>JARQZK010005059.1:335000-405000 GCA_030704885.1 Cynegetis impunctata
GACTGGGGTCTTTAGGAAAACTGAAAAACTTAACGTCTTTGCACGGAGTCTATTTTGACTGGTTATCGGATCCACATCCTACGACGGCACACCGCATTTTTAACTATTAAATATCCAAATATATGTCTATAAAAAACGTGTAAAGATAAATTTGAAACACCAGAGTATAAATAAAAAGTTAATTTGGCGCGGAAAACACAAAAATACAAATCAGAGCGTCCAAGAAAGTAAATATTAAACAATTCTGTACGATATACCAACGATGTACACAACGGATAACTCTGTGAGTGACGTCACACGTAATAATAAGCTCCGCCCACCATGCGCAACATCCTATCTTCTGTGGGTATATCGTGATATAATGCATTGGCGATTGACGTGAAGGAGTGGAATCAGAAAGAGAAGGGATGAGAAAACGGAAAGAAAGAGGGAGAAAAAGAAAAGTATACAATATTCGCTTGTGTTAACTAAAAAGCGTGACTTTCGTCAGTCTATTTCCGTCACACTCTTAGTCTCGCATATTTTTCAGTTTCGCCCCGCAGTGAAACCCCTATCTCCTCCAAGCCTGCCGTAAGGAACTTCGTTCCAATAATAATATCTTCAACTGCCTTCACCAGCATTTGCAATCGAATAAATTACTCTAAATTACAAATTAGTTCAAGATCTGACACGACGTACCAGGGTATCAATCAGATTCCAGTTTTAGATTCAGGGGCGGTGTTTGCGTTTACGTTCTATCGGACGTTGCATGTCAGTGTGAAGTATATGTGGAAGTCGACAACCTTGACGTAGTGTGGCTTAAGACTATTATCCACTATAAAACTAGATTCATATGATTGGTGTAACGTTCTCCGAGCCATGACCAGTCATATTTGCTATCCAACACTTATCAGAGAATTTCGACTATATACAGGGTGTTAGGCACATGAAGCAACAAATTTATTTTGGGGTATTGTTGCGGTCATTTGCTACCTTTTCTCTTGGGACCCTTGTTCCTGAGACTCATGGTTGAAAAGATATAATTTTTTAAAAAAATTTTCTCAAATTTATCAAAATTCCGCCTTTAAATCCTCATAAGTCTATTATTAATACCAGTGGCGGATTTAACAGGTGGGCAAAAGCGCGCTTGCCCACTGGGCCCCCCGACGAAAGGCTTTCAGGGCCCCTCTTGCTGAAATTCCTTTTTTTAAAATTTTTTTGTTGAAAAAATGTTTCGGTGAGTCCTTGTGGACAGCACAAGTTCAATTTTCATTCAGGGCCCCCCTGTTATCAGAATAATTGCAATGCTTGATAACTGTAGTTATGTTACGTTACGTTGTTCATGATATATTGTAAATTAAATATAAAATCAAATAACTTTTGTAGTCAATCAGTTATTTAAAATGTCTACGAAAAGATAAAAAAAAGAAAAAGGGGTTCCAAAAATATGTAATTTTTCTCGATGTAAAAAAGAATACCTACAACTTTTATAATGCTCGATGAATAAATGAAAACATTTTTATATTCATTATATTCTTAAAACATACCGTCTATATCTTTCGCTTTCCATGGAACACCTGACACAACATAATTTTATAAGGGGGGGGGCCTGAAGAAATTTTGCCCACTGGGCCTTTTTCCTTAAATCCGCCAGTGATTAATACATAATTTTATAAAGAAATAAAAAACTAACTTTTCACAGGTTGATATAAAAATCTATTGAGTAAACGCGTTCAATGCAGGTACCTACTAATAGCTCAGAATGAATTGCTTATTGTTATTTAGTTTCTCTAGGAGCCCCTTTGTTATATTAAATTTTCGTATAAATAGATTGTTTTGTAATACCATAGTTTAGTACGAGATGAAGTCAATGTTATGACGAAACGCGTTTACTCAATAGATTTTTATGTCAACCTGTGAAAAGTTAGTTTTTTTTGTTTAAATGCCAATTCCATTCAATATTATTAATACCTGTAAAAGCCCAATTTTTTCAAATGAATATTCTGTAATGTGTTTTTGTTCAAATAGTTAATAGTTTTCATTACAACAGTTGGTACCAAAGGCGCATACGAGGATTTTTATTCCACAAAATTAGTGATTTTGTGAAAATGAATTAAATTCACACAAACAATTGAGAGCTACACTCTCCTCTAAAAACTTCTTTACTTAATGAAGTTTTTAACGGTATGCTAAACATTGATAAGAAAAAACATTTATGCTTCAAATTGGGGATATTCCTTCAGAAAGACGGAAATCGTTCGGACATTTCATTTTTATGATCGTTTATTTGAACAAAAGTTGAACTACTAACAAAAATTAAATATATAACTGTTCTCTAGTTATAAATTTTATTGGAACTATTCTCCTTTGTTCCTAATGCACGTCTGGCACCTCTTTCTTACTTCAGCCGTTACGGTAGCTAGTTATTTGTGGAAGCAGAAATATTTCTTCTTTTGCTCGGACAAAATGTGATTTTAATATCGTTTATTTGAATAAAAGATAAACTAATAACAATAATTTAATACCTAACTGCTCTCTTGTTGCACACTTCGTTGGAAAAAAATTATACTATCATACATTTTTGAAAAGGTAAAAAAAAGACAAATTTTACAGTCTATAAATATACAGGATATTCCATTTAAAAAAAACAAAAGTTTGCTTTATAACTCGAAAATAGTAAATATGTAACAAAAATAATCTACACCACTGCATTCTACGGAAAAAAATCTATAAGAATGTTATTTTACCTTTTCAATAAGATTAAGGATAACGGCGATACGACGGGGATCCCAAAATGCAACAGTTCCAAAAATGCCCTGAATCTTAAAAACTAAAAGGGCTATTAAAATTCTGTCAGCGGCATTTTCAGTTTTACGAAAAAGTAGCACAGTGTCGTGAAAACCGCAAACCTCTATCTTCAAAAATAACGGAGATACCATTCAAAAGTACCCAAAATGGGACACCCTGTACAGTTTTTTAAGCATATCTAAAAATGACCGTTACCTTTAACTTCAAAGCGGTTTGACGTAATACCAATTTGTTAATTTGTCACAGCCAACTAGGTAAAGTAATGATCGTTTATGATATTGAATGTCAAATTTACAAAAAATTGAAATTGATTTTTCTCGAAAACGGTTCATGATCGCGTATTCGAACAGTACTTTTTTCGGAAAATACCTTATAGTTCCTAAATTTGATGTAAAATTTGTCAAAAAACTGACATACAAAAAAAATTTACCAAATTTATCATTTGTCCCTCCCACGTTGAACGCTTGTGATGGTAGCACTTAACAGCGTCATCTTCAAAGAGCGCCAGCTTCTATAGGAGGAAATTTTGTTTAAAGATAAATCAGGTTAGATGGACATAAAATCAAATCTAGTATCTGTAGTTTGCGTTTGGCAGGATAGTTTCTGGACATCCTGTATATCAGACATCAAAAAAGAATGTTATTTTCTCGAGAAAATATACCATAAAAGCTTCAAATCAACTTTCAGCTTCAATAGTGATTCCCCATTTACGATATTTTGTTCTATAATCATTCATTTTCCAACATAAATTCTGTTGTTTTCACGTTAAAATATGATCCTTGTACTTTCATCAAAAAAATTATCTATATATATTAAAACCAGAAATTCTAAGTATTTGCTTCTCAGTTTTACACTTTTATCTACAAACATTGAATTTGGCTGCTTAGATAAATGTTCATTATATTAAAGCTAGAATATACTTTATTAATAATTTGGATATATTTTATTGAATATAAGATTCCATATTTGATATATAATGAAGGTCAAGTACTTCAGATGAAGTATCCCCTGAAAGACCAAGATCTTGATAGATTGAGAGGGAGATCGCGTGGGGCACAATGCTAACAGACTTAAACTTAACCAGGATAAAACTCAAAAAATGTTGTTTTCAATGAGAGATTTTACTAATCCATCTGAGGTACAGTTTTTGGGATTGTATCTGGATCCAAAACTTACTTGGGATGTTCATTCAGAGAATCTGTATGGAAGATTGAGGAGCAGTGTATTCTTGCTGAGAATCCTCTATGACTGTGTATCTCAGAGCACAATCCTGAATGCCTACTATGGCATCTTTCACTCGGTTATGACCTATGGGATTTTTGCTTGGGGTGGATCAGCTTCTGCAGCAATAATATTTGGGCTGCAGCGTAGGGCTGTTAGGATTGTCGTGGGTTTGGGATATAGAGATGACTGTAGGCCCGCATTCATAAAACTCAGTATTCCAACTTTGCCGTCAGTTTACATCATGGAATGCGTTCTTTATGTTAGGAGATCACAGGATGCATTTTTAACACATAGTGATATTCACAACTATGAAACCAGACACTGTAGCAGTATTGTACCATCTTATTGCCGTCTATCAAGGTGCCAAAGTCGCCCGGAGTTCATAGCTGTTAAATTATTTAATGAAAAATATTTGGTCTCATCGTCCATTAGGTGAGGAAGGAACAAGCAGAATACGCGTTCAACATATCTTGCTTTCCAAGCGTTGTGTACCCACATTTTTCGTCGTTTTCGACAATTTTTCTCATTTTCTTCATCGGCTATTGTTGCCAATTCGCTGTTGCTGAAGCTATCGTACATTTCAATTTTGAGACTTCGTGAAGCTAACTGACAAACTACCGGCCTCACTCGTAGTACGGCCGTCATGCGGCCGTGTGTCGGAAATGTGCGGCTTTGAACTTATTGGCCGACAAACGGCCCATTCTCGGTGCGGGCTCGGTGCGGATATGTGTGGCTCAACCTTTAATCTGGAAAAGTATTCATAAAAATGGGCCAAGTGCCAATCGGACTCGCGCATGAAGTAGAAAAAAAGGCATTCTAGAGAGCAGCATCGCCCTGGGAAAACGGTGAATTCGACGGCAAGCGAGACTGAAGACGACGACGAGTGGAGTCGGACCTAGATGGACAGAGAGATGTTTGTCCATCAGACACGTTCTTCGTCAGTTCGCTAGTAAGGAGCAGCGCCCAACAGAGAATCGGCACGGTGGGAAGGAAGGGGATCACCTAGATTCAAAGACGAATGGTGCTCGCTGCAGACGACGAGAGTGAAGACGGATGTTGGAGTGATGAGCATTGTTCAACAGTGAATCGACCTGGGATAAAGCGAACATACTTTATGTCGACCAAGAATGTCACGGGCAGTCGTCAGGTATGTTCACTTGATTTTTAAAAAATGCGACGCGACGCAGAGAGATATACACTTGGGTCTTGAAATATAGACACAAGGAAAGGGAGCAGGTTCTAGCACTCACGAAAGTCCTAATCTAAGTGCGAGACTGGAGGTTTAGTAGGCAAACGCCCGGAAACCGAAAGAACAGAGGTGTTTTTAGTGGGTAGGCGACTGTTGCATTTGCGGCAGTTGAATACCACACCATACAGGCCGGGTGGAGTAAATACATTGCTTACTACGATACAGCAGAGCCTTATGCTGTGTCAGGGTAAATAATGTAATATTAATATGCCATTTTTAGTATTTTCTTTCTTACTGCTATACAGCGAAGCGCTCAGCTGTAACGCAATAGAACATTCTTTACTGCATTTGAGATGACACATGCAAGTGTTTGGTCCTTATTAGTTATTGGCGCGTAGCTGTCACTTGTTATCATTCGGTTAGTGGGTCAAGATCTATCTGAAGGTTTTTTAGAATAATGTCTGAATGAAGTATTTTAAATCAAATTAAATCAGTGTGCAACCAAGAAAATTCAAGTACTGAATATGCCTATAAAGACAGCAATGAATATTTGGCTACGTGACTATGTGAAGATTAGATAAAAAATTGAAGCTCTGCTAGCTGAGTGGATTGTGAGGTACACATATCGGGTACACATATTAGTCTAGTCAACAAGTTCAAAAACGTGTTAATTCTTGGTAAAGCTCCTAAAAATATGAGCGATAGCTCATTCGATTCGGAATGACGTCTAGAAAAATGCATCTCAAGGTTTTATTAGCACATAAACAATTGCAATTGTTATTAACAAATTAAGATGAACAAAATATGGCATTTTGTTTTTCGTTAATAACTCATAAACTATAGATATTTAAGAAATTTTGAAAAGAGATCCTCAAAGATGAGGAAATTGTCAATAAAAAAGTCCGGAACTGTACCTATATTATTTATAATTTTAATTTCATGCCGAAAATAGGGCTCCGCGCGACCGTTGAGCTAATGACGCTTTGCCGCTAAAGCGAGTGCACCACATAAAATAATTTTGTTATAGTAACAAATATTAATTCAAAAATTTGAATAAATTATGGTATCATCCAGATACTTGAACGAAGAAATACAAGTTGGAAAAAAATTTTTGAGTGAATTTTTCTAAAAGTTATACTATTGTTTATTAACAATTTTTTTTCCAATCTCCTTTTTCGACATAAAAGTTTGAATGATTGACCTAAAAATTTTTGGCTCCTTGGAGCCTTTGCTATGTATATACTTAACATAATCAGGCGATAAAATTTTCTTAAAGTTTATTATTTTGTTTATAATGATTTTTTTAAGTTAACAAAAAATGAAAATTTCTGGAAATGTTAAAAAAATTTTATTCAACAAATAATATATTATTGCCGTTTCTGTATCCAACAATAGGATCGAATGACTTTCGAAAAAAAATTTTTAAATAATTTGTTAAGATATTGTTTATAAACAAATATACAATTTTAATATTTTTTGAAAATTTTTTTTTACCATTTTATTGAGTTGGCTAAATAATGATTAAAAAAAATAAAAAATTTCCATGAATTTTTTTTTATTGTTTATAACTAATTTTTTTATATTTCGATTGTTTAAATAATTATCGAAGAACTATTTTCTCTTTAAAAATCTTAGTTGGTATTTATTCATAGGTTGACAAAGAAAATTAATTTCTTCATCAATAATTCCATTGTTTATCAAATTAACAATTTGTTATAAACAAATTCTATAAACCGTTATATTTTTTTTCTTAAGCTAAAAAAAATTACAAAAACAGCCATATATATGAAAGTACCAAAAAATATTTTTTCTATTTTTTAAAATACTTTTAAATATTGCTCGACTTCGAAGTTGCACCGGTCATTCGATTTGTCAAGTAACAAATTGATATAATTTATTAACTATTGAAGATACGATAATGGACATTCAGTTGGTTTTTATGAGAGATTAAATAAACTTTCAAATCACTAAAAGACCAAGTTTATAACTATTGTTTATCAGCTACTATATCTATTTGTTTATAAAAATTTTCCACTTTTATCGGAATCTGAACCTGGGCCATCATCTAGAGATTCTAGATTATTGTATTTTCTTTCATGTAACAACCAGAGATACTATTGAGATAATAATAACAAATGATGTTTATTTGCACAACCAAAATAACAGTTTATCATAACATCAAGAATATGAAATAAATCTGGACTCTATAGCTAGGTAAAAACTAAAATATTCAATTATATAATCAGGAAAACAGAGATTCTATCAAAAAAACCAGACTCTCAGAAGTCCACCGTACTTTTAGGATAGCTGTTATACGTCAGGAAAATTCCAAAAATATAATAACTTATTACGTTCAAACCATTCAAGCAGAGAATTCATATTAATTCTTCTTTTATTTCATGTTGTTTCTTTCAGTTTAGCTGGTAAGTACTTAGTTTTGTCCATTATACTCAAAAATTCTTCACTTCGTAATGAAAGTAGACATGTCAGAGATGTTTTCTTGAAACTTTTGAAAGTTTTTTTATTTTTTAAATAAATAGGTGTTCTATCATACAGCCTTTTCATGAGGTATACATAGTTCCTTCAACCAATTAATTTATTCGTCCTCTACTTTATTTTATTATTGATAGTAGGTTATCTACTGTTGAACAGAGATAAAATTGTCCTCAATCCAAACACAATATATCACAGGAAAATACAAAGTCCAAAAAAAACACAAATTACGACGATAAACGTTCGAAAACTCAAAACGAAATGAACGTAACTACCATTACAACCAATGTAAACAAACAGCTAATCTCCCATGCTCTAGTACCGATATTAGCCGTTCCGGCGCTACGATCTTAATTTCGGACGCCTATACATACACACACACATATATATATATATATATATATATATATATATATATATATATATATATATATATATATATATATATATATATATATATATATATAGAGATATATATATAAAGATATATATATATATATATATATATATATATATATACCGGGTGTCCACAGAAGAAGGCTCGCCCCGTTTGTTTTCGGACATTATAGAATAAAATTAGGAGGACCTGTTTAATGCATAAAACTGCATTTTTGGACAAGTAATTCAACTTCGTGCAATTTCCGGATTAACCGGAAGTGACATAAATTTTCGATTTTTAAAGTTTTTTCGTCTCCATGTATAATTTGTTACTGTTTGTAACCGTTTTCGTTTTTTTTTCCGAAATAAATTTTTATTCTAGAGAGCTATGAATGGATACGTTCAAATAATTAATTTCACTTCTTACAACCTAATTGAGTGCGGTATCAAATTAATCGTAATAAAATACTCTTCATTTCAAACCCGACGAGCCACCATGTTGCCATTTGAAAAAAACATGGCAATAAAACTTTTAAAATCAAACTTCACATAGATGAAACATTTTGATCGAAATAAGTTAAGTTGTATATTTACAAACATTTTAAGACTGAAATTAGTTATTCGAATATCCATAGCCCTCTACAACAAAAATTTATTTCGAAAATGAAATAATAAAAAGGTTTCAAATAGTAAAAAATGATACAGGGTTGTATTATTAATATCATATGGAGACAAAAATTTGAATGTCACTTCCGGTGAATCCGGAATTTACATGAAATTAAGGTACTCGTCAAAACATGCAGTTTTATGCACTGAACACATCCTATAAATTTCATTATATAATCTCCGAAAACAAAGTTATAGGGGCGAACCACCTTCCGTGGACACCCGGTATATATATATATATATACATTTGAATATTTTTAACGGGAACGCAGCTAGTTTGATTTAAGAAATACTCTTTATACGGTGAGAGCTTTCGGAATTGCTTTATTCCTTCTTAAGTCACTCTAAAAATGATAACAAAATTACAAAGAATCAACAAGAATATCAACTTACCATGTATGCGAGGTTAACAATCATAATTTAACATATTCTAACTTAGGACAACTAAACCACATTAATTCTCTTAACATTACTCCAAAAGATTACTTCCTCAAACTTAAAAATTTAAACAATCTATACATTCAGGTTGAAAAGACTACAATAACCACTGTACTTAAAAAACTGTAAAACATTAGTCTCTATGATGATAGATAGATAGATAGATAGATAGTTTATTTAACCACGTTACATACAAGAATGTTTATGGCAAGTCAGATTTTGTCACAAACAGTACAATACAATAGTTTTTACACATTAAAATGACATAACTTAACAAGAACAAATATAAGATAAAAGATATAACACATCAGTACCAAAATTGTAAGATCACATTGATGAACAAATGAAGGACATATAAAAACAAATGTCCAACATGAGCGACAAAGAAACACTGGCAGACACCTTGTAGTCTAGGCTTTAAGAGAGTTGGCTTTTAGAAGGTATCCCGACACACTGTAGAAACAATTTTCGAGTAGAAATCTTTTGATTGTTGTTTTAAATTTTTTGAATTCTAGGAGCTTTACTGATCTATCTAGAGTGTTGTATAAATTTAGATTCAGCGAGTTTTTTGCACTTGTGACCAATCTGTGCCGTGGTAATTTAAACAAGTCAGCTGATCTGGTATTGTGATTGTGTAGATCTGAGTGCCTAGAAAATGTGAGCCACTGATATTATGTACTTCAAGTAAAGTTGTGAATATATATAGGGTGGGAAGTGGCATTATGCTTAGTTCAATAAAATGGTGTTGGCAATGATCTCTATAGCCAAGATTTGCCAAGATTCTTATGCCTTTTACTGTGATCTGAAATCCCTTATTGCATTACTGGTGTTACCCCAAAGAAGAATTCCGTAGGATATTACCGAATGAAAAAGAGAAAAGTATGTGATCTTGAGAACGTTCATGTTAGTAACAGGTTTGAGTTGCCTCAATACAAATAGGACAGTAGATAATTTGCCAAGCACATATTCTACGTGGCTAGACCAATTTAATCGATCATCAATTCTAAAAACCCAATAGTGAAATATTCTGCCCTCTTTGATAAAGAGGATTTGAAGAGACAATCAAATTTTGAGTTTTGTCCTCATTTAGTTTTGAGTTTATTTCTCGTGAACCAGATTTTTGCCTCGTTTTTTTTTCCTGTTCTGCAACCTTAGGTAGAGTATCGCATGATTTACCCGAGCATATCAGTGTGGTGTCATCAGCAAATAAAACGCATTTTATTGGTGCAATAGCCTGACATAAGTCGTTTATATACACCAAGAAGAGAAATGGTCCAAGTACGGATCCTTGAGGAACACCATGTTCAATTTTTTTGCTATCTGATTTCCTGTTATTCAAGTCCACACACTGATACCTGTCGTTGAGGTAAGAACTAATGAGGTCTAAGATGGTGCCTCTCAGTCCGTAATGACTCAACTTGTCCAAAAGTATCGCATGCGACACACAGTCAAAAGCCTTGGTCAGGTCACACAGTGTTAATGACGTATGTCTACACTGATCAAGGCCCTCGACTACGTCAGTCACCACACGAAAAGCTGCCCGAGTGGTAGATTTATTCTTGCGAAAACCATATTGTGATTCGCTGAAGTAAAACCTGTTTTCAAAATAAGAACAAAGACGATCCTTCAGAATCAATTCCACAATTTTCCCAATTATAGAAATTATGCTAATTGGGCGATAATTATCTAAGGATGATTTGTCACCCTTTTTAAAAACAGGTATAACTCTAGTAATAGATATATGTCATATTTAAATACAGAGCGAATGTTGAAACAAGACAAGAGAATGAACAGATAGAATACTTTTAACGATTTGACCAGGATAGTTTCATTAGTTTGTCGTAACAATTGTATTAACATCTGAATATAAAATAAAAAGAAGAAAATGTTTAATGTGCTGCGACACACATCACAGCCCACAGGAAATATGACATATATCATCATAGAGACTAATGTTTTACAGTTTTTTAAGTACAGTGATTATTGTAGTCTTTTCAACCTGAAGGTATAGATTGTTTAAATTTTCAAGTTTGAGGAAGTAATTTTTTGGAGTAATGTTAAGAGAATTGATGTGGTTTAGTTGTCCTAAGTTAGAATATGTTAAATTATGATTGTTAACCTCGCATACATGGTAAGTTGATATTCTTGTTGATTCTTTGTAATTTTGATACATTTTGTTATCATTTTTAGAGTGACTTAAGAAGGAATAAAGCAATTCCGAAAGCTCTCACCGTATAAAGAGTATTTCTTAAATCAAACTGGCTGCGTTCCCTTCAAAAATATTCAAATTGGTACTTTACAGCCGTTACATAACCTTAAATTATATATATATATATATATATATATATATATATATATATATATATATATATATATATATATATATATATATATATATATATATATATATATATATATATGAGCTCCAGATCCTCTCGGTGAAGAAAATTCAACAGATGATGACCTTACCACTTCGCTTCGGTTGGTTGTAAGAACAATTTCTTTTTATCTCAGGGGATCTACAATTTAACGCCGGTTTCGAACGGCCAATGGATTTGAATATATGTCACTACTAGATATACTTACAAATTTTTGAACTACAAAATTCAGTGCGATACAAACAACACCCAAGAGCAAGATGGGATTCGAAACCGTGATCCTCGATGTACCATCGATAAACCAAAGCCTGACAAAACAATGATTTCAAAACTATTGAAAAGAAAAAGGATTATAGAATTCCAATCTGAATTGTACAAGAATAGTAGTAAAATTTAGGTATATTTATGTATATTCATTAATAAGTGACAATAGACGTTGTTAAGTGATGTTTTGATATTGAAGGATATTGCAAAATACATCAGTATTTAGAATTTCAGATAACCTCGACCTCAACGAATTATTGGAAAAAATCATTAACTGACCAGATAATATAGGAATAACCTTGAAAGTTATTGCCCAGAATATTTAATGAATCGTGAAAACATTACAAATCAATAGTAATTAATACCTACTTCCCTTCGATTCACTTCAGTACACAATAATTTGAATTATATATATATATATATATATATTTATTTATATATATATATATATATATATATATATATATATATATATATATATATAATCTCTTGAAAATTATTAGCAATAACAGGCTTGTTGAATCTTAAAAAACTCGATTTTATTAAAAAGTTGACGTTTCTCCACGACATTCGTGTCTTTATAAACAACGTTTATAAAGACACGTTATGTGATTGATAATAATTTTCAAGAGATTAGAAATAGTTCACAGGCAACAACAATTCAAATAAATAAATATATATATATATATATATATATATATATATATATATATATATATATATATATATATATATATATATATATATTTATTTATATAAATTTACTAGCTGACCCAGCAAACGTTGTTCTGCCATATAAATTATTTTTATCTATCTATCCTTCATCTATTCATCTATCTGCCGATGTATCACTATTTATCTAACTATCTATCTATCTTTCTATCTATCTATCTACATATCTATCAATCTATCTACATATCTATCAATCTATCTGACCCGGCAAACGTTGTTCTGTCATATAAATTATTTTTATCTATATATCCTTCATCTATCTGCCGATGTATCTCTATTTATCTAACTATCTATCTATCTATCTATCTATCTAGATAGTTATCTATCTCTCTATGTATTTAACAATTTATCTATCATTATATCTATCTATCAATCTATCTGACCCGGCAAACGTTGTTTAAATTATTAAAATTGCTATTGAAAAATACGGGTTGATACTTCCTGTTCGAAGAGGTGTAATTAAGTGGCCGGCAAGATCTCCCGACTTGACACCACTTTATAACAGACATAACTGATTCATAAATACTCAAATGTCTTGAACACAAACAGTTTCTCCATAAATGATAAACAATTATATTCGAAGCTTCAAATACAGATTGTATTATTGCTAAGACACATAGACACAGGAGGCCCACATTTTGAGCTCGTGTTATGAGGAAACGATTAATATTTTTGTAAGTTAGTATGAATTAAAAAATTACATACTGTTATTTCTTTGAAAATTGTTTTTCTCATTTTTTTTTAGTAATGTGGTACGTATTCTGTATTTTTGAAAAGAATACGAAATCAGCTTTTCTACGATATATCTATTTGAAAAAATTCAAGATGGCGACGGTACACTGAATGCTGATGTCACTCTAGTTTGACAGGACCTCTGAAAAATGAAAAATACAATCCTGTGCATAACCCTAAAGTTTGACGATTATACGTTTAATCGTTTCAAAGACAATACCTTGTTGCCAGACTTTCTCACTATCCGGTATATATATATATATATATATATATATATATATATATATATATATATATATATATATATATATATATATATATATATATATATATATATATATATATATATATATTTAAACACCATCAATAAAAGTAGATTCTCAAATGAACGGAATGACAGATCTGTGGCATGTCAGCACAATACCATGGATCCATATTTACTAACACATTTAAATCCATTAACAATAAGTGTATCAAATATTTGTACAAAAACATCGATTATCTAGAAACACTACAAACTACAGTATAAAAATAACGCAAATGAATAAAGTCATACTTAATAATAATAATACATATATATATATATATATATATATATATATATATATATATATATATATATATATATATATATATATATATATATATATATATATATATATATTTACATACAGGGTTATTCACGATATTCGGCACTAATAGTTATAAATAGTTGATGGAATCCGTCGTTACTACGTGATAATTTAACATGATGAACAAAAACTAAATTTTTATAGTCAATCCATAATTAATTTTCACTTAAGTTTATACGTAAGTTACATTTGTTTTTAATGTTTGATGTATTTGTGAAACCATTTGTTTGTATTTTAGATAATAAATTTTGATATGAAAATCGCCGAAACGCGTAAAGAAGTTTCTCATAATTGAAACCTAGAGAAAAACTCTCTTCAACATTATAAGTGACCTACCCCAAGAATTATAAATTGAATAAAACATAACAGGTCAGGAAATAAACCACTTAATATACATTTATATATATATATATATATATATATATATATATATATATATATATATATATATATATATATTGTATAAACGTTAAGGGTATTCCGACTATGGGGCTCTCCAATTACCAGTCAATTTTGTACTAAGAACTCTACATTTCGTCCAACTTTGCGGACTTCATCAGGAGTAAACTGAAATTACATTATATATATATATATATATATATATATATATATATATATATATATATATATATATATATATATATATATATATATATATATATAAATATGGTTTTTTCTGGATATCAGGGTCATGTGGCGTTGTGGTGATTAGCACCCCCGCTTTGAATTGTATGTCGAAGGAATTGTCTGTTTCTGAGAAATGAACAGCTTAAAATTTGTCATAGTATCGTAAGTCCTATTCTAAGCACATGTGATGTTATTGTAACTTCAATGTAATTTCAGTTTACTCCTGATGAAGTCCGCAAAGTTGGACGAAATATAGAGTTCTTAGTACAAAATTGACTGGTAATTGGAGAGCCCCATAGTCGGAATACCCTTAACGTTTGTACAATATTGTTCTTTACGACTATTACTCCACTTTCTCATATTTGATATATGGATATATATATATATATATATATATATATATATATATATATTAATATATGATAACCAATCGTTGTCATATTGTCATCTTTCAAACAATGAATATCCTAACGCCCCATACCCTATCCTATCTCCTAACAGCATACCCTTCTCCTCACACTCGGAGGTGATCGGCAGGCGACTTAAGTAGCTCAAATTCAAACTCGCCGCTTGCTAGATCCGCTCTTACATAAACCAGGTGTCTTGATCGTTAAGAAATCGACTCGAGAAAACGAGTACGGGCCGTAGTGGATGCTCAGTTGTTCGGTGACCTTTACGTGGTAGAGAAACATGAGCGCCTAGACCAATGGTTGTTTAATTGCGTGGAACTGCAAAATCCATATCGAGTGCGTTATACAGTGACAAGAACATAGGAGAATAATCGCACTAGTGCCATTGAATAGAATAATCGGTTAAAGAAGAATTCCTGAGTGTTTTATTAAAATGTAAGTTTGACTTTTTTTTTTTTTTTAATTTACTGCTTCGACTTTTGAATTTGTCGTGTAAACGATGAATGTAATGTTAATTTAACGAGTCGATTTATATGTAATACGCAATTCTCTTTTTATTATTTCGAAGTTTGATATTAGATTTCTCACTTTGTAGAATAGTAGAGTTGAATATTTCCGGTTTTGTTCGATAGAATAAATGTTCTCAACTCGCGTAAATTTACATTGTACGCGAGATATTCAGTGCGATGGAGTGATTTGAATAAATTGAAGGACGACAGGTAGGTTTATAATAACCAGCTGCTGAATATTTGAAAATTATTAATATTATAATTTTGCAAATTGTTCCTAACGTTGATAATACGTTTAGTTGTTTAAAAAATATCGCTCAATTAGTTGTCCTTTGACTTTTTGAGGTCGTAGCCAAGGGGGCACCAGAGGAGGCTGAGCCCCCTCTGGAATTATTCAAGCCCCCTCTGGAAAAGATTCCAGAATTATTACAAACCAAAAATGTTTATATCTGCGTTGAAACATAAAACTAATTACAAACAAATCAACTATTCTCAAAACACCTTTATATCATCTTTGTCTGTAGTTGAAGTTGTGGATTGTTTCTGCTATTGATACATATCGGAATTAAATTTTGCATATATAGCTTTGCTAGGCTCAAATTATTTACAGCAAATCTCATTTATTGCAAAGTGAGATCTAATAGACACAACTGAATTTAACATTTTTAGTATCATTTTGTTTCGATTTTTTTTTAACAATATTCGTCAATGAAAATATCCTCTCTACGAATGCATTGGATGACGGTAAGCTTAGAAGAGTAAATGCAAATGGAGCTAAATCTTTAAACATTAATTGTTTTTTTAAATCTATAACCTTCCTCCAAAAAATAATAGGGTGGTCAGGGACTGATTCACCAAACATCCCTTTCCAATCGACAGTCAACAAGTTTCTGTATTGTATCTCTATGTCAGATATTCTATTGGGAGTTACGAAAGTAAGTGGCAGTTCAAAAAATTTTGTTCTTTGGACTGGATTTTAAATTATAGTAGGACTAAAACTTCTCATCTGCCGAAAAACTTTTAAATGCGAGGGCATGCGTTTGATTAAATCAAGTAAAAGTACTTCAATAAAATCGACATATTTTCCTTTAATTTCTTCAACCTCTTAGGATAAAATATTATTAGCCGTTAATTCATTTTCAAACTATATTATATTTTATGTAAGTGGAAATAGGAACACAACTAAAAGCGATTAAGCGCAAACAAGTGACGAAACAAGAGAGAGAATGTAAACTTGGTTGTCTATTTATAAGCTATATGTTTTATTCATTGAGACTTTTCTATGAGAGATTTTTTTTTTATAAGAATAAGTTTTTTATTTTTCCAAAATATTTTTTAATGGATATTCGTTTTCCAGTGTACTTTTCTAGGTAAAAAGACAGAAAAAGCTGTATATTCCTGTCTTTTTTTCACGTATATTCATTTTAGTACTTTGTAAAAAACAAGCCCCCTCAAGAACTTGTTTAGCCCCCTCTAGAAAGCAGTGCTGGCTACGGCCCTGCTTTTTGATGATAACCGAAAATTTCGTGAATCTGTCTGACTAACATGAATCAAATTTCGCAGTTATGGGGATTACGAAATTCGATAGTTAACTAAGATATATACACAGGATGGTTGTTAATTCGATGGTGACAAATCCGTATACAAACTATTTCCTTAACAGATAAACAATATACCCAACTATATAGTCGAAGAAAATTGTATTACAAAATTAATATTTTCGGTTTTTGGTTAATTCATATAAATGGAATTATTTTTAAAACACCAAATACATCGCTATTATTCATTATGTCCCCTAGGGGGGGAAAGTAGCTGGTTTATGTATTGCAGCTGTTGAAATTGCCAGAACTATTTTCAAGGAAAACTATAAAACATTAAGCAACAAAATGTTCCTCCGTTGAAACTGTAGCTTTATATTTCTTTAGATATCGATTTCAAAGATTTCAAGAATCTCGGCCCCGCATAAAATAAAATGTAAACAATAATAATTAATTTTTGGTTTTGCGGCTCAAAATTACAATACGACCTTAATTTTAAATCTTAAAAACTTGAAAATAACCAAGAATACAGGAATTTATTGACATTTGGCAATACTTTTCAAATAATTTGTCTTGAATAAGCTCGCGATCCCTAGGGGGCGCCCCCCACAGGTTGAAAATAGCTGGTTTATGTATTGCAGCTGAGAGGTGTTTATTTTATTGTAACATAAAATTTTCAAATTTAACATTTTTTATTCTTTCATTTTTGGAAGCAATATAAAGTTTTGCAGAATTTTGATGAATATTTTATTGTGTTGTCGATAGTTACTATGTTTCTACTTCATTCGGTAAAAAGAGATAGCGTGGCCCACATAAACAACTTGTAGAATACAAGAGTGATATTAAGATTTATATCCCCATAAAACCTAACCCAAGTATTCCCTTATTTATATTGCTCGGACGTGCTTGGTCAGAAGTTGAACAATACCTGGTTATTATATACAAGGATGAAAAAATTTAGTTCTCTTCATTTTTTACAACTTATTGAATTGAAGCTTCTTCCTTAATCGAAAATAACTCTTGTTTAATTGCATAATGATTATGCATAAGTACCTTTTTTTTTAATTTTTTTTCATTTGCTCCAAAGTATCTTTTACAGTTTTATCAAATCCGTGCAATAGGAAAGCGGAAGACAATTGTACAAGGGCCCGGGCTCTTGAAACGGACTCGGGTTGGTATTCGAAAATAACGTAAATTCAATAAAATCCTGAATTATTTCACATACCGAACTCTAAATAAGAAGTATATATGAAGGTTTCACGAAGACAATTAATAAGATATAAATTCATTCTGTTTGATGTTGAAATTTGGGTATGAATATGAAAACAATTGTTTGGAATGGTTTTTCCTATGTTCATTACTGGCCCTTTTGTCTTAAACTGCCTTGAATTCTGTCTTCAGTTGTCACGCAAAATTTTGTATTTGTTAGTGGATTATCTTATTTATTGTTCCATATAATATATATATATATATATATATATATATATATATATATATATATATATATGTGTATATATATATATATATATATATGTATATATATATATATATATATATATATATATATATATTTTTATATATATATATATATATATATATATATATATATATATATAGGGGAGACCGGGTACAAAAGTAACGGCGGGTCGAAAGTAACAAATGCTCTGTGGGTTTGAAGAATTGTCAAAACACCACTTAGCTGCTGTCAGGTGATAGCCAGTGGTGCCACATTCAGTTGCATTCAACCGCCGCTCGCGCCACGCACTGTTAGATCGTGTGAGAGGACGCTACGTGATTTCACAAATCAAAAGTAAATTTTTTGACGTTTACTTATTTAATGTTTATGTAGTATTAAAGGGATGATATTAATCTGAATATTCGCATATAGATACTCGATTAGATTGATTTTACAGTGCTCAAATTCGTTTTTGTCTAGCATGTTCCGTTTCAAGGTTATCTTTCATATTCTAACAAAAATTCTGTGGGGTACAAAAGTAACGCAGCCCTATGGGTACATAAGTAACATGTTACTTTTGTCCCCGTATTGATTTACTCTAAGTGACTCTATGTGTGTGTGTTTATTTCAACAAAATGCCGCGACAACGCATAAGAACCACCTCACGAATAACAACTAACATGGAAGTCTATGGAAAAGCGGCTGAAGAGCACTTCAATGATGGTGAAAAAATTAGAGCCAAGGCAAAAAAAAATGAATGTCTGCCATGTTACATTGTATAGATATATAAAAAAAATTTAAGCTAGAAATACTAGCGCAGTTGTAGACAAGGAAAATAAATTTGACGACGAATATTGCTTCTACCTCGTTTGTTTAGAAAATTTTAGCAATAGTCGACTGAATGAGCAAAGTTTACATTGTTTCGAATGCAAAATGTGGTCTCATAAATACTGAATGCGTCAATGAATTATGTGTGCCATAATTGCGAGTCTGAATAGAGAAGACTGACACTCAATCTTCCAATAAATATTTGTTTGATTAAATATGTCATATCACATTCATTACAAACCCCTTTGCCCTGTTACTTTCGACCCACAACGTGTTACTTTTGGCCCGCCAACGTGGTCGAAAGTAACAAATGACAAATTTTTAAAAAAGTTTCTGTGATTCATGCAAAATACACAATAATAAGGTAATTTCAGGTGCTAATGTATAGAACATAAACGGAAATTATGTATGGCTATATCAATTTCATCGAAATGATAACACCTAACGAGAAACCAAGACGAAAGTACAAAATGTTACTTTTGTACCCGGTCTCCCCTATATATATATATATATATATATATATATATATATATATATATATATATATATATATATATATAGGTATATATATATATATATATATATATATATATATATATATATATATATATACATAGTGTGTCCACGGATGAGGTGCCCGAGAGGAAAAACTTTTTTATTTTCAATTTTAGGAAGAAATGCTTTTCTTGATGGAAACCTGCTTCATTTTATATTCAATTTTATGCAATACCCTATGAATTTTTGCACTAAGTTCGGAAATGTAATAACAGTCTTGTGTTAATTTATATAATGAAAAGTACCCTAATATATCTACCAGTGAGGAGAATGGATTAAAAAATTAATAGAGAAACTAGATACTCACTTAAGTATTATTACATTTCCCAACTTAGTGCAAAA
This sequence comes from Cynegetis impunctata, assembly GCA_030704885.1. NCBI lineage: Eukaryota > Metazoa > Arthropoda > Insecta > Coleoptera > Coccinellidae > Cynegetis > Cynegetis impunctata. The sequence continues at coordinate 355,179 of JARQZK010005059.1, forward strand.
ATTCATAGGGTTTCACTTGAAATTGAATTTAAAATTAAACAGGTTTTGAGAAAACTTGAATTTTATTTAATTTGATGGGGATTTTGAACAAGCAAAACTTTTTATCAAGATAAACATTTTTTGCTAAAACTGAAAATAAAAAAGTTTTATAAGGTTTCTCAGCCTTCTTTAACCCTGTCTCCACCTAATTCATTTTCTGACACTTAAATTTTTAATAAAAAGAACTATTTCTATTTACTGAAAATGTAAATGTCAGAAAACAAATTAAGTAAAGCCAGGGTTGAAGAGATAACAATAAACTTATTTATAATACCTACTGAAATAATAAGTGAGGACAATTAAAATTCTACTTGATCATTTACAATGGGATGTTGATTTTTGAAAGAGCAGCTTATCCCTAAAGATTCTAAAAGGTCAAGTCGTTTACCTCGGTTACCTGCATTCAGTTCTATTAAAGTCTTTGAAATGATTATATTGAATGCAATGTTCGAAGAAAAGCGTATTGTTCTTATTGAATAAAATCAACCTGCTATTTTCATCTACTCGGGTTAGGATTTTTCTACCTGTTTGACCTATACCTATAAGCAGGACGTTCACTACAAAATAAATATATAAAAATTTTATAGATACCGCTACTTAAACTTTGTTCTTTTCCTTATTATCAACCAAAAGTTACTTGATATTTTTTTTATTAGTACATATGGTTTTGATATAATTTTTCTTTAACCCTTTCCGGCCCAAATTATTTTTTTGTGGAAAAAATATTATGTATGGTTTGATAATGGTTTTTTAGAGATACTCGAAGAAAATGAAACAAATTTCAAGATAAAAAAACACAAGGATTATCCTGCAGGATGTGGTCACTCCACATAACCAGTAGGAACATATAACCAAACAATATAACCTATTTTGCGTAATATAACATGAAGTAGTTTTTGTCATGTTTCAAACACAATTCTACTTTGCACGCTGAACATTTCTTACAAATCATACAAGTCATCTGCAGGAAGATTTTCTAAATATTCAGTTATTGGGTTCCCAACCCTCCCGGATTGCCCGGATGACTCCGGTAATAATGGCCAACCTCCCGACTTCCCGGGGTGACTAATTTCCCCAGTTATTTTTTAAATTATACGCAACCGCGCTCTACTAATCAAACTTCGATTTTTAATGATTATGATTTTGTGGTAAAAAACTGTCAAATATTAGAAGCAGAGTATTTATATAAATTGAAAATAAATAAATGATTGACATTTTCTTCAACCCCCTCCCTACTAAACTTCTTAAAAAAATCTCCCGGGTTGGTTCTTTCGAAAATTGGCAAGCCTATTCAGTAGGTAAGTACTTCAAACTTGCTTCCTCAGAACTAAAATAAGATAACACGATTACGTGAGTGCCCAGTGGTTAGATCATGTTAAATTATCACGTAGTAATGACGGATTCCATCAACTATCATGGTATATAGTTGATAAAATGATTTTTCTGTTTGGATCTTATAACTGCCGTGGGATAGATTGAATTTAAAAGACTAAGCTTTTTTTAAATGTAAGTTTATATATTATGATTTCTTTGTAACTGTTATTTATTGTTAATGAATTAGTACTCATTGAAAGTAGTCAACCGTTGAATGTAAAACTTAGTGTATTTCACTCTTTTGTACGGAGACTTTTATCTAATTTCAAGAAAAAAGAAAATAAGTACTTTGAAAATATTATAAATTAATAAAGGTTACGAAGGAATCGTATAGATAAATTATATTTGAAAAGCTCTGTCTTCTAAATTCAATATATCACACACCATTCAGAAGATCCCAACAGAAATATAATTTTATCAACTATATACGAGTACCATGCTTTTGTGATATAACTGGTGATAGATTATATCAAAACCATAAAGAGAAATATCAAGTCACTCTTGGTTAATAATGAGGAAAAGAACAAAGTTGAAAAAAGTAGCGGTATCTATTAAAGTTTCCTGCTTTCTATAGGTATAGGTTAAACAGGTGGAAAAATACAAACCCGAGTAGATGGACATAGAAGACATCGATTTTATTCAATAATATACGGCTTTCTCGGAACATTGAATTCAATACAATCATTTCATAGACTTAAATAAAACTAAATATTTGCATGCAGGTAACAAAGGTAAACGACTTGACCTTTTAGAAGCTTTAGAGATAAGCTGTCCTTTCAAAAATCAGCATCCCATAGTGAATGATCAAGTAGAATTTCAATTGTCTTCACTCATTACCTCGGGAACATCTTTTAATATATTTTGTCCACGACTGTACAATAAAACATTCATTATACATGTGCTTCCTAACAGTAGCTATTATTCACTAGTGAATAATGGTTCATTATTCACTGCATGACGTCACACTTAGGACTTATATCTAAACTAGAGAACATCATTTACATTGTTATGATATTATATTGTTAGATTTTAAAACATTGATTTATCTATAAATTCAATGCCTTCGTTCATTTCCAATAATTGTTCTATTAATATTGATATAAATGAATAAATGCAAAATTGTTTATTTCATTTTTATCAGACTGAAAGAAAGGAATGGAATCGATGTCAAGTGAAATAGTAGACGTTTACGTGAGTATGCAGTTTTCAGTGAACACAGAAAATGTTATGTCAACGTTTTTGATAACTATTTTTATCCACGACTGTACTATAAATCATTCATTATACGTGTGCTTCCTGAAGTACAATTATACCTATTATTCACAAGTGTGTATAATAGTTTATTATACACTGCATGACGTCTCACTCAAAACGTATGTCCAAACTTGAGACTATCATTCACATTGTTATGATAGTATTGTTATTAGATTTTATGTAACTAAGATAACTTTTAGGCACATTATCAAACTAATATTTAATATAATGCCCAATTTATTGAATATTTACTCTAATAAATTATCTATTTCATTTTTATCAGAGTGAAAGAAAGGAATGGAATCGATGTCAAGTGAAATAGTTGACGTTTCACCCTCGTGAAAAATAGCAATCATTTTGTGCTCGTTGAATAATATACTATTATTGTTGAAAATGCAGGTTATTACTAATTTTTTCGAGGAAGTCGTGGATAAAGTACAGTATTCTACTCGCACAAAACTACAATTTTTCCCTCGGGTGAATTGCGACATTCACCTGCGGCTCGTGTCGCAAACTTCACCCTCGTGAAAAATAGCAATCATTTTGTGCTCGTTTAGTAATATACTATTTTAATATATGTTTGTGAAACATAAGGACAAGTATTTGATTTGATTCAATAATATAAATAATATTTAACTGATTTTTTTTGACGTTTCTTAAAACCAATGAAATGCTTCTTTATTTGTCACAAAAGTAAGTTTCAACCAATGATGTCATTATTATAGTGGGAATAAATCTTTTGTGATTATTCTCGGGAATAATCACTGTAGCTTTTATTTGCTTAGCAAGTGTCAGATAGTTGTCAAAATAATTACCTAATTGTGTCAACGCGATATATAAAATGGATGAAAATCATCGGTTTAGTACCCTTTCTGATGCAGAAATAACAAAAAATATTTTGAATCAAAAAATAATCTAGTCAAATATAACTCGCGAGTTCGATAAATTATAGAAAATAATTTGACAGATTTTGTTCAAACTTGTTGCCATTTGGAAATAGCCACTCGAGCCCTCCGGGCTCTGGTGACTATTGCCTGGCAACAAGTTTTGAAAAAATCTGTCAAATTATTTTCAATTTATTATCACTCTCTTGTTATATTATTACTGAAAATAATTTACTTGCTCAGTGCAACGCTAAGCTATTTCAAGTCTTGTAAGTGCGTGTATCCATCAATTAGTGAGATATGTTCAAATTGCTAGAAAAACCATAATAAAATAGAAGTTGCTAATGTTTTGCTGCACGCAATATCCGATTTATTCACATATACATTATAGCATAATAGCTTTTTCACTAGTTTTTTTTAATTAAAAGGGCTACAAATACATTCATCTTTTATATCTCTGTATACCGCACTATTACACACAAAGAAAATAATTAAAAGAGTGATTCCTTGATAGAATTGTCGTTGAGCGCGTAAAAGTTGATAGTTTTCGAGATATTTGCGTTTGAAGTTTGAAAAATCGCGATTTTCAAGGTCGGAAAACAAAGTGAAAAAATGTTGATTTGAAGGGTTCCAACGTCCTAAGATGTTGAACAAAACTAAATTTGAATTTACTACGTTTATTATCACAAAATATTTTTTTTTTTTGAAAAATTTTAACACTGCGATTGCAATTTCGGTCACTAGACCATCATCGGGCAGATTGAGTTAAGAACTGAATACAGAATTAAGTATAGATTTGCGCTTACGGGTGGGAAAGAATTATTGCAGGTACCTAAATAGACAAAAGGAACATATTTCAAGAAGGACTAATCGAGTGAATTTCCCAAATTGGTACAATACAATGTTCTTAGAAAAGTCGTTATTGTTTGAATACACTAAATATAGGAGAATATATCAGGTCAATCTGGTCGTTCAGCAAGGTATCTTTTGCATTATGATTGAGTTTAAAAATTTCTAATGATTCTAAATAAGTAAGTTTGGTTCCTTTCGGTAATTTGTGCATGATTTGAAAATTATCTATTTGTGGAAATGGGTGGTGGTTTTCACGGCAATGATTTGAAAACGTTGAATCCGTTTTTTTTTCAAAAAAAAATGTTGGTGTTCTTTAAATCTTGTCTTGAAAGATCGACCAGTCTGACCTATATATACTCCTTTACATACAGGACAAATCAACTTATAAACTCCTGAACTTTCAAATTTTGGAGTGATATCTTTGGCATTGAATAAAAATCCTGAGAGTTTTGTCTTAGGTTTGAAAACAATTTTAATATTACATTTAGGTATGACATTAGCAACTTTTTCTGTTAGAGGACCAAAATATGTTAAAGATGTGAATTTTTCCGATTTTTCCACTTTTAATTGAGGATATATGCTGTTGTACGCTAGTTGACTACGTTTCTTGTTTATCATTTTATCTATCAAACTTGTATGAGATGAAGTTTGGACATTGTTTAACAAAACCCCGATGCGTATTTGGCCATATTTTAATTATCAAGCCTTGTTCATCTGAGGGTATTTTCTTTCTATATAAAGAGCACTATTCATAATCTTCAATCTGTAAATATGCTATTATCAGACGGAAAAACATCAATAAATTATATTGAAATTTAATTACAAGTGTAGGTGTTGGGTACACGTATACAGAGCGAGCGCGTTAGATATATAATATAGGTACATAGAAAGAGCGATGCCGCGGCGCGCTGCATACGAAAGCGTTAGAAACAGGTCGAGCGCACCTATATTTAACAATTAATAAACAAGGCTTGATAATTCAAATATTGCCAAATACGCATCGGGGTTTTGTCAAACTTCATCTTAGGACGTTGGCACCCTTCAAATTAAGATATTTTCCCCTTGTTTTCCGACCTTGAAAATCGCAAAAATCGCGATTTTTCAAACTTCAAACGCAAATATCTCGAAAACTATCAACTTTAGAGAAAAATCACAAGAGACCTTTTTTGTTCAAAATAATCCAAAAAAACTTGTTTTTAGACGCGAAAAGTAATTGTTTTGAATTTGTTTAAAAAAAATTGTTTAAACAAAAAACTACCGATAGAACCCTCTGGCACCCGATGGATTATGTTAAAGGGACCCACTCCTTATAAGAATATGCAAAAAAATTCCATGAGAAAAATTTCGCGCACGGGAGCACAGCTGATAACCGTACTATTTTGAAAATTAGCTTCGGACAACGGAATTTTTATTTCAGCCTGTGAAAAGTTAGTTTTTTATTTCTTTATAAAGTTATGAATATAAACTTGCACCAAGTAAATGCCAATTCAGTTCAATTCATTTTATACTATGTAAATATTAAATATAGTCAACAAGTAAGTATATTTTGCATGATTTGATTGTTGAGTCAAGGATGTTCACCAACACAGACTGCTACTGTATGCCAAAATAATTCAATTTGTTCATAGTTTGTATTTCACTACACATTCGCTTATCAGACATTTATATTTTCGTCTGAAACACAACAATTTCAACTGATTTTTCATATACAGCGTGATCTCTAGTGACATTTAAGACGTCAGAAGCAAGCTATGGTAAATAATACCACAGTTAATTTAAGTAATTTTATTATTTCAACATGACGCAGATTCTCTTCAAATTGCAACGTACGAACCTTTAAATAATGAATAAATCTTCAAGAATTAAGAAAGACGTTCAAATATAGCCATAACATTGGTGATAACACTCTAGCCATATATTGATTGACGATATTTTTTCTATTCATGTTAGATAACTGAAAATTAGACCTAGTAGGTACACATTATATGTCGAACTAAAATATGTGTCCCATTTAATTAGGTAAACGTTGAACATAAAAAATGTATTTATATATTTGTGTCCCGTAAAGACCACGTCAAACTGAAAGAGCATGTAGGTCGAATGTTTGTCTACCATCTATGAAAAAATTTTTTCTATGAAAGTCCTTCCGTTTTCGAGATATTTTTTTTTATATAAAAATATAGAATTTATGTCCCTCCCAGTAGTTTTTTATGCTGTTGGTACAATTTTACACTTTTCTAAGTAATTTCTTCAGTAAAATAGTGCTGAATGATTATTTTAACTTTAACAGTGAGAAAATGCTCGAAACATTATTGAAGGGGGCTATAAGAAATGTTTTCAATGGAAGTTTTAAGAGTATACTTTTTTTTCATGAAGTTTAACCCATCGTTGTGAAAACAAAATGTTTTGGGCTACTGCTGCACATTACATTATTAAATTGCCTATTTTATGGAGATTTCAAAATGGTATGATACTATAGATTTTTTATTGGAAAACTGAAAATTATCGCAATTTTTCTCAAAAAATGGACATTTCTGATAAAGCTTAATTTGACGGTTTTTATTTAATTACTTATTGAACATTATTGAAATTTTCACTATTTACAATCATTATAGTAAATGTTCAAAATGACGACCTCTTTCGCGTACACAGGCCCTGCATCGACCGAGAAAATACCTTTTCAATGCCCTCAAACTAGTCTCTGTTAGATAATATTTCCGCTGCAGCAACTCGGATACCCTCTCTCAACTCAGCTTCATTGCTTATGGTTTTTGAATAGACTTTGCCCTTCAAGTAACCCCAATAATAAAAATCCAGTAGATTCAGGTCTGGTGAACGAGGGGGCCACAAAATTTCACCTCCTCTTCCAATACACCTGTCGATATTGTGATCTGTCTTCTCTCTTCTCGTGTGGATTTACGATTTGCCAGCTATGCAAATTGTTAAGATTCATGTACCCATCCTTTCGACAGGAAGTCTCATCGCTCCAAATAATCTTATTAAAAAAATTTGGATCTTCAGGATTCAGAATTTTTCGGCAAAATTGAACTCGGGCTGGGTTTTTATTTTATAGGCATTTGATTTGGGTATGCCTGTACGGCGTTCTATCATACGAGTAGATATTGATGGATCTTCTTCGACTTCATCCAGAACGATGTCATCATACACCAATGAGGGCCGGCCACTGCTTTTACGACGACCAGGAACTCTCCCTTCGGTGATTGCGTCGTGTGTTCGGATAAACACTTCATAGTTGGGTTTTCGGCGATTAGGATACCGCTCTGAATATAGCCTTGTCGCAGCACGAGCATTAAGGCGCACTTCACCGTAAATCAAATGCATGTCAGCGTATTCTCGCGACGTATACTGAGCGTTTTCTTCCATCATTTTCAGAAAAAACAATGTCGTAAATGATAAACTAGGAGTCAAAAACAAACAAAATATTTGTTAACACTTCAGTCAAACAAAATGCAATTTGTTAAGCAGAACAGTTCTAAAACAAAATCAGATAGTGAGTGAACGATAACCAAGAAGTGAGAATGACGCACGAGCTAAGTAACATACTGAAGGAATTGAATTACAAGTTGATATCAAACGAATCCACAGCAGCCTTTGTTAAGTTTTTATGAAATTTCTCTTCTGCCTAAACTAGATGGATAAAAAAAGACCCGAAAATGGTTGCATTGAATGAATAATTCTGATTATTGAGGTAAATAATTATGCAACTATCATTTTCTTACGTGAAATATTGAGTGTTTCATTAGATAAGGCAGAATAAAATATATGATGACCAAAATTGGCAAAATAGATTATGTCAGAAAAGTCTCCTTTTGGAAAAAATTGCAATAATTTTCAGTTTTCCAATAACAAATCTATTGTGTCATACCATTTTGAAATCTCCATGAAATAGGCAATTTAATAATGTAATGTGCAGCAGTAGCCCAGAACATTTTGTTTTGACTAAGATGGGTTAAACTTCATGAAAAAAAGTATACTCTTAAAACTTCTATTGAAAACATTTTTCACAGCGCCTCCTCTATGAGGTTCCAAGCATTTACTCACTGTAGAAGTTAGAATAATCATTCAGCAATATTTTACTGAAGAAATGAATTAGAAAAGTGTAAAATTGTACCAACAGCATAAAAAAACTACTGGGAGGGACATAAATTCTATATTTTTATATAAAAAAAAATATCTCGAAAACGGAAGGACTTTCATAAGAAAATTTTTTTCATAGAAGGTAGGGTAACATTCGAGCTACATGCTTCTTCAGTTTGACGTGGTCTTTATGGGACACCCTGTATATATATATATATATATATATATATATATATATATATATATATATATATATATATATATATATATATATATATATATATATATATATATATATATATATATATATATATATATATATATATATATATATATATATATATATATATATATATATATATACTAGCTGACCCAGCAAACGCTGTTCTGCCATATAAATTATTTTTATCTATCTATCTAGATAGTTATCTATCTTTCTATCTATCTATCTATCTATCTATCTATCTATCTACATATCTATCAATCTATCTGACCCGGCAAACGTTGTTCTGCCATATAATTTATTTTTAAGAGGCCTCGGTAGACCAGCGGTAAGGCGTACCTCTTGTAAACCGAGGATATGGGTTCGAGTCCCACCTTGCTCTTGGGTGTTGTGTATGTCCGGAATTTAGTGGTTCTATTTATAAAGATGAATTGATGGGTAAAGTACATCGTTTACAAGCCCATTGGCCGTTCGGAACCGGCGTTAAACTGTAGGTCCCTCGAGTTTAAAAAAAAAAATTATTTTTATCTATCTATTCATCTATCTGCCGATATATCTAACTACCTATCTATTTATCTAGATAGTTATCTATATTTCTATCTATCTATCTAAATATCTATCTATCATTATATCTATCTATCAATCTATCTCACCCGGAAAACGTTTAAATTATTAAAATGGCTATTAGAAAATATGGGTTGTTGATAGAAGGGTGAAAATTTAAAGTTGTATGTATTTTTTAATACATCATAAAAAAATAAAAATACAAATTTTGTCCAAAAATTTTATAAAAATGTTTGGGGTTGACCACCATACCACATAACACTAATCACTTAGGGGTATGAAAAATATATTACGACCTATTCTCTTGCGGATCTGTGGATGCGATAGTTTCTTATTGAACACAAGGGTAAAATGACTGATTTGTTGGATGAATTTAAGTAAAACACATTATTCTTTGCCAAGCTTTCGAATTTAATTCAATTTTCCTTCGAAAGCTTGGCAAATAATAATGAGTTTCACTTAAATTCATCCAACAAATTAGTATATATCTTTTTTTTGTTTCAACTGTTTCTTGCGTCTGTCTTTAAAGGTTTTTCGTGATACTATAGTAATTTATTTCGCTTATTTGAACATTCTTTGACTATCTTAATCTCTTTACATTAGATTATTTTATATTACATATTTTGACAAATGTTAACATGCAGATATTCATGTAAGACATGCAAATAAACATTCATTCATTCATTCATTCATATATAAATAAAAGTGGTCCAGAATTATATACATTCAATTTTAGGGGCGACAGTCCGTCCAAATATAAGGGTACTATTTCATGTACACTTTTTCTCAAGAGCGAATTATAAGGTAGAATTTTTTTGTCACGACCTATATATATATATATTATATATATATATATATATATATATATATATATATATATATATAACAACAAAGAAATTAGTCGCGGGAAAATATTAAACAAGTAGAGCAGAATTATCGGTATAGCCCGCTTATATGGAAGCAGCCGTTGACACGTGTTTCGGACTCTTTGGTCCTCATCAGAACGGCGTAGCCAAGCATTGGATTGAAAACTTGGAGATGAAAATAGCACAACAAGCGAAATCCCCTGCTACGGAAGACAATCACACATTTGTGGCTTATTGTTTGAACTCTCCGGTTTGGGAGATTTGGTGAAACTTTGCCACGGAGGCGATTAATGCCATCCGCGAAATCTCAGACCGAGTAAATAAACAACAACAAAGAAACAACAAACCGATAATTCTGCTCTACTTGTTTAATATTTTCCCGCGATTAATTTCTTTGTTGTTGTTAATTTACTCGGTCTAAGATCTCGCGGATGGCATTAATCGCCTCCGTGGCAAAGTTTGACCAAATCTCCCAAACCGGAGAGTTCAAACAATAAGCCACAAATGTGTGATTGTCTTCCGTAGCAGGGGATTTCGCTTGTTGTGCTATTTTCATCTCCAAGTTTTCAATCCAATGCTTGGCTACGCCGTTCTGATGAGGACCAAAGAGTCCGAAACACGTGTCAACGGCTGCTTCCATATAAGCGGGCTATACCGATTATTCTGCTCTACTATATATATATATATATATATATATATATATATATATATATATATATATATATATATATATATATATATATATATATATATATATATATATATATATATATATATATAGTGTGTGTATAACATTGATATTACATTGGTATTTTTTAATACTAATTTTCTCAACAATGGATATCGTAGAACATAGTTCATTCGACGCCATTGACATCACCAGCTGTTTCACCGGAAGGTCGAATTTGTGAATGAAAGAACTCGAGCTTGATGCCCTCTCCACGGCTGCGTCACAATCAGGTTTCGACTGAAATGTGCTTTCCTTATGGCCTAATTTCTGGTTATGGATTCATCAGCTTGCTTGTACCGAAATATCCGAAAAGCATGAATGATTGATTACTAGCGGTTTCTCAATCTCAACACGTTTTACGGGCGCGCCATACGACGATCTTCAATATCGCGAACGATATCTTCACCAGAATGAATGGATGATAAGTTCTCTTCGTTCTCGTACTTGCAAAGAAACATTAGCTGCTCGGATTTTTATCAATCAAATCAAAACAAATTTCATCAAGTAGACTTATTCTGCAATTCAATAAGATTCATGAAAACAGAACTGAATCGTCTACTGTCATAATTAAATTATACATTTTAAGTTGTTTGTTAATAATAATGATGTACATTTATGTTTATATTACTTTAATTTAGGTTTTAAGTAGTTTTATGATATATTACTGTCTTTGTAGTGAATGTATTGTAATTGGGACTAGAGTTAATAGAATAAATAAATAAATAAATAAATAAATAAAATCATATTAAAATATGCTTCATTTTTCACTTGTATATTATTTGTAGATTTAACGTTAGATACGGTTGCTATAAATATACTCATTATACCCTAGGGCGATATGAGCGGGCGTTATGGATCATTACGCCCGCTAATTGTACGAGGAGAAATTAAGCAACTTCCATTTATTAAATATAATAATCCTTGTCGTATACGACTCTGGATTTCTCCGGCAATGAATTATTCGTAGCTTTGGCTGCATTTTCTATGATATTCTTGGGTAAATTCATTTTCATTTCTATTATTTCTATAAGACTACACAAAGACAGCAGCAATGACATTCACTAAATATGATGACAATAATATTCACAAACGTCAAAATATCAACAAATGACATGCCTACTATGAGAAGGAAAATGGAAAGTATAGGAGCAATGAACCGATTTTAAAATCGATTTTTCAGTAATAATATAACAAGAGAGTGAGAATAAATTGAAAATAATTTGACAGATTTTTTCAAAACTTGTTGCCAGGCAATAGTCACGAGAGCCCGGAGGGCTCGAGTGGCTATTTCCAAATGGCAACAAGTGTCAAAAATCTGTCAAATTATTTTCTATAATTTATCGAACTCGCGAGTTATATTTGACTAGATTATTTTTTGATTCAACAATTCTGTATTATAAAGTGCCACCGAACTTTGTTTGTGCTTTTCAGGATGTTTTTGTAAAATTTTTCTTTTTGCATCTCTTGCATCTCGAGCATTTTTGAATTCTATATCATTGAAAGGATCAAATGACCTGTTATACTTATTAAAGTAAAGTTCTTGAACTAATTTTGCCGTTTCATTCCACATTGTCTTTATTACTGCTTCTTTATAATCATTTCCGTCCTTTCTTTTCATGTTATAAGCCCAATATTTCAAAATCAATGCCAGAGTAGCTGTTGTAGTAGATTGATCCAGAATATAATTTCTTTATTTGGTGAAGGTCTTAAATTGTCTCCATATAGACTGATTACTTATTAGATTGTTTTTCGAAGTAGTTTCTAAAATATTTTTGTTATTTCTGCATCAGAAAAGGTACTAAACCGATGATTTTCATCCATTTTATATATCGCGTTGACACAATTAGGTAATTATTTTGACAACTATCTGACACTTGCTAAGCAAATAAAAGCTACAGTGATTATTCCCGAGAATAATCACAAAAGATTTATTCCCACTATAATAATAACATCATTGGTTAAAACTTACTCTTTTGACAAATAAAGAAGCATTTCAATGGTTTTAAGAAACGTCAAAAAATAATCATTATAATAAAATAAATTTTTCGTGAAAAATAAAATCTTGTATGCACCACGTGCGTTACTAGATCTTAACGCCCATCGGGCGTTAAGATCTATATAACGCACTTGATACATAAATAACTATTTCATAAAATATCAGCCCGATCAATTAGTTATTATATAGCTATGTATTCAATAGATTTATAACCAAAAGTTTTTTGTATGAAATGAAATTTTCTTATTTTATTTTGAGCCTGGCCAGTCAGGAATTCTAAAAAATTTATATGTTTGGTAGTTTTGTTAATATCAGTTTGAATAATAGATTCTTCGTAATCCTTCAGAAGTACCTACCCAAGTCAACTTTAATTTTAGTAACGCCAAAATCTCGACCAAAACTGTATCAATGTATCTGTCCAATACTCGTCCGTATGTGTTATCAAGAAACCCTTGAACAAACCGAACACCACTCGTTTCTCGATTCATAAACATAGTTATTTCATTTTAAAATTGCTTAACTAACAAATTAAAATGTGTATTATTCTTACAGGATTCCAACGCTACTTCAATCGATACTGCTACTAGGAGCTATACATCTAGGATATTCAGAAAGAGAACATAAAGTAAGTAACAGAATCTCATGGAATTGCTATAGCTACAATACTCTTTTAATTTTAGGTCCACAACATTGTCCTTTTTCGGGAGAAGTATTCTTGGTGCAAACTAACTCCAATTCAGCAGATCATCGCTTCTCCTGGTTATGAAAGTTTAACGATCGATAACAACATTTGTGTTGGGGCTTGCTACAGTTATAGTATTCCAAAAACACAGCCAGCTGAGCCTGGAGAAATTATAGGACCGTATTGTGATAGCTGTCAACCTAATGTTACCAAATGCTACCACGTAAGTTTGTTTATGTATAACGCAGCCAGAATTTTGTATTAGGGGGAGGGGTTCCAAAAAAAATTGGGGAGAGTATAAAAAATGTTCATGTTTTCTATTTATTTCTCTCTAAAATCATGTTCAAAAAAATATTTGCATGAACAAATTGCTACAAATATTTTCGATGCAAATTTTTCGACTAATTGTTAGTGCTCTCACATAATGATATATAATATATGAATTATACTAAATTCGCGAAATCATACAAATAACTTTCAATATTCTCGATGTGAAGGAAATCATAATTCTTAACCAAATTCATTGAACAACTGTATAACTTTTAATTTTTGCCCTTATTGTTTCTTATTGAAAATTTTTCTTTAAAAATTATCTGCATGATATATAATAGATACTATAAAGTATCTGAAACAAAAACTAAAAGAAATTTGATTAATAAATAACTGACAGGTTCAAAAAAAAAATAATTTAATTCAATGAAATAGTAGAATTTAATGACAGTATCTCAAAAAGAATAAAATAAGATTATTAAATAACAACTTAGAAATTGTGAAAGGATGAAAAAGGAAGGAGAAAAAATATAAAATTAATATACACGACGTTTCGGTTAGTTGAATAAAATAGTTCAAATTTATTAGCACATTCTTTACGAATCTAAACTATCTGCACTCTAGTCACTAAAACTTAATATACAAGAGTATTACGAACAGTTTTCAATTCAATCGTTTTCACTAAAAAAGTCTAATTTGAAATATTTTCAGAATTTTGTGCTTCTCCAAATTTACAAAAATAGATATAAGCATTGAATCTAAATGAACTAATATGAACCAAAAAAAATTTAAAGAAAATCAAATATATTTTCAATAAAATATTTCTGATAAATACATGTATTATTTATATCAATATGAAGACAGGAAAATGAAGATAACAACTTGGGATAATCGATTGTATCTAAATGGACTTGAGGAGATACATAAAAATGATAATCATCGTTATTAGAATAATACGTTCAAAGTTCGAAGTGTATATCAAGAGATATACACATTATATAACTCTATATCTACGTAAGGTATCACCGTTTTGAGGAAATATTCCAGCTGATTTGAAAATATTTTCGAAGCACCATTTTAAATATAACACCTTTACGTACGAAAATATTCGTTTTTACAATTAGGTAGCCATGAATCAAATGGCTAACATAGTATACGACTTTGGACAGCCCATAAATATCAATAAAATTCATCATCTTCAAAATTTCTTCATTACGATGTAAAGTAAGATGTAAGCGAAAAGGAACAAATATCTTCATTTCAAAATTAGTTGTAGTTACTGTAATTAAAAGGGGCAACCTATTGAATTGAATTCTCTAATAAATCAAATATTCATAAATTTTTTATTGGTAGTTGGATGGATGATATTTAAAAAAAGAATTTATGGTCCTTCGAGCCGGATAAATCTCATTTAGCTATTTCATAAATAATGAAAGATTTTCTGATCCGAATTTTTTTTCTTATCCGACGTTCTAAATTTTTTTGTGTGTTACACATACAGTGTGGTCATTCGTTATAAATTAGTTCAACACATTTTCTCAAAGAAATAGGTATGTATTCTTATCGCGGTCGTTCCTTTGATCTGGGTGCTATTGTGGCATGCTGACAATGTTTGGACGATAGTAACAGGATATTGTGGTGATTCAAGTGGTGTGTTCATTTGACCAACTGTGGTCAACAACGTGATCAATAGTCGGCTTAGGAAACTTTGTGGTTGGATAGGAAGTTTTTCTGAGAACCGATTGGTTTAGTAGCAGAGAAACCTTCTTGGTTATAAAGTTCTCTTCTCATTTGACCAACTATGGTCAACAACGTGATCGCATGAATAGTCAGCTTAGGAAACTTTGTGGTTGGATAGGAAGTTTTTCTGAGAACCGATTGGTTGAGTAGCAGAGCAACCTTCTTGGCTATAAAGTTCTCTTCTCATTTGACCAAC
This sequence comes from Cynegetis impunctata, assembly GCA_030704885.1. Classification (NCBI taxonomy): domain Eukaryota; kingdom Metazoa; phylum Arthropoda; class Insecta; order Coleoptera; family Coccinellidae; genus Cynegetis; species Cynegetis impunctata. The sequence continues at coordinate 370,947 of JARQZK010005059.1, forward strand.
CTTGGTCAACAACGTAATAGCATGAATAGTCGGTTTAGGAAATTTTGTGGTTGGATAGAAAGTTTTTCTGAGAACCAATTGGTTGAGTAGCAGAACAACCTTCTTGTTTATAAAGGTCTCTTTTCATTTGACCAACTGTGGTCAACAATGTAATAGCATGAATAGTCGGCTCACGAAATTTTGTGGTTGGATAGGAAGTTTTTCTGAGTACTGTTTCATTGAGTAGCAGAGCAACCTTCTTGGTTATAAAGTTCTCTTCTCATTTAACCAACTGTGGTCAACAAAATAATAGCATGAATAGTCGGCTTAGGAAACTTTGTGGTTGGATGGGAAGTTTTTCTGAAAACTGATAGGTTGAGTAGTAGAGCAACCTTCTTGGTTATAAAGTTCTCTTCTCATTCAACCAACTGTGGTCAACAACCTAATAGCATGAATAGTCGGCTTAGGAAACATTATTGTTGAATATTAAATTTTTCTGCTAACCGATTCGTTGAATAACAGAGCAACGTTCTTGATTTCAAAGTTCTCGTCTCTTTTGAACAACTATGGTAAACAACGTGCTCACATGAAAGTCAACTTTAGGAAATGTTGTGGTCGGATAGGAAGTTTTTCTGAGAACCGCTTGGTTAAGTAGCAGAGCAACCTTTTTGGTAATAAAATTCTCTTCTCATTTGACCAACTGTGGTCAACAACATAATATCATTAATAGTCGGTCTAGGATACTTTGTGATTGGATAGGATGTTTTTCTGCGGACTGATTGGTTGAATAACAGAGCAACCTTCTTGGTTATAAAGTTCTCGTCTCATTTGACCAACTATGGTAAACAACGTGCTTGCATGAATAGTCAACTTTTGGAAAGTTTGTGGTAAGATAGAAAGTTTTTCTGAAAACCGATCGGTTAAGTAGCTGAGAAGTCTTCTTGGTTATGAAGTTCTCTGATATTTTTTTACAATACGGTTGGATCTCAGACCTTTACTACACAATACTGATTCCTTGTTGGAAATCTGAATTATACCTAATAAATAATAAGATCGTGAGCTAAGCCAGCGTCTATATGTTAATAGTTTCTTCATTTCATCATGGCAAACGAATAACTTGAAAACTTGAAAAAAGCTGTATTAGTGAAATATACAAGAATCAGTTAGCTTGTATCTGAGATAAAAGCCATCGTCCAACTAATCATGAAAATCTGCACCATAACATTCCCAAACCTTGAGTTAGAATAAATTCAATGCTAATCCTCTGAAAAATAACTATGCCACTCCAGTACAAAGAAGTCTTCTACTGTTTAAGTTATAGAACTGTTAAGCTCTCATGGAAAATTTCAGACATCCTCAATTCTCTGAATCTACAATTAATAGAAAACTTAAAAAATAATATAATCATAACATAATTGTGCAACAAATGTGTTCTGTTAGAAAACTCGTATGTGTCATCTTCCGTGAATTGATACATGAGTTGTTTCTATTCAACCATTCTAATTTTCATATATCTTTCAGGTAACACTCCACGCAGATGAGAACAGCGTTCAAATTCCCAGAACTATCCAGAAACAGATTGAGATAATCGAAAGTTGTGATTGCAAAACCTGCGACAGAAACCCAAAGGCAGATTGCGAACTTTCAGAAGAAAATACAGTGGAACTACCCCTAGAACTCTACGCGAATAGAGACGCGAAAACAACAACTACAGTGAATCCGTCCGAATTACCAGATGCTGATCTGATGGACTTGAAGCCGAATTCGAAATTCTCAAAAATTCAAGACTATTCAAATAGCGTAGAGAAGAAGTACGACCTATCTTCCAAGCTGTTGAAGTTATTGAAGACTATTCAAAACGAGCCTAGTAACACTATCCTGAAGTACGATAAAGATGAAATTAGAAGTCTGTTGGATATGGTCGAAGGGCCTGAAAGGAAGTTAGATGACAAAAGTCTTCTTGGTGAGCAACCAACTTACTGATAATAATAATAATAAGCTTTATTTTCAAATGTTTCCTGCTACAATATCAATGATAATTTGAGTAATACTTCAAAAATGAAAATAAGGTCAAAAACAAAAGATGTGAAAATTAAATTCATATAAGTTATAGGGTAACATCGTCAGAAGAAGCCCGAAAATTAGGCTTTTGAAACTCTTGACGTTAGTTTCTACTGTTATTCTTGGTGGCAGTGAATTTAAGTATTTGACAGATGCATACATTGGTCCCTTTTCCGTTATTGTTAGCCTATGTGTTTGATATTTCAAGTGTGTTGTTCTTGTGCTATATCCAGATTCGGTATTTTCCTCAAATAATGTATTTTCTTGAGAAGAAATAGCAAGCTTTCTTGAATATGCATGGCTGTTAAAATCAAAAGACCATTCTCCTTGAACTTTCGTCTGTGTGATTCCCATATCTTAATTTTGGTTAGAGTTCTCAAAGCTCTTTTCTGATTAAAGAAGAATGATACAAATTCGATGCAGTCCCATAAAACATACCTCATTCTTGACAAAAAAATTGATGGTATACCGTCTTCATCGAAGAAAAATCCCGATATTGGCTGAGGACCCTCAAAGAGTAATGAACTGACGCAAAGTGATAGAGCAGCTGCGAAATATGCCGCTGTCAATTTGGACTCTCAACCTAAAATTTAGCGTACGAGGAATCCAAAACTACAATAGTCATTGTAATTAGCAGTCTTCAATAAAAGTAACAGAACCTTATAATGAACCTCACCTTATATGAACCTGAAACAACTTATTTTGTTCCTGAAAATTCGATGCATCTCTCACTCCTTCATTAAAAAGTCTAAACCAAAACTCTGCAACGAAGAAACAAGCATTTATTCATTACAATATATGTAATTAAATAAATAAAAAAGAAATATTAATAATTAGTCAATTATAATAGTTATTTACAATTATTAAATATTTGTCTCAAAATTATATCGATTCACGTAGAAAATTCTGTGAAATTATAAAAAAAATACAAATTAAATTTTAACCCTAAAAATACACCCAATAAATTCAACCTCCTAAAACACTCCCTTTATAGATCTTGCCCCCTTAATTTGGGGGAGAAAATCCATCAGTTGGCATCACTGGGTAGGTATGCTGGACTATGTTTTGAAAAAGATTTCAACTAGATGGCGTATGTTGTTTGCATGCAATTGAAAAGGACAATCTTAAAATATTACCTTTTGGGATCAATTTGTACACCTTTTCCCTATATGCTGAATATAAAAATAACTCACAACTCAACAAATAATTTCTTAATACTCATAAACGTTTAATTGCTAAAAATTTCGAAAAATTTGTTATAAGTTTGATCATGTAAACATATTTGCTTCATATATTAATCTGAAAATTTTACAGACTTCGTCAACTACGTGAACTCAAACAACATAGATGATTTTGAACTGGACATCCAGAAACTGAAGGAAGTTTTGACGAGCTACCAAAAAAACAAGGATTTAATCGAGAAGCATAGAAACTTTTGGTTAGAATACTCCGATAATGCCAAAATAGAACAAGATTTCAAAAAACTACACCTACCGGACACTTTTGGCATTGAGGGAAGTCGTTTGGGCATGAAACACCATTACAAGGGATCCCACATAGGTAAGCTATAAGTCATAATTAAGTGCGAGCTATATTCGAACAGTTAAGATCGAATAGATCATGAACTTTGATTGCATATCAAGGAGGAATTTATGGAATTTTGAAAAATTAAAAAATCAAAAAAACACCACCTATGTTTCAATAAATTCAATGCTGTTGTGGCGGTATTTAGTGCAAATTACGTGCTATTTAGAGCAATATCAGAAATCAATTCTGCTAATATTAGATGGTGAGGAAAATCACAGAAACCCTTACCAACACAATATACAAAACTAGCGGGACCCGTCGCGGCTTCGCCCGCGTATCCATATATGTATACGTATGAATTTATTAAGATATAGTTCATATTCGTAATTGGGAAAATTCATATTTTAATAATTTTTTTTTAAACACGTACTCGTGGCGCTTTATGGTTTTCGAGCATGGTGAAGACAATTAAAAAAAGGATAAAATTTATCAAATCATTTGTTTATTTGTATAAAAATCCAATTTGTTAACATGTATTAAATTAAAATTTTCAATATAAATAATAGCCAATAAAAAAAACAGACTCACTCCTTTTTCACCCCTAAATGATGGGATTTCAAAAAACTGAGAAACTACTTTCTAAAGTTAATTTTACTTAATATTTTCGTGAAAGAGCGGGATCACTAAGTCCATTATTTTGCGAGATTCAGCCAAAAATAGCCAATATACGAAAAACACATTTCACCCTCTTTCAACCCCTAAATGATACAACATCAAAAAATGCAGAAAATGGTTTTTTAATAAAATTATAAGGAACATTGTAGTGGAAGAACGGAATCGCTAAGTCGATTATTTTGCCGGAAATAGCCAATATAAAAAAACAGACTTACCCCTTTTGCACCCCTAAATGATGGAATTTCAAAAAACTGAGAAACTACTTTCTAGAGTTAATTTTACTTAACATTTTCGTGAAAGAGCGGGATCGCTAAGTCCATTATTTTGCGAGAATCAGCCAAAAATAGCCATTATACGAAAAACATATTTCACCCTCTTTCAACCCCCAAATGATACAACATCAAAAAATGCAGAAAATGGTTTTTTAATAAAATTATAAGGAACATTGTAGTGGAAGAACGGAATCGCTAAGTCGATTATTTTGCCGGAAATAGCCAATATAAAAAAAACAGACTTACCCCTTTTGCACCCCTAAATGATGGAATTTCAAAAAACTGAGAAACTAACTACTTTCTAGAGTTCATTTTACTTAATATTTTAGTGGAAGAACGGGATCGCTAAGTCCATTATTTTGCGAGAAACATCAAAAAACACGTTTTACCCTTTTTCAACCCCTTAACGGCGGAATTTTAAAAAACCCCGTCTTAGTGGGAATCTACATGATCAGACTTAACTTCCCACCAAATTTCAGAAATTTAAAAAATATGGTTTTTGCTGTAGACTAGATTCAATTTTTCGGCTTGTATTTTATATATATATATATATATATATATATATATATATATATATATATATATATATATATATATATATATATATATATATATATATATATATATATATATATATATATATATATATATAGATATGTTCTTGATCATTTGAATCAAGGAGGAATTACGGAATTTTGAAAATATGAAAAATCAAACAAAAACTTCAATGTCCTATTAAATTTAAAGTGGCTGTAGCCGTCTTTAGTTGCTATTCAGTCTAATTGCTGATATTAGACTGAATAGCACGTAGTTACTAACTAAAGAAGTCCACAGCCGCAAGTAATTGAATGAAACATACCTAAGTAGTTTTGCTTTTTTTGAGTTTTCGAAAATTAAGATTAAAAGTGAAGCAGGTTTTTCCAAGAAATTTAATATTTTAGCTGTATAATTGACACTAGTGCAAAACACTGATTTCAATTTTTTCACATTATAATAATATCAATATCGCATACTCTACGAACAATTCTTCAAAGTATATATGCGGTGTTTTATGTAAGATTTCTGATAAATGATTGAATGAACAAATGTTAATTTTTTGGTGATATGCTTTCCTTTCTAGATTAAAAATTTATTCAAATCTGTCTATAATCTCAACTTTTTTAGGTATGGGCCTCAAACCAGTAAGAGATGAGAGCACTCCTACACTAGTTACTTTTCGAGCAGAGTACAAAGATCCCACTACCCAACACCCACCACATTCTTCCACCAGACACAACAAGCACCACCATTACGTGATGCAAGAGGAAAATGTAGGTGGAAAATTAGAACATATCGTTAAAGGTCCCCACGGAAGTTTTGTGTTGACTCCAGACATAAAAGTTGAAGAAAAATTGAATCTGGAGACGGACGCTCTGAAACCAAATCACCAAGGGGTTGTAATATCTTATACGGGTGATGATCACAGCAGTTCTAAGCTGTCGGACGATTAAAAAGTCGTTCAGGGTTTTTTCGTATTTCTGTAATTATTTCTTGTACACCTTGTAATTTCACTAAATTTGTGCCGTTCGCTTAACAAGAGAAAGTGATTCCATTTATAGGTCTTGCTACAAAAAAATTGTTTGGGATTGGATAATCTTCACTCCTAACAATTAGAACACTATCAAATCATCAAAACTTCATTTTTACATGGTAAATTAGTTTTAAATAGGTGGTACTTCAGAAAATGTACTTTTTATTTGTAATATGTAGTATTTAAATAGTAGGTACGTACAAACCTTAGATACATGAAAAACACATGTGATAAAAATGGGAAAATACTATCCGAAAATTTACTGATTATCACCGATGTGCCATTTTTAGCTCAAAGTATTTTATTTTGGGAGATTCAATTTAAATTTGAAAACTTATCGATACTTAATAATAAGGTATAATATAATAAATATTAAGAATTGAATATCTATCAATAATTATGTCTTAAGGGACGTGTACAAAGAAATACTAATGGAAATACCCATTGCCTATCTAGTCCAAAATAAAAATAAGGTTCAAAATTTCTCCTGCGTAAAATATTTTATCGACCTTGTATATTGTAAGTAAAATGTATTTTATCTAGGTACTAACAGCATTAATTCGTTTTCAATCCTCAACCTTATTCCTTTCTTCACATGTTTATATTCGATATTCAAAATTTGATTGGCTGTGTATTTTTAGTCAAAAAAAATTCTTATATTTCTATTCTCCTTGTTATGTATTTAATATGTTTGTACTAATAAATAACTGTTCTTATTCTAATTATTTTGAATTAGCCTGCCTGAACCTTATTAACTCAATTTTCCTATTTCCAGAAAATGAAAACTTGTTGCGCAGTGGCATAAAAATGGATATAATATATACCTATATATATATATATATATATATATATATATATATATATATATATATTATATATATATATTATATATATATATATATATATATAATTATTTATTCGAATTGTTGTTGCCTGTGAACTATTTCTAATCTCTTGATAATTATTAGCAATAACAGGCTTGTTGAATCTTAAAAAACTCGATTTAATTAAAAAGTTGATTTATATATATATATATATATATATATATATATATATATATATATCAGTGGCGGCTCGTGAGGTTTTGGTTTGAGGAGGCTACAAGAGGTGTTAAAAAATACACCATAGGCGAAAATTTTTAGGATTTCAAGGTCAACCGCCTTATAATTTAAAGAAAATCAAAGTAAAACAAGCACCCTAAGCTATTAATTTGTTTTCACTTTCTTCACCTTGTCTACCTTGAGACCTACAACTCCTATTTACAATATTCACAAAAACTCTTCTCAGCCAATTAATCAATTCATCTATTCATCAAAATCGGTACCTACCTACCTACTTAACGAATTTGTTAAATAAAAAGTTATTATATATTTTTGAAGATTAGCGGGATTCTGCGATCTTTAACGTTAGCAAAATGATCTATAATATCCTCATAAAATTTTTTGTCTTTCGCCAAAAGTTTCACCAATTCCTTTTTAATAGACAACAAACTAATATTTTTCAAACGATCCTGGCTCATTGAATTTCGTAAATAAGTTTTAATTCTCTTAAGAGTGGAAAACGAGCGCTCTACGGAAGCCGATGTCACCGGGATAGAAACAATTAGACATAAGAGTTTATAAACTTGGGGTAAATCTTGATTCAAATCATTATCAAAAAGGTATTTAATAGTCCTCACATGATTTTCATTTTGCCCCAAAATTTCATTGTCATTATAAACAACACACAGTTCACTTTTTATGGCCACCTTATCAAAAAAAGTATATTTTTAACATAAATTTTCCAAAAGGTTATCTGGAAAATTAGCCGAAAATCCGGTTAACAAATTTTTATTGAGTAAGTCGAAGAAATGCAGTTCTTTCAAATCAGAGAAACTTATTTCTATTTGACCCCTAATAGTATCCAAAATTTCATAAAATATTTGCTTATAGTGAAGCTCCATATCTGCGTAACTGAATTTCTTTCGTTTTGGGCTAAATTGAGTCGTATCATCAGTAGTTTGAAATACAGGAAATAGTTTTTTAAAATAAACTTCTGCACGAAATTCTGAAATTTTTTCCAAAAGAAACTTGAGCCGATTTCGTGAGTAAATTACATCTGAAAACTTGTGCTGTAAGATTTGAAAAACTATTTCTGTTTGTTCAAAAATTAATTCAAAGATGTTTAAAAAATATATAAATTCCTTATCTTGTAAGTAAGATATTAATCCGCGTGCTGTATTTAAAGTTACTTTATCGGTGAAAAATTCCTCACTTTCAACTAGGTATGGAATTAAATCCACAAATCCTAAGCGGCCCCAAACAGAGACATTTTCACTAGTAAAAAGTAAACACTGCCACCAAAATAATTTATTTTTTACCTGTGATCCGGTTAGGCAAGGATGTCTCTCATAATTCCTTGTATTAAAACCGCGGTTTTGTTGTCTGTTACGCTGCACCAAATTGTTTAATTCAGGGGTAGGTCGCAATGTTTTTATCAAAACTTTATCCTCATAACTTGGTGCACTAAAGTTATGGGATAACAAATATTCCACTAAGTCACCATTGAAATTTTTGAAATTAACTTCAGTAACCAAACTCATTTTAAAACAATACGCGAGCAATATAAGTAAACACGCAGCCATTAGTAACTACGATCACACTACGATTAATGCTTTCCAACGAATTCACTCGATGAAACGCGAAATTCTATAGTTGTGATTGGTCGACATTGTATTAGACTGGGTTCCTATCCGTGTTGCCATTTACATGTGTTTTGCTTTTCTATTGCAATGAAGTATTCATTCGGAGTATTTGCACCGTTGTTTGCCTTTCTGTGGCAGGCATAATGAACGTTGAGAATTTACCTTTCTAAGCCTCCGCAGCGTTGCCACAAATCTTGAAATGAATGAAATGCAGTAAATGTAAATACCTTCTATCTTAATTAATAAATTATATTATATAATGTAGGTTGAAAGGAAGGTAGGCGCATAAAATAATATGATTTTGATTAATATGAATATGCTAAATGCTGACTATTCAATATAATATATATATATATATATATATATATATATATATATATATATATATATATATATATATATATATATATTAGTGATACACGGAATATTATTGAGGAGGCTTAGAATCCTTAGCCTCCTTTGACTAGCTGCCCCTGATATATATATATATATATATATATATATATATATATATATATATATATATATATACCTATTTTTTACAAGGCAAGGACCTCGAACGAACTGCATCAAAGAACAAGAGCGTTTGTTGAACAGATGCATTTTTTCTTACAAATCGACTGCAGTTACTGGAAAAATTGCACATCAGTTTTAAAATATCGAAGTTAGATGAGCGAAATCGTTAAAATAACATTATTTATTTCGGAATAATCATCTTTGATGGGTTTAAACCAATAGTTATGACTGCTATTGCCAAGGTTCAACATATTTCAAAGGATCTGTGATGAGGCTTATCTCATGGTTTCGTTTAGCCACAGTTGTCCGTTGGTGTATTCCAGAGTTTTTATAGAGGCACTGATAGCGTGCTTTAGAACCACATACTCCACAATTGCAGAGTTGACATTTAATGTCGGAAAGTATGTATTCTCGTGACGGGATTCTTCATTTTCGATGTAAGCGGTGAATTGCTGATTTCCAAGATCCTTGGTAGAGGGCGCTCTGGGTTGTCATCCATATTGTAGTCCCGACCGCGATTTGTATTCGGGAATTAGAACGCTGTTAATTCACTCAGTCAATTAAATTGCACCGATGAGATCTAATAAGATCGAAACAGTTTTGCAGATTTTGAGTCGGGGGTGACTTGACGTTATCTATAATTCATCGGATAATTCAATGGATTATGAATGTAGACTTCACGTCGCGGAGTACATATAACCAGCTCTTTGGGAAGTTATGTGATTTTTTTAATTATTGTAGAATTTTCCTTGTTTTTAAGGTCATTTCGGAAATTTCATCTTACAAATAACTACAAATTAAATTCTGAAGGCTGATATGAAAAACAACATTTCTTATATGTAGCACACAAAAAATTATTAGATCATATAAATGATGGGTTACTTCACGTATTGACAAAAATATTTTTTAAAAAGGAATTAAAACTTTAAAAATCTTTGCGTGTTCAAGATAGAAACAAAAAAATTTCAAAATTCTAAATAGACCATCCATTGACTTTTTATGGAGGAAATATTGAAAGATAGTGAAGTAAGCACTTAATGGAATGTTAAATTTTTTCATCAAATTCCTAAATGTTCAAGTTTTCCTTCTAATTGTATTGCATAACTTACGCACATAATTCTTTTATCAACATAAAATTAAACACTTTTTGTAAGTAAATATATATTTATTCTTAAAATTACGTCGTTTCATAACAGTTATAACTCCTCAAAAAAGGCAACTCGAGATTTAGTGGAACCTGATTTACTTTTCTTCAAAGTAGAATATTTATTTTCGCCTAATTTAATTTGTTCGTCATGCAATTGATCAAAGTCTGTTTGTTTATCGCCCACTTTTAGGACTGCGATTTCAGATCTGAGTTCTCGAAGCTGGTTTTGCAGATGTTTCGATTTTTCCAAATAGTCAACTCTGAAAGGAAAATTAATTGGTTACTTACAGTCTTTGTATCTTGTTTTCTAAAGACAGACAATATTAATGTAAAGTTTATAATCTTGTAAAATTCGGATTCACTGAAACTCTCGTCCAATTTCTAAAATATTCAGGATAAGTGTATTTTTTTTTTGGATAATGAAAATGTTTTTAAATTCAGATAGTTGTCACAGAATTTTAAGAACTGTAGATAAACGGCATTTTTTAACAGTCTCTAGAGACAGGAATGGATGGTTTTTGCGGACTCTGAGATGAAATTTTTGGAACATTAAAGGCTGTTCATAGTCAAACATGTCAATCATGTCTCGAACGTTCAGCTTCTTGGTGCATTATATATGTAGCAGAAGCTTATTGAATACTCGTGAAAATCACAAGCATATTTCAATACACATAGAAATCAATGGGCTGTTTTTTTGGCCAATCGAGAGCATTTGATTGCATTCTGAGTAAGCTCTATAACATTGGTTTCAGAGGAATTGTACTAGAATGGTTACGTTCCTTCATCACTGATCGTTTGATGGTGGTCAAGGTTCAGGAGAGTTGGTCTAGTGAGTATGATGTGGGTTTGGGAGTACCTCAGGGGTCTGTGCTTGGGCCATTACTTTTTCTGCTCTTTATCAATGATTTACCTGAGTACGTCGTTGCGAGTAGAATTACGATCTTTGCAGATGATACCTCGTTAGCAATTTCGGCGCACACACCTAGGGACCTTTCTGAGAAGTGTTCTAAATTAATGTCATGTTTCACTGAGTGGTGCCGCAGAAATGCTCTCATTTTGAATATTGGCAAAACGGAATGCATTTATTTCAATGTGAGAGCCGTTGATAATGACACTCTAAGGTTTGAATCTAATGGAGTCACAGTAGTTTCTGAAGAAAGCATTAAATTCCTCAGCATTCAAATTGATAGTGAGTTGAGATGGTGCAAACATGTTGATTTGTTATGCGGAAAGCTGAATCAAGTCTGTTACGCCATAGGCAGAATCAGGGACTCGTTACCTATTCATGCTGTCATGAATATTTACTATGGTTTATTTTACAGTCATATTGGATACAATATTTTACTATGGGGTAACTCTATTGATATAAATAGAGTCTTTTTGGCACAAAAACGTGTTCTGCGCTTAATGTTCAACCTCAAGCCGACGGATTCTTGTAAACCGATATCTGTAAGTAGGCGTATTCTGACTGTTTCTTGTATTTATATATATATATAAATGTTTAATATATGTGAAAGAGAATGAACACATATTCATTAAACTTTCTGACTATCATCATTATGATACTAGAAAATGGAAATTTAATGCATACCGAAGCACAGATTGGCTAAGTATGAATCATCGCCATCGTATCAGGGCATTAGACTTTTTAACCATCTGCCACCAACGGTAAGGGCACTTAAGTTATATGCATATAAAAAATATATCAAAAATTTCCTAATACTAGAAGCCTTTTACGGTGTCGGTGATTATTTGAACACTAGAATTGAGACTTCTTAATTATTGTTGATTTGATATTTGAATTTTTTGTTTTTATTTTTATTGAGTTGTAATTTTGGGATTTTTTTTTCCAATCTATTATTATTTGTAAATATGCATATTTATTGTTGTTGTTATCTTTTGTAGGTATGCATATTTATTAGTGTTGAATTATTATTGTTATCATTGTTAAATGAAAATTGACTTGTCCAATACAGTGTAAATTGTCTTTCTGGATGAATAAAAATTATTATTATTATTATTATCATTGGAGATTCAGGCAATTCAGCTGTGATGCGCTCAAAAGTTATTGAGTTGTAATTTTGGAATTTTTTTTTTCCAATCTATTATTATTTGTAACTATGCATATTTATTGTTGTTGTTATCTTTTGTAGGTATGCATATTTATTAGTGTTAAATTATTATTGTTATCATTGTTAAATGAAAATTGACTTGTCCAATACAGTGTAAATTGTCTTTCTGGATGAATAAAAATTATTATTATTATTATCATTGGAGATTCAGGCAATTCAGCTGTGATGCGCTCAAAAGTTATTTGACATAAATTCCTCAATGATATAGAAACAGCTTTCCAGTAAGATTTTCTTTAGTGTTCTCTTGAACTTCGCATTATTCAGATTCTTTTACTTGAGATTTAGCTTATTATATAATTTAATGGCGATATAATTAAAATAATTTTGTGTTTTTTCCAAGCGATGTGTGGGAAGGACAATCCTCGTACCGCCTCCTTCTGCTTCAGGAATATTCGCACTCCCGTGCGAGGCTCCCAAAAGTATGATACCATACGTAACCAAGCTGTGGTTGGCATAATAGGTAGTGAAGGCTTGTCTCATTATCATCATGTGTTTGATCCTGCAGATGCTGAGAATATCGTAAGAGATTTTCAGATACTTTCAATAACTTTTTCACTAGTGTTGCCCATGACTTGGCGGGGTTGGTTCCACCTACAAACTTGACCCCATCTGACTTATTGCCTACTGTCACTCCCCCACCGACTCCTTTCGTCTTTAGAGAGGTATCTTTCAATGAAGTAAGGGACATAATTGACGGTTTAAAAAATAAGAGCAGTAAGGATATCTTTGGCCTCAGTGTAAAATTGATAAAACTGGTGAAAAATCAGATTATTTCTCCTCTAACTAAGCTCATAAATGCCTGCATAAACAAATCTATTTTTCCAAACATCCTTAAAGAGGCTTTAGTGACCCCCATCTTTAAAAAGGGCAATAGGGATCTTCCTGAAAGTTATGGACCTATATCACTGTTGCCAGTTTTCTCGAAGATCTTTGAAAAATGTATCGCGATCCGGATCACTGATTACTTCGTGTCAAATAGTTATTTTACTGACTCTCAGTTTGGCTTTCGAAAGGGTAGGAACACCACCCTGGCAATAGCTGACCTAACTTCATATATTTTGGACTCATTCAATGAAGGTTCGGTCTGTGCCACATTGTTCTGTGATCTCAGCAAGGCCTTCGACTGCGTCTCTCATGATATTCTAGTGAAGAAACTGTCTGCCTATCATTTTGAAAATAGCAGCATTGATCTGATAAAGTCGTATTTGGCAGAAAGAACACAGGTGGTTCGGGTTGGTGGTGCCACATCGGCAAGAGGCAATATTGATATTGGAGTTCCACAGGGATCTGTGCTTGGGCCTCTCTTATTCCTAATTTTTGTAAATGACTTACCATATATTGAGCCCAATGCCAAATTCACTCTTTTTGCTGATGACACTACCATCTCGACCTCCGCCGATTCCATAATAGAAGCTGTTGCTGATTCTGAGAGACTACAGGAGAGGGCAGAGCTATGGTTTGCGGTGAATGGGCTTCACCTGAATAAGAGTAAAACAAGTGGAATGATTTTTACAGTTGGTGGTCTGAAACATGCGGGAAGAGAGAGTGGCGTGTGTAGGTTTATGGGAGTACATCTTGATCGGAAACTCACATGGGAGGCACAGGTTGACAATTTGGCGGCCAGCCTGAAGAGCAATCTATTTTTGCTGCGCGGTTTGTCGGGCTGTGTGTCTCGTGAGGTTCTGAGATCTGCATACTTTGGTGTCTTTCACAGCAGACTTGCCTATGCCATTCTATTATGGGGACACTCTTGTCATGCTGACAGAATTTTCGGGCTTCAGAGAAAAGCCATAAGAATTATCGGAGGATTAGGATACAGGGATGACTGTAGAGAGCTTTTCATCAAACTTAGAGTTCTGACACTGCCATCCATCTTCATACTGGAAAATCTACTTCATATAAAAAAAAATCTTAATCTATATGAATGTCACTCTGATATTCATTTACATGATACACGGCTTAAACACGATCTGCTCTCGGACTTTTGTCGCCTTAAAAGAACTCAGGATGGGCCTCATTTCCTGGGACCGAAGTTTTTCAATAAATTGCCACATGCAGTCAGACAGCTTCCATTGGCTCCATTTAAGAGACATGTGTCTGGCCTCTTGATGGAAAATGCTTTTTACAGCTATAATGAGTTCCTTAATAAGCCATTATTAGAGTTTTAATTGGATAAATTTATAACGATTTTTAATTTGTATTTGTATTTTGATTGATGTAAGACTTTAGCAGATGTGTTAAATTTGAGATTTCATTGATTTTCTTTTCTAACATTTGATTGACTTATGTAAACAAACCATTGTTTTAACATTAATAAAGAATTTGGTAATGGATCCCAATATGTGCTGACCATATCAAAGAACTGTCCAACGTAAACCCAATAATTTAACCTGGTCTGGTTCTTTCATTATTCTTGTTGAAAATGTTAGTATTTGGGTCTTTCTGATGTTAAGGGATAGATTGTTCGCGGTTAACCAAGTTTCAGCATCTTCGATGGCTTTTTCGGTCTGTACTCTCAACTTTCTCCTAGACTTTACTTTACTAACTAAAGTTGTATCTTCATCAAATAGTACTGCTGTGCGGGTCTCCAAATTGTACACTAGGTCATCCATATATAATACAAATAGAATTGGCCCCAAGATGGATCCCTGCGGCACGACAAATCTGATTTTATTCAATGAGAATTTTTTCCCCTTCCAGTCCACCTGCTGATATCGACCCTGGAGATAATAATCTAACAGTTTTTGTACTTGTTCTCTTATGCCACAGTATTCCATTTTTTTCAATAGTTTGTTATCGTCCACACAGTCAAAAGCTTTGCTGAGGTCGATTAACCATTCTTAGGATATCCTCATTTAACTTCCTGGCCGTCCATAGAAGTATTTGCCTGTTTTAGGTCCTTCATGGTGTTCAGTTTTAGCGTCCAACATTTTAAAAATCTAATTCTCAGATTGAGTGTCGGTAAGAGACTTTCATAAATATGCTTCGAGCCTATTATTTCTGTTTCAGGCGTCGTTTTCAAAAATGTTCCCAAATATTTAAATTCACATTCAATTCGCGATCATCAATTTAGTATTCTTGGTGGTTGACTGACATTGAGGGAATGATGCCCAAGTTTTTGTTCTGTCGCACTATACCGTTAAGAAGAACTTGCAAGTCTTTCATGCCCGCAATTAGGACTGCCGCGTTCTTCGAGCGCTTCCTGAAAGATGCTCATAATACAGATTGAAGAGGAGTGGAGAGAGAACGTATCCCCATCTGATTCCCTTAAGAATTTTTGTTGATTCTGTGCGTTGCCGGTCTTGCCTTCGGTTGTTTGGTTCCAGTAAATGTATTTCAGTAAGGGAATGACCGTTGCTCCAATAGGATTCTAGATCCCTACAGGGTGTACTTCTGCCGTATCAGTTTAAACAGTAGTACACATTTAACATTTTTTTGAATACCTACCTCTCCTTCTCGATCTCCAAAGACAGTTGGTCTGCATCTGCGTTTTGTAAAAGATCGTAAGAATTCAGGCTCAAATTGAGCAACGGTGAATTGCTGTCCAACAAATGGATATCTGGGGTGAGGGGTGGACTCAGCGGAGGTGCGTATAAAGTGCTCACAGACTAAAAAAAAAATAAGTCAAAATTAAAAGCAAGCAATGTTTGATAATGAATAATGTGCAATGGAATGGAGCAAAATCAATTTTTTATCCATAAGATTAGTTTATACCACAGCGGAGGTATATTCGAAAAGGAATAATTACATTGACAATGTCTTTTCATTTTTCGTTATAACATAATTTACAAACTGTGTAGTAACTAATTTTTAGAAAGTTCAACAGAAAATATATTTAGAATTTATAATTCGACGGAACGGAATTTTTGCGCATGGGTAGAGGTGAAGGTGCTGAATGACATTCAATATAACCTACGAATTATATTACTCGTAAATAGCCAGTGTTGGTTTGAATTTGTATTGTAATATTCTAACTATTCATCTATTGTGAATAATTTACAAAACAAGAATAAAAAACGAATAACTTCACTAAACTGAAGACAGGACAAGTGACATCTGACAGTGAGGCTGATATCACACAGAATTCTTTCTTTTGATTGGCCGGACGTAAGAAACGCACTGTAAAAAGATGAATGTTGGTCAACTCGTCCGTTTCACTCACGTTACTTGCGTTTACGTTCATTTATAAACAAGAGTACATACATTCTATAGGGAAAACATAATAAGCGATACGTCCCCTACCGGTGTCGAATATTACTAGAGCATGGGAGATAGATTGCTTTGTTTACATCTGTTTACGTGTATTTTATATGAGAAGTTGTTGAGTTTTAATCGTATTTTGGATCGTTCACAAACGTTCAGAAGAGATGAATCACTATTGTTGTGTATTCTATTGTTCATATTGGGCAAAAAAAACCGAATATAGCTTACATACCTTTCCGAAAGCTGGACAATTCAAAGTTGCATTCCAAACAAAGTTGGGAAACAAGGAAATGATGGACAGAAGGAAGGTGTGGATTCATAACTTGAAGATTGAAAAAAAATGTCTGAACATAAGAGAGTTGTTCTTGACAGTTTACTGAGAATAATTATTTTCCCTGCAGTAAGTTTGTGGATTTTTCCATATAGAATTATATACCAACTAATGATGTGCAATTTTCAGCTAACCGAAAACGTAGAGTTTTTGAAGTCCAATGCTATTCTAACGAAAAATTTTCAACTTTTATCGGAATCTGAACCTGGGCCATCATCCAGAGATTCTAGATTATTGTATTTTCTTTCATGTAACAACCAGAGATACTATAAAAATAATAATAACAAATGATGTTTATTTGCACAACCAAAATAACAGTTTATCATAACATCAAGAATATGAAATAAATCTTGACTCTATAGCTAGGTGAAAACTAAAATATTCAATAATTATATAATCAGAAAAACAGAGATTCTATCAAAAAAACCAGACTCTCAGAAGTCCACCGTACTTTTAGGATAGCTGTTATACGTCAAGAAAATTCAAAAAATATAATAACTCATTACGTTCAAACCATTCAAGAAGAGTATTCATATTAATTCTTCTTTTATTTCATGTTGATTCTTTAAGTTTTGCTGGTAAGTACTTAGTTTTGTCCATTATACACAAAAATTCTTCAGTTCGTAATGAAAGTAGACATGTCAGAGATGTTTTCTTGAAAATTGTGAAAGTTTTTTTATTTTTTAAATAAATAGGTGTTCTATCATACAGCCTTTTCATGAGGTATACATAGTTCCTTCAACCAATTAATTTATTCGCCCTCTACTTTATTTTATTATTGATTTTCATGTTCAATGATAAAAACTCAGTGTAAATTTCAACTTGATGTAGGTAGGTTATCTACTGTTGAACAGACATAAAATTGTCCTCAATCCAAACACAATATATCACAGGAATATACAAAGTCCAAAAAAAAACACAAATTACGACGATAAACGTTCGAAAAATGAACGTAACTACCATTACAACCAATGTAAACAAACAGCTAATCTCCCATGCTCTAGTACCGATATTAGCCGTTCCGGCGCTACGATCTTAATTTCGGACGCATATAGTTGATATTATTGCGTTGCGTCTACGCTTACAGTCCGTCAAACTATAAATCCAGCTTGAGCAATATCGACGTTGTGCTTAGATAAAAGTGATTCGGGTATCATGTATCGGTCCAATCAATCCAATATTCAATGAGCGTTATTAAATATTAAAAAAATGAAGGACACCCTACTGCGTAGCACTAGGAATGATAAAACCCCTCGGCGCATGTGCATGTCGTCAATATTTTTTGAATGTACCTATTATATAAATTAAATAACAATGAAAGTCGATATTACGAATGAAATGAAGGAAAATTGCAATAAATGTATTAATAAGTCGATATTACGAATAAAATCCGTGAAAATTTAGCAAAAAAATTCATTGTTTGACTGTCGGATTTGAATATCCTATCCCGGCTCATTTTGCTGCAAATTATGAATCAAATTGATAAGATATCTCTATGGATGGGAAGCAGACACAGACGCAGAATCAAGCTGAAGCTATCAACGTCGCTTGGTTACCGTCGCACACAGAGCACTTCGACGCATGTTTTGTAGGACTTCGTACATATCGACCTTGGCGCATGCGCATGTCGTAATGCCTATCTAAAAAACGCTATAATTTTTTATTCTTCGTTGGGAAAAAATTGGGAACAAAACTTCTCTGATGAAATCATATGCATTTTATCGATATCCGTTGGAATTTTTAAAATCGGACCAGATCCCAACTTTTTGTAGTGAGACTTTAGCTTCGCCTCGGGGTAAAAACGCTATATTTTTTATTCTTCGTTGGGAAAAAGTGGTAATTCAAATTCCCTAATGAAATCATATGCGTTTTATCGATATCCGTTGGAATTTTTAAAATCGGGCCAGTTACCAACTTTTTGTCGTGAGACTATAACTCCTTTAGCTTCGCCTCGGGGTAAAAATTGATGAATATGAGAGATTAAAAAAAGGGTACACCTACCGACGATATCGACCCGATGTTGTTCGAACCGTTGAACGCGTTCCGGCTCAAAAAGTCGAGTAATTTCTCTTTCGCCAACTTCTCAGCCTCCCTCGCTCGTATCAATTCTTCCTTCAATTTATTCGCCTCGGACGCTCTACGTTCAGATTCTTCGACCAATCTGGCCGTCAGCATTTCGGCTTCCCGAGTCTTCCGTTCCAAGGTAACCTGGAAAAATACGAGATTGACGTCGACTTAGCGAAGGACGTGCAGCGTGATATATCTTCTCGACGAATACCTTTAAATGGTATTAAAATTGAATTCGGAAAACTTGATCGACTATTAGTTATTTATGTACCAAGTGCGTGATATAGATCCTAACGCCCGATGGGTGTTAGGATGTAGTAACGCACGTGGTGCATACAAGATTTTATTTTTCACGAAAAAATTATTTTATTATAATGAAAAATCGATTTTAAAATCGGTTCATTGCTCCTTTACTTTCCATTTTCCTTCTCATAGTAGGCATGTCATTTGTTGATATTTTGACGCTTGTGAATATTTTTGTCATCATATTGAGTGAATTACATTGCTGCTTCCTTTGTGTATTATAGAAATAATCGAAATGAAAATGAATTAACCCAAGAATATCATAGAAAATGCAGCAAAAGCTGCGAATAATTCATTGCCGGAGAAATCCAGAGTCGTATACGACAAGGATTATGAAGTATTTGATCAATGAAAGTTGCTTCATTTCTCCTCGTACAATTAGCGGGCGTTATGATCCATAACTCTTGTACATGTGGCAAATATATATATATATATATATATATATATATATATATATATATATATATATATATATATATATATATATATATATATATATATATATACATATATATATATACATATATATATACATATATATATATATATATATATATATATATATATATATATATATATATATATATATATATATATATATATATATATATATATATATATATATATATATATATATATATATATATATATATATATATATATATATATATATATATATATATATATATATATATATATGTATATATATATATATATATTTCCGCGGTCGGAAGTATTTGAAAAACTTGGTTCACGGAATGAACCGCGTAAAAGATTTGAAAAATCTCGACGTTTCGGCTCGTTTTGCAAAGCCATCTTCAGGAGAATTAGAAAGGAAATAATTCAGATACGTGGCCTCAATCTGCCTACTCCACGAATCGAATTAGGAGGAATCGGAAACAATACGATTGCGTGGTCACAACCTGCCTACTCCACTAACCGTACTGCTTCCTGTTAAATCTGAAGTCTCAACCTGCCTACTCTACAGAGTCAACAGTTGACTCTGTAAGTATTTTCGAAAGATATCTTGAATGATGTTCGGCTTTGGTTCGAATTGGTTGGGGGCTTGACCCCCTGGGGGAAGAAATAAATCTTGTTTGCATGATAGAGGCCTAATATTGAAGCAATTGAATTGAAAGTTTGTGGGTAGGTAGTTTCTTATGATATATTGGATGGAATTGGTTTTGGTGCGAATTGGTTGGGGGTTGAAATCAAAGATTACCTTCTCTTCGTCTTTCTGCATAGCGCTCAGTCTTAAAAGCGTGATTTCTTGCTCCGCCTCGTCAGCTTTCTGGCTCAACAATATGGCTTCTTCAACGGCTATTCTGCTTTTCTCCGCCAGAAGATCGGCACTTTCTTCAGATCTTCTCTGAAAATACGATTCGACCAATTACTGAATTGTTAAAACACAGTGGCATATTGTGACTTTTCACATCTTTGTACAATTGAGTTTACAAAAAATATAATTTAACTTAAATATTATCAACGTATCTAACATGCCAGAATTTACGTTATTTAGGAAGGAATTAGAAAAAAATCGTTTTTTAATGAAAAATAACAGAAAATCCAGAATAAACGCAAGAACTTGAAAACTAAATACTTCAATGAAATAAATTTAGCGGAAATATCGAATGAATGGGACAAATTAACGGTCCATTCCGCATATATGGACGAAGCCGTTGACATGTGTTTCAGACTATATGGTGCTCATCAGAACGGCGTAGCCAAGTATGGGATGGAAAACTGCAGCAAAATGTGTGATGGTCCTCTGCAGCAAGGGATTTCGTTTGTTGTTCTTAATTTTCCATCCCATACCTGCCAGAGTCCGAAACATATGTCAACGGCTGCTTCCATATATGCGGGCTAGACACTTAATTGGATACATATATATATATATATATATATATATATATATATATATATATATATATATATATATATATATATATATATATATATAAGCGGATTCAGTACAATTGACCACATTAACACGCTTAGGGAAGTAATCAGTAGAACAAAAGAATACGAGCTACCATTAGCACTAGCCTTCATAGACTTCGAGAAGGCATTCGACTCGATATACCCCAAAGCAGTAATTGAAGCCCTCACCCATCAAGGTGTCGACAGTCAGTATATAGAAACTCTGGCCAACATATACAAAGAGGCTAGAGCTAGAGTAAGTATATACGACGGAACCCCAGAATTCCCTACAAGCAAAGGAGTCCGACAGGAAGATCCAATATCTCCGAAGCTCTTCACGGCCACCTTGGAGAACATCTTCCGAAAATTGGACTGGAACGGAAGAGGTAGGAAGATAGATGGAGAATATCTAAACCATCTAAGATTCGCTGACGACATTGTCCTAATCGCGAACAGCCCTGAAGAACTACAACAACAAATCAACGAGCTTAACATAGTGAGCAATGAAGTAGGCCTAAAGATGAACTTGAACAAAACGAAAGTCATGTACAATGAAATGGTAGAAAATCACGATATCACGGTCAGCGATATCACACTTGAAGTAGTGGACGAATATATATACCTGGGACAATTAATACATAAGTCTGGTTCACTACTTCCGGAAATCAACAGAAGAATAAAATTGGCATGGAAAGTATTCGGACAAAATTCCATCATCTTTAAGTCAAGAATGCCACTCCGCCTAAAGAAGCGAGCCTTCGATCAGCTGATAATACCAGTCATGACGTACGGCTGTGAAACCTGGGCACTAAAGCAAGAGTTCATAAGGAAACTCCAGGTTGCACAAAGGTCTATGGAGCGGTGTATGCTCGGCATAACAAAGAGGGACCGTAAGACAATAGAGTGGATTAGAGGAAAGACCCAGGTAATAGACGTCATCCACAGAATAAAATCCCTCAAATGGCAATGGGCAGGGCACCTAGCGAGAAGGACCGACAATAGATGGACCATAAGGACAACACAGTGGTACCCAAGAGGCGTCAAAAGGCCGAAGAGGCGCCCCAATATAAGATGGGATTATGATATCAGGAAAGAAGCAGGAACAAACTGGTATCAAGCTGCTCAACAACGTAATACATGGGCAGGAATGAAGGAAGGATATGCGAGGAGGCTGCACCGTACTTAACGGTAGACCATAGCTGCATATGATGATGATGATGATGATATATATATATATATATATATATATATATATATATATATATATATATATATATATATATATATAATATATATATATATATATATATATATATATATATATATATATATATATATATATATATATACAAATTAATTTAAACAAGATTTCTTTTCTCCTTGTCTAAGATCAATATTATCTAGTATTGTATTCTCCCTTTTACACTCCTGAAGAAGACACAAAACGTGTCGAAACGTTGACAGAACAAAACGAGTACATATATTTTGGCCGTTTCTTTTGTGGCGTTGTTGTCGTTCGTGTTTTTAAATTGATATTGATAAACAAAAGAACGATATTTAAAATATATTATATATAGATAGGCTTTTTTCTTTGCATTAAAAGATTTTCGAAGTTGTCCAAAACCTTCTAGCGATATTCGAAACTCTTAAAAATTGAGTTTCAAAAATCACAAAAATATTTTGACGCATTCAAACGCCTTCCAAACTATTCGACATTAGTAAGTTAAACACAACTAAACAGAAAAAAAATCAAGTTCTGTTGATTGATGATCAAGTATCCACGTTACTACGAAAATATTATAACTAACTAGTTACTATGGCCATATCATCAGAATAATCAGTAGAAATACTATAAGTAC
Source organism: Cynegetis impunctata (assembly GCA_030704885.1). Classification (NCBI taxonomy): domain Eukaryota; kingdom Metazoa; phylum Arthropoda; class Insecta; order Coleoptera; family Coccinellidae; genus Cynegetis; species Cynegetis impunctata. The sequence goes on from JARQZK010005059.1 coordinate 394,192, forward strand.
TTCAAAATAATCACGTTGTACATCTCAAACTTCCTGCATAATTACAAAGAGTGTCAGTTTGACGTTTAAGTATTTCTGTCAAACTGACACTTATTTTTGAACAGTTTGTGATAAACGTCAACATTTGACGGACCTGTTAGTTTGTGTATTGTTGTATATTGATGTCGATGTGGTTAATGAAAGTTAAGTGAAAATTAAATTATTGTAAAATTTTCGATTGGTAGAGCTACTCTATATATAATCAGGTATTATCAGTTATAATATCACAAGAGCATCGAAAATAATCAATTATACTTCCGAGTCACGAGACGTATTTTGCGAAACCTCACGAGAGCGCAGCTCGAGTGGTGTTTTAAGAAAATACGTCTAGTGACGAGGTCAGTATAATCGATTATTATCGATTGTTCGAGTGGTATTAGTTACGATTATATAACGAAGAAAAATTATTAATTTTTTTTTGACAAACGTCAAAAAATCGTCAATATGAAAACATTAACATTTTGACACGACGCGAAACACCAAAACGATTATAACACGCTTCGTCAAGGATTTATTCACTTATCAATACGCAGTAGTTATGCAAAATACACGGATTCTATTGGCTTATTCATACATGAGTTATATAATCGAAATTATACAAGGTAACTTAACTAAATTGATCGTTCTGATTAGTTGAAAATCATACGAAAAAAATAATCAACAACATAGAGATGTTTTACTTACGAGAGCTTCGTTTGCCGATGAGATTTCTTTCTGATACTGAAGTAACCTTAGTTCCAGAGCCGCCCTCTCTTTTTCAGCCTCTTCTCTCAACTTCTTCTCCCTAGCTAATCTATTTCTCTGTTCCTGCCTCCTCTGTTTTTCTTCTTTCGCCGCCGCCTTCATCTGTTGCAATTCCATAGAATCCGGTTTCCGCCTTCTCATGAACAGATCGTGGTTGCCCATGCACAAATCTAAAATCTGAATTAACGAATCTAATTACTCTTTATCGAAATACTTCATACCATATTAGACGAATTATTGCTTTTTTCATATAATATTATTTCAATATTGTTCATAAAACTTCAGTATCTGATTTTCACTATATTTTGTAAAATATAACAAGTGTTTGGCTATTTAAAGTGGCTTCTTCAGATGAGTACTAACTTTTACATCGTGGATATCGTTCTAACTATAGAAAGGGAAAAATACAAACGTGAAACATTAGAAATAATCCCATGAACGGTCATCCGGAAGATCAACCAGCAAACAAAGACAACTTAACTCTGAACAGTTGAGTATTTTGAATTTTTTAGGTGATCAGTTGACAGGTCGAAATAACAACAAACTATCGATTGTTCGAAGAAGTGCTGGATCGGGAATAATAATAATAATAAGCGTATGGCATTATTGCCGGGGAGCCTACACATTATGTGCGGTATTCCGGCGCCAGTTGCCTCTTTAACCCTGTTTTAGGTAATTAGTACAGAGGCGTACTAACCCAGGGGGACCGACGGCTTAACGTGTCCTCCGAAATACGGTAGCGGTGGTATAGAAAATTTGTTGGTTTGTCGTGGGAGTCGAACCCACGTCCTCTCGATTGCTAGTCGAGAGCGATGCCACCTGAGCCATCACCGCTACTGGATCGGGAAAATCTTGTGTGATTTTTGAAATGGCGAATATAATCGAATTTCTACATGGTGTAGACTCGCATTTGCTCATGACGCCAACTGGTGTAGCAGCTAATAACATAAACGGTAGAACGTTACACTCATCTCTTCATCTGACGCTAACACGGAACGGCGTTGTCCACCATTTAACCCTTTCGCTCACTGTGTACAATATATTGTACATCACTTTACGTAAATCCTAGCGAATTTGTAGTATGCTTCTATTCACTTTACGTACAAAGTACAGTATTCTGTGAACATCCTTATTACTGTTTTGAACTGTTTCCTTCAAAAAAAAGTTTTATTAACGCTACCTGTTACCGAGTTGTAGCAGTTGCTTCAGGGTGTTGAAATGAGGTGGCGCTTCAAACTTTAAAACATGTTGTGACATGTCTGCAATATTTATTCTGGTAATAACCGATACGTGTATTTGTTGCTTTCATAGTGAACTTGCTGAAAATTTAGGTTTTTTTTTCTATATAGGAGTAAATATTACTGTACAATATATTGTACAATGTGAGTAAACGAAAATCGACAGGTATGGTAAAAAACTCCACGTTATTTAGAGTTCTTGTTATATTAGATTTATTTCATAGTAGTACGAATTTAAAATTGAGTAAAAAAGTGCCGTTAACTGAAGAACAACTCTTGAACCTAATTGAGGAGGGCCTTTCAGATATTGAAGGGCTTAGTGATGACGATGATGGATATGGGGGCATAGGGACGTAGAAGTAAGCAATGATTATCATGAGAAGTTCAGATGATATGGAAGGTAATTTTGATGGAAAATCTTTTTCTTCCTGGACATAACATGACATTTATTTTTGAAATTCTCAAATTCAGTTGAAAAAAATGCTTGCTTCGCTCAATATTTGCAAAAAGCAGCATGCATTGCATACTAGTATATAGGATAGCACGTTCAGGTTTCCCCATCCACATTCGTATTTTTGTTGTCGCCACTGTGAATGGCGAAACAATTGTTAGGTTTAACAAAATAAAATGAAAATAAGAAACTGTAGCTTTATTTAAAATATTGTGATGGATTTTCATAAACTATCGACCCAAACAATTAGTTATTTAATATTATGTCATTCAAAATAGACAACCGTGTACAGGGTGGGCCAAATTGGACACTTTTAAAGGGAAAGTCCTGTTTTTAAACTAGATAGATGAAAACTGATGACGGTGTCTGAGGCTCAATTTTTATGACAAACTTAATGGTGAAAACCGCATATCGATATCTATCATCGTTTCTGAGTAACAGCATGTTTTTCGAAAATGTTCATTTTGGAAAAGTTGCTATAACTTTTTTCCCGTCAAAAATTCTTTGGTTCTATGAAAACATCCTCGAAGCACTTTTTTACGTATAATTCAATGGTTTAAGTAATTTATTTTTCCATATCATACATCAACAGTTATTGACGGAAAAATCATTTTTTTAAATGAGACACCCTGTATATTTATGCATATTACGATAGAACTTAAAATCACCATTTCAAAAATGTAGCACACTTGACGTTTTACTAGAGTCATCTCTGAAATTCAGAGCTTTCAAGTTTATTCATGTAGACTTCGAAACGCACACTATGAACAAAGTAGGCTTTGGACGAAGCGGCGATAAAACAGGAAGCAAGTGTTCACTAATAGCTGTCAAATTTTGATATAAGTAGTAAAGGCGCTCTTCAATTTGTGTTTTTTTTCAAACACATTTGCAATGAAGTATGATAATTATGAAAAATGGGATATGATAGTCTGTTTTATATTAACCGGGAAAAATGTAGATGCAGCAAACAATTTGTATTGCGTGAGGTATCCAGATAGAAGGCAATCTTTTAGAGAAATTTTCGTCAATGCGAAATTTAAAAATTACAACAGGCCTACCAAGAACTCACGTTAGGCGAATTTTGAAAAAGTATAAATTCAAGCCATACAGGCCCAGAAGAGTTCATGAACTCTGACCAGGAGATTTTGAACGCCGCATGGATTTTTGCCACTGGTTCCTGGAAAATTGTAACCAAGTGCTTGATTTTTCATCAAATTGTATTTGGCCAGATGAAGCTTATGTCAGCAGTGCCGGTATTTTCGACCGCTATAAATCTCATTCTTGGGCACAACAAAAACCTCCTTCTATTGTGAAGCAGAGAAGTCAAGGAAGATTTGGATTCAGTGTATGGGCAGGTGTTTTAAGGGGTAGAATTATCAGCCCCGTCATTTATAATGGCACTCTAGCTTCTCAGAGGTATTTAGAAATATTAAGGCAACATATTGAACCCCTTGTTGACGAATTGCCGCTAATGGAGCTCAGGAAAATATATTTTCAGTAAGACCGGGCTTCGCCTCACAAGACAATTGCAATTGCCTGCAATTTTTTGGCTGCAAATTTTGGCAATAATTGGATAGCCAACCAAGGACCCAACCGTTGGCCGGCCAGGTCACCGGACCTAACGCCTATGGACTTTTACCTCTGGGGAAGGTTGAAAGATCTCATTTTCAAACTTTCGACATTTTGAACAATTGAACACTTCTTCTAAAGAAATATTTTGTTCTTTATTATTATTATTATTGTTTTAGTTTTATTTATTAGTGTAAATATAGTATAAATTGTTATCAGCTTTACTGAAACTATGAGTTTTAAGTACTGCTGTCAACAGCTTTCCTAACCATTGATAGCTACTAGTGAACACTTGCTTTCTGTTTTATCGCCGCTTCGTCCAAAGCCTACTTGTTCATAGTGTGCGTTTCGAAGTCTACATGAATAAACTTAAAAGCTCTGAATTTCAGAGATTACTCTAGTAAAACGTCAAGTGTGCTACATTTTTGAAATGGTAATTTTAAGTTCTATCGTAATATGCAGAAATATACTGGGTGTCTCATTAAAAATGATTAATTTTCCGTCAATAACTGTTGATGTATGATTTAAAAAAATAAATAACTTAAACCATTGAATTCTACGTAAAGAAGTGCTTCGAGGATGTTTTCATAGAACCAAAGAATTTTTGACGGGAAAAAAGTTACAGCAAAAGTGTCCAATTTGGCCCACCCTGTACAGCACATATTTTTGAGGCAGTTGTGAAACTTAAAACAATATAATTATTATTCTATTCAAAACACTGAAAGGATGTAATCTAATATTTTCATGACAAGAGATAATACTATCATTCCAAACTATGTCCCAAAATAACTGATATTGTATATCTACCGTCTAAACAATCGGATACGTTCGACAAAGCAACTTAAGATTCGCATTTCATAAATGACTCATCAGACAAAGGAAATATCTTGAAGTTATTCTGATGCAACGCAAAGGTTATAGAACGTCTGAAAACTCCTCAATCATAACAGTTGTCAATTTGAATGCAAGTCATTATGTGGAATATCAATTTCAAGGAAAATCTCCCATATCGTTACACTTGTCACAGAGTTCAAGCTTGATTATCAATTAATTTTCACATTCAATATCAGCGTTCATTGAATATTAGTCCGGGAGCCCACTGTCGAAAAGTCTACGTCATAAAACATCCGGTTCATTCATGATTTATTTGAAAGGATTCATACCAAAGAATATTAAACCGTTGGTCTGCCTAAGCTCATCCTGGCGGGTCATGGTTAATGAACGTAATTTATTTGGCAAAAACTGGTACGTCACCTACGTCACAAAAGATCCGGCTGAAATTTCAACACATTATAGATAAATATCAGTTATTTGAAATTGTCTTGGTCTGCCAAGCTTCACCCTGGCGGAAGTGCTCGGCAGACCACCCTAAAGCGGTGACAACTAGTGTCAAATTGATCGGTCTCAGTCAAGCCAGATCATAGATTGACAAGAAATAAAGTATGATAAATTCTCTCTCTCTGCTTGTCAGTATATAAGCTGTAAATCGCTAAAGAGTTAATTTTTTTGTTTTATGTTGACTGTGATTTGTTTTGAAAAAAGCAAATAAAGGTTACTCTTGGATGTGCCTGGCTTACCACCACTAATCAAGTATTTCAATGTGGTGTCGGCAAGTCATTTGCTATGATGAAGTTATATATTATGCTGCATAGCATTTATTTTTCTTATTCAGGCGCAAGAATAAATAAAGGAGATGGTTTGACACGTGAACATACCACGTACAATAGACCATGAGAAAAATATGCATTTTCTTAAATGAGACAATCAACACTCAATAATTGGTCTTGTGATTTGTTAATCGTCATGGTGAATGCAAGACGAATCGGAAATTGAATTCGTTTGAACTCAAAGGGCATATCGGTTGGGATCATCGGAATCCTCAGAATGAGAACGTTTTCACCTCTGAATCTTCCTTAGAGTGCGTCATGTGAATAACATTGATCATCAGTTTTCTTATCACCAAACGCGTTCCGTTGCATATGTTTGATTGGTTTAGATTCCGAATCATGATGACTACCGAGCCAACCTCAAGTTGTAAATTGCGTGGTGGTAAACCAGGCACATCCAAAGAGTAACCTTTATATGCTTTTTTCAAAACAAATCACAGTCAACATAAAACAAAAAAATTAACTCTTCAGCGATTTACAGCTTATATACTGACAAGCAGAGAGAGAATTTATCATAAATTCTTTCTTGTCAATCTATGATCTGGCTTGACTGAGACCGATCAATTTGACACTAGTTGTCACCGCTTTAGGGTGGTCTGCCGAGCACTTCCGCCAGGGTGAAGCTTGACAGACCAAGACAATTTCAAATAACTGATATTTATCTATAAAGTGTTTGAATTTCAGCCGGATGTTTTGTGACGTAGGTGACGTACCATTTTTTGCCAAATAAATTACGTTCATTAACTATGACTCGCCAGGATGAGCTTAGGCAGACCAACGGTTTAATATTCTTTGGAATAAATCCTTTCAAATAAATCATGAATGAACCGGATGTTTTATGACGTAGACTTTTCGACAGTGGGCTCCCGGACTATATGCTTGTAATCGATCCATATAATATGAAAGTACCTGGGCGACCGAGCTTCTGTCTAGGGATATTCATTTCACATCGATGCATCGAATCCATTCGATGTATACGATACGATGCATCGGATTGATTCGATGCATCGAGTATTTTTTATCAAAACATGGAACGTTTTTTTTTGCTATTTGTTCCAGAAAATTTATCTAAACCCAAAAAGTAATCATTCCAAACACTAAGTACAAATTTTCTTGTCTGTCGCCAACATCCGGAACGTTTAGGCACATTTAGAAGAAGAAGAAGACCTTTTCTAATATTTCTATGGTTTGGCTATCTTGTTCTTGTTTCTTGTGGTATATATTTAAAAAACGATTAAGCAAACTTTTGTTTCTCCAAAGTCTGCCTAGAAATCATTGCTATTAAGTGTATTTCACATATTTGTATTTTTTCTTTATATTTTTTCTTTGTAATATAGTATTTTCTTTTGTTTAGCATTGCGTATTTTGATTACTAATTACAAATATTAGAAATGTATGTACATTAGGATGTTTCGCATTTCGAATAAAGATTATATTTAATATCTATTTTTACGTATGGCCAATTTTTCCCCCTACAGGTCTTTTTTTTTGTGAAAGGGAATTTTTTTAATAAATATTTATTTCAATAAAACACTTCTTTGTAATTTTTACTCACAAAGCTATATCTTACGATTCTTACTGATACAATGCTATTACACCGACGCACAAAATCTTAAAATTTAAAGAAAAAGAAAAAAATAGTCGATGTTGAAAAACATCGATGTTTTTAAGCGATGCGTCGAAAAACATCGATGCAAGGATCCGATGTTTTACATCGAGTAGAAACATCGATGTTTTTTCTGAATGAATATCCCTACTTCTGTCGTTATTTGTTTTTTAAATCGTCTATTTTAGAGAAATATATTTCGATACGAACGTAAATTAAAGTTAAATCTCAGCTTAGTTTCTTAATATATCAATCAATTACATCATATATTAGACAATTGTGATAAAAATATTAAACTTACCAAGTTATGAAACTAGATCAAGAATCTTCACTCGCAAACAATACAATGTGAAGAATACTTAGTTGTTTATAAATTCGATGGACGATGAATCAACTCTGTGGTAGTTCATATTTATATTAAAAATTAAATAATAAGAAAACAACTTGCCTAAAAACCACAAAACGAAAATAACTTTTTATTCGACTAGTTTCGCCTGTTACAGCATTATCAAGACTTGATAATGCTGTAACAGGCGAAACTAGTCGAACAGCATTATCAAGACTTGATAATGCTGTAACAGGCGAAACTAGTCGAACAGCATTATCAAGACTTGATAATGCTGTAACAGGCGAAACTAGTCGAACAGCATTATCAAGACTTGATAATGCTGTAACAGGCGAAACTAGTCGAACAGCATTATCAAGACTTGATCATGCTGTAACAGGCGAAACTAGTCGAACAGCATTATCAAGATTTGATAATGCTGTAACAGGCGAAACTAGTCGAATAAAAAGTTATTTTCATTTTGTGGTTTATAGACAAGTTGTTTTCTTATTATTTAATTTTTAATATACTTAGTTGTTTCTTTTATTTATTATTGTATACTATGAACTATTTCATGCACTATACAGGGTGTTTCTAAATTGATGCGAAAGATTTCAATGGGTGATTCTTTAGCAAAAATTAAGGGGGGTCTTTCGTATAACTTTTTGTTCAACACCCTTTTCCCTCCAAGTCACAGCCCTTTGAAATTAGGTGAGAAAAATTGTTTTTATTCAATACATCCACTTTGGAAAAATTTGGAAGAATGAAATTCGGCAAATAACTGCTGCTAATAAAATGGCAGTTTTCGAGTGTTTTTGTTACCCTTAAATGTAATCACAAGGGGCTGAAAAAAACAACCCCTATAATATTTTGCATCAGAACTTTTTAATGCGCCTATATTTGCCTTTTTAAAAAATATATTCGAAAAGACAGACTCGATCTGCAACTTTTTTATGTCTTGACTTTTAATCATAAAGTTGTTAGTTTGATCACAAAAAAATAAAATAGTGCTCAGACCCATAAATTCACAGAGGTTATCATTTATTAAAAAAAAACAAGTAAGCTGCTGTCAAATGTCAAATAATTTGTTAATTGTTATTAGTAGTACAATTATTGTTCAATCCGCTCTAATTTGCAATATTCTTCAACTAAATAAAAAAATGCCATTCTTTCAATAAAGTTGTGAAAAATGTTTAGTCATTATAAAACTGTCTAGAAATTAGAAAAAATCAGGACAATAAAACTATTTGTCATATGACTTCATTTGACAGCAGCTTACTTGTTTTTTTTTAAATAAATGATAACCTCTCTGTGAATTTATGGGAAGAGTTTGAGCACTATTTTATTTTTTTGTGATCAAACTAACAACTTTATGATAAAAAGTCAAGACATAAAAAAGTTGCAGATTGTCTTTTCAAATATATTTTTTAAATAGGAAAGTATAATCGCATTAAAAAGTTCTGATGCAAAATATTATAGGGGTTGTTTTTTTCAGCCCCTTGTGCTAACATTTTAGTGTAACAAAAACACTCAAAAACTGCCATTTTATTAGCAGCAGTTATCTGCCAAATTTCATTCTTCCAAATTTTCCCAAAGTGGATGTATTGAATAAAAACAATTTTTTTTCACCTAATTTCAAAGGGCTGTAACTTGGAGGGAAAAGGGCGTTGAACAAAAAGTTATACGAAAGACCGCCCTTAATTTTTGCTGAAGAATCACCCATTGAAATCTTTCGCATCAATTCATCAACACCCTGTATATTGGATTCCTTTCTGATTCAAACTTAAACATAAAATCAAGAAGACCTTTGACGAAACATTAAATGTACTTACCAGCTTATTCATTCGAACTTTTTGACTGAAGAATATGAAATTCGGAGAACTCTTATCTACAGGTTTGATCATGAATTTTTTGTCATCGAAACTGATATGCCTGATTTCGGCCCAGGTGAAGGTCGTTTTGGGCTGTAGCTTATTTTCCTTTTCGTAAATATTTAATCCTAAAGCTGTTACTCCTAGCCAGAGCTCCGTTTCTTTCTTATTCTGAAAAAAAAAATTTCGGAAATTAGTTTTAGTATTACATGAAACATTTTACAGCACAAGTGTGACCGGCAATGAGAACGAAATTTGAAAAAAAAACATGGAAACGGACTGTTACATAACCAAATTCATAACTCAATTTTGGACCACTAATATATCCATATTTTCTAATAATCATGACAAAAATACACACACACACACACACATATATATATATATATATATATATATATATATATATATATATATATATATATATATATATATATATATATATATATATATATTATATATATATATATATTTATATATATATATATATATATATATATATTTGAATTCTTGATTTTTACCTGTTTATCGTATTCATTCCAAGAGATATCAATTATTGGTATAACAGGTTTATTTCAAACATTACATTTTAAAATTAAAATTCATTGGACGTTTCAATGAAGTTTCCATCTTCATCAGCAGAATGTTCGTCGGTAGTTGTCTGTTCTAAGAAACAGGCAATTCAGAGTAAAGATTTCTAACATACTTTCTTCAGCACAGCCTGTCACCAGTGGCGTACCTCAGGGATCTGTTCTTGGTCCTCTATTGTTTTTATTATATATATCTGACTTGCCTAGTCAGCTCAGTAGTCGTTGTTCGCAATTCGCTGACGATACCAAAATATACGGCAACCCTTGCCATGTGCATTGCTATATTCAGGATGATTTGAATAGGATAGGAGATTGGTGCAATGAATGGTTACTGCCTTTGAACTTGGAAAAATGTGTGGTTTTGCATCTAGGCAAAAATAATCCCAACCTGTCATATAAGCTTGCTGGTCGGCAATTAAATGTCACTAACAGTCACAACGACCTGGGCGTAACGGTAAGCCATGACTTGTGCTGGAGTAATCATGTTCAAAGTATAACTCGTAAAGCCAAAGCCGTTACATACCTGATCTCCAAAGCCTTCCCGGGGTGTGATACAAGAGTGGGGAGTAGGTTATATACCTCTTATGTCCGTCCTATTCTTGAGTTTGCCGGCCAAGCCTGGCACCCTTCACTCAAGCGCGACGTTGATTCTTTGGAAAATGTGCAAAGATGGGCAACAAGAATCCCCTTCGGTTATGTTCGACCCGAT
>JARQZK010005059.1:410000-485000 GCA_030704885.1 Cynegetis impunctata
AATATAGTATCACGCTTGGCACAATTACCCCAAACAATTACACAATATCTCAGATGGGACTCAATCAAAGCAAAATACACCACTCTAAGAATACCTGGTGACAGCGACGCCGCCAAAACTCTAAGAGCAAATGTGTTCCCACTGACCTTAGATGCTACACTGTCCCCATGGATACCCCAGCTAAGGTTATGATCAAGGTGAACTCCAAGAAACTTCACACTTGCATTGGATGGATCAGCCTTACTTCTTAAACTAAGAAGAAGCTGCTGTGTCTTATTAATTATTCATGCTTAGTTTGTTCCCCGCGAACCATTTTAATGCCTTCATCAATGCTTCCTCAGCTGTCTCTCTCAAAACTCCAATATCATATGACTTGACTGATAAAGTGGTGTCATCAGCAAAAAGCAGTGTGTTAGTTTCAGGCATGAAGTCAGGAAAATCATCACATAGATCAAAAACAGTATGGGACCCATGATAGAGCCTTGAGGCACACCCATCCTCAATGGCCGCAACTCCGAATACACACCATCCACATACACTGCTTGATATCTGTCAGTTAGAAAGGAGCATATCAAACTTTTTGATGTCTCATCAAATCCATACCTTTCAAGTTTGTACAAAAGTTCGTCACGAGAGACACAGTCAAATGCTTTCGTTAAGTCAAGAAACAATGAGAGAGAGTGCTGCCCAAGCTCAAAACATTCCAGAGTAGAATTAACAAAATTCAGGATAGCATCACACGTACCTCTGCCCTTCCTAAAACCATACTGCTCTGTTGCAAATAGCCGATTCTTCTCAAAGAAATCAACTATTTGTCCACATATTAACTTTTCTATAACTTTGGAGAATACAGGTACCAAGGAAATGGGTCGATAATTAGTAATTTCACTCTTATCGCCTTTCTTGTAGACCGGAATAACCTTAGATACCTTTAGACATTCCGGATAAATGCCACGCTGCAGGCACCCATTGATTAGCTTAGTCAAGGGGGAAATAATAAAGTTGATATTTCTTTTTAGTATTAATATTGAGAGACCATAATAATCAGTGGACTTGCTATTTCTCAACTTCACCAATATATATATATATATATATATATATATATATATATATATATATATATATATATATATATATATATATATATATTATATATATATATATATATATATATATATATATATATATATATATATATATATATATAAAGATAATAATAGTTAGGGAACTTCATTCGAAAAATTGATGACTAATGAAATCAACCCTCCAATGGAGCTAGTTTCGATATTGAATTCCCATGCATACTTCTACGGAAAATATTAGAAAATTCGACATCCGCGCCACACGGAATCACTAGACAGTGTTTCCGCGACGCGAACTCTGCATTCATAATCCAACAGTGAATTATAGAAAATTTAAAGTCATATACGCCACTGTAGTAAGGTAGACATCTTCATTTCAGGAAGTATTTGTTCTCGCGATGGAATTCTGCATTTTAGACGTACATAGTGAATTGTTGGTTCATAATATCTTTGGCAGAGGTCGCTGTGGGATGTTATCCATACAGTAGTTCGTCCGCGATTTGTATTGGGAAAGAATAAGAAAAATGTCAATTCACTTCGACTAAGGTAAGCTGCACTGAAGAGATCTAATAAGATCTGATTCACTGTCGCAATGAGAATGCAGATTTTGCGTAGCGGATTACATATAACCAGCTCCCTCGGGGGATTGTTTGATAATTTTGAATTATTGAAGAATTTACCTTGTTCACTTTATGTATAAAAATCATTCACACAGGCAGTTCGATATGAAGCCACTTACTTACCATTATTGGAAAGTAATTTACACCATACATGTCTAAGTCCTGTGCTATTTTTAAATACTCCATTTCGGCTTCATCTCTTGACATCCCCCTGTGATCGGCATACCACACCTTTATCTTGTCCTCCCACATAGCAGACGTCATCTGGTATTGGTCAATCACCCTCTGAGGTAGGAGATCTTCACTGGCCAACATACCTGGTTTGTAGGTATCCTCATCAAAATCTCCGAACTGTTATGACAACGAAGTATGCATTATAAGGTTTTTCGTTAATTTAGTATAGAAATTAAGTTTAATTTGTTGAAAGGGTTATTCGATTACTATTCGGACAAAATGAATTCGTTTCATTGATATCAATATATCCATTTCTAATTACCTTCTAATTTCAACTGTTCAAAAAAAATGTCAATGACACAAATGATTAATGTATTAACCCTTTCCGGCCCAAATTATTTTTTTGTGGAAAAAATATTATGTACGGTTTGATAATGGTTTATTAGAGATACTCGAAGAAAATGGAACAAATTTCAAGATAAAAAAACACAAGGATTATCCTGCAGGATGTGGTCACTCCACATAACCAGTAGGAACATATAACCAAACAATATAACCTATTTTGAGTATTATAACATAAAACAGTTTTTGTCATGTTTCAAACACAATTCTACTTTGCACGCTGAACATTTCTTACAAATCATACACACAAGTCATCTGCAGGAATATTTTCTAAATATTCAGTTATTGGGTTCCCAACCCTCCCGGATTGCCCGGATGACTCCGGTAATAATGGTCAACCTACCGACTTCCCGGGGTGATTCATTTCCCCAGTTTTCTTGAAATTATACTCAACCGCGCTCTACTAATCAACCTTCGATTTTTAATGATGATTTTGTGGTAAAAAACTGAACTAAAATATTAGAAGCAGAGTATATATAAATTGAAAATAAATAAATGATTGACATTTTCTTCAACCTCCTCCCTACTAAACTCCTTAAAAAAATCTCCCGGGTTGGTCCTTTCGAAAATTGGCAACCCTATTCAGTAGGTAAGTACTTCAAACTTGCTTCCTCAGAACTAAAATAAGATAACACGATTACGTAAGTGCCCAGTGGTCACTTCAGGAGACCCCAACAAAATTAGTAATTTCGAAAGAAAGGAAACATTTACGTTGCCGAAAATGTGATAAATAGTCTTGATCATCCACACAGCACTTTTAATGAGCACTTAAATAAAACACCAGTCAATGATATTCCTCAGTTTAAATTTAAGGAGGTTAGTTACAATGATGTTAGGGATGCTATTTCATCACTAAAAAATAGTAAAAGTAGGGACTGCAATGATATTAATACAAAAGTAATAAAGACCATCCAGAATATAATTGTTGTACCCCTGACAAAAATGATAAATCAATCCATATCCTGTAGTGTGTTTCCAGCAGTCCTTAAAGTTGCAAAAGTTATACCCCTTTATAAAGGAAAAGGCTCTTTAGATGACTATACCAACTATCGCCCTATATCCCTTTTGCCAATTGTATCAAAGGTGTTTGAACGCCTTATGAAAAGTCAGATGGTTGAACATTTTGAGTCTAATAATCTTTTCTCTGTCAATCAGTTTGGGTTTCGAAAGGCAAGAACAACCAGCTCAGCAGTGAACCGCCTGGTAGGAGATATTCTGGAGGGCTTTGAGAATTCTCTGGATACGTTGGCCTTTTTTCTAGATCTCACCAAGGCATTTGATTGTGTATCGCACGGTGTTCTCCTGGAGAAGCTGAGTTTCTACAATTTTCATGACAATTCAGTTTCATTGATCGCCTCATATCTTTCAAATAGACTCCAATATGTGTCTCTTCAACAGGACTGTTCCTCTAGACTGCCTTTACGATTTGGGGTTCCACAGGGATCAGTACTGGGACCCATACTTTTTCTTGTGTACATAAATGATCTTGCCTATTGCCAGCGGAGAGCTAGCACTCTTTATTCGCTGATGACACCACATACTATCAGAGCTATCATCCATCTGAGATTTATAACATTGGTATCGAATACACAGAAAGGGACACACTTGAGTGGTTCTTGTGCAATAAATTATCCCTCAATAGCTCAAAATCGCAGATTATGAACTTCACACTTAGGAGGACACAGAGTGATCATCCGCTTTTGGCGAGCTGTGCTGGGGGAGTTAGGTCTCTTGGGGTCCGTCTGGATCCAGGGCTCACCTGGGAAAATCATGTCATCCATCTGTCTAAAAAGCTTTCTCAATACCTCTTTTTGTTTCGAAATCTTGTGAAGGTGACTTCGAGGCGGACTGTTCTGATGGCTTATCATGGATACTTCCACTCAAATATATCAAATGCCATTTTGTCGTGGGGACATTCCTGTCATTTGGAAAAAGTCTTTGGACAGCAACGTAAATGTGTTCGCATTATGTGTGGACTGGGTTATAGAGACGATTGTCGTCAGAGCTTTATATCTCTGGGAATCCTTACCCTGCCATCTATATATATATATATATATATATATATATATATATATATATATATATATATATATATATATATATATATATATATATATATATATATATATATATATATATACTAGAATGTCTATTGTACATCACACAAAATCTTCATCTCTATAGAACCCACCAGGACATTCATGATTATCCTACAAGGAATAATGAGGGTTTGGTACCTGACTTTGGCCGCCTTGAGAGGACCAGAGATGGCACTAGATACCTTGGAATAAGCTTTTTTAATAAACTACCTCCATAAGTTAAAACACTTGACATCAGATACTTTAAGACTAAAATCAAAACATTCTTAATTAACAGTGCTTTTTATACTTTTGAGGAGTACTTTGTTTCAGGCTTCGGTAATTTATAAGTTTTAAAATACCTTTAGTTTGCGTTGTGTTGTCTTACTTCTGGTTTGTGTGTTACCATATTAATGACAGTTTACTGAATGTGACTTTTAAATTGCATAATACAGTTTTAAATTTTAAGTCTTATGTATTAGATTTTACCATTTTAATGTAAGTTCAGTGAGTGTGACTTTTAAATTGCTTAATACAGTTTTAATTTTTTAAGTCTTATGTATTAAGTTTTTAGTTGGCTAGGATTTGACTTGTAAAAATGTGAAACATATTGTTACCAATAAACTTGATTGATTGATTGATTGATATACGTTCAATATATTCATGAAAATGCATAAGTAAGATATAAGTAAATAAATTTGGAGCCATTTTTCCACCATTCAAAAATAAAAATAAAAATAAAAAATTCACACAGTTTCAGCAGATCCTCTAAGTAGTGTCCAACTATAGTAAACAAATGCACATTATACGCGTTTCGACTTATTCCGGTCTGTCTTCGATGAACACGTCAAATAGCTAACCAGTTGCCCTGAAAGGGTTAAAAGTTCAAAAACGATATTCAAGACAATAAAATTTGTTTCACAGTTAATAACGATAGTAGCTAATTTTCTTCATTCAATAATCACTTTGCTCGTCCCAAATAAGTCTAAACTACATTTAAATTTCTTGAGTGAAATACTTAACACATCTTACAACAAGATTTGTTACCATTCAATAATGAAACTTCAACATTGAAGTTACAAAAAAAAAAAAAAAGAAGTCCATTCTATTGCAATTATTGGCCCACTTCTGTTTGTCAATATACATAAATAACTTCCCAGAACACGTTAAAACGGATATAATATGTTTATTCGCAGATGATACGACCTTCTTCAACAGCGGCCCCAATTCAGAAAGAGTAGTCTCCAACAGTATGTGCTCACCCAGATTTCCGAGTACAAAATTAGCTCAGATTTTCACCAGTATGATACAAGGAATAAAGAACTCTACAACACCATACCACAGATTGAATAGTTCAGATAAGTGTGAACCACATATGTGGAATCATGTAGAGGAATATTTAGAAAAAATAACATTCTGACAGTCAATGGTATTTATTTGTGTGATTGCTTGATATTTTTCTTTAAAAACAAAAATATTATGGTAGAGCATACAACATCTCATAATTACCACACAAGAACTCTTGATTTACATTATCCCAAACACAAACTAAGTCTCAGTGAAAAGCATCCGTCCTATAATTGTATAAGAATTTATAACAAATTGCCAAATAGTTTTAAAAGTATAGTTAAGTTTAGTTTTTTTTAAAGAAAAATAAAAGAAATGCTTATTAATTTGGAACCGTACTCACTGTCCGAATACTTTAACAGTGAGCTAGACGTGACGTTATGAGGATATTTTAGTTGTTGATTTATAAGTTTTTGACACCATTTCATTCTATGTTGTAATTGTTGTACGCACATATTCTGAAATAAGGATTATTATTATTCAAAAAGGATGATACCAACAATCCCTCAAATTATAGGCCAATATCCATTCTACCAGTATTATCTAAAATATTAGAGAAAATCATGAAAAACCAGCTGTTGACATATTTCGAATCAAATCAAATGATAACAAACCAACAGCATGGTTATAGAAAGTCGAGATCAACTACAACAGCAATAATAGAAATAGTAGACGGCATTCTCTGTGCAATGGACGAAAATTGGATGTCAAAAATAACATGCCGAGACACCACTAAAGCGTTTGATAGCATAAACCATCAACTAATAATAGAAAAAAATCAACACTATGGTATTCGAAATTTGGCTCTCAAGCTAATATCATCATACCTACATAATAGACAACAATCAGTGACTTGGAATAATAAAATTTCCGAAAAGAGAAATATAGAGTTAGGAGTGCCTCAGGGCTCTATCCTAGGCCCATTATTGTTCATAGTTTTCATAAATGATATGAACATAAAAATCAACCATACAAACGGTAAAGCTTCAACACACCTATTCGCTGATGACACCGCCCATCTGCTGAAAGGAAAAACACAAACCCATTTAGAGCAAATAAAAATGGAAGTAACACAGGAGTGTGAAGAATGGTTCAGGTGTAACTCTCTAAAACTAAATCCTGAAAAAACGCAACATCTAGTATTCGCTAATAATAATAAGGTATCCAACTTGAAACTTCTTGGAATTTATTTGGATGGTAGCCTATCCTGGGAAACTCATGTAGAAGAAACAAAAAGAAAACTAACAACAGCGCTTTATTCATTAAGAACAATAAAAAAGGTGTGTTCAGAAAAGGTGGCCTTGATAACTTACTTTGCTTATTTCCATGCAATAATTTCATACGGAATACCGCTTTGGGGAACATCAAGCTATGCATTGGATTTAATGATACTGCAGAAAAAAGCAGTGAGGATTTTATATTCTTTAAAGCAAAGACAAAGCTGTAGAGCAGCTTTCAAACAGCTGAAAATACTTACTGTGCCTTCACTGTATATCCTGGAATATGTCACTTATGTCCACAAAAATCTAGATAAGTTTCCAAAGAATGGAACATTTCATAACTTCAACACAAGAAACAAAAGACAACTTCTAATTCCTTTACAAACAAAAAAAAGTCTCAGCAAGGAATCGATTATTGGGGACCAAGACTATGCAATCACCTACCAGAGGAAATGAAAACAAGACCACAAACAGGATCCAAATTTAAAAATACAATTAAAACCTTATTATTGACAAGAACATTATACAACCTAGATGAGTTCTTTGAATTGTTTTAAGGAGCTACATACATATATTTTGTAGATACTAATTCTCTGTGACCTGGCATGTAAATATTTGATGCTGTAGTAATAAATTATTATTATTATTATTATCAAACTGTACAATAAGGTACCAATGGGGATGAAAGATATGTCATATGCATAGCTGAAGAAAGTACGGACTAAATTATGGCTTGAAAATCTGGTGTACTCGCTGAATGAGTTTATAAATTATGAACTTCTGATAAAAAACTAAGACGTTATATATGATTAAGTTGAATGTCATGTATTTATTCAATAAATTCCATTCTAACAGGACACGCTTACCTTTGCCTGTACTGCATAACTTGCTAACAACACAGATGCCTCAGGTGGACAGTAAACATCCATAGATAATATAGCTTGCTTTACTTGTAAAAATAATAGGTGTTGCGTTACTTCTTGTACTAATTCTTCGGCAACTTCCTCTGGATAAAATTTGGCAAGAAACATAAAAGAAGCTGTACTGTGGTGATCTTTCTGAATACTTTGGTCTTGTACTGAAACAAAATAATACAAATGTCAAATATAAATGGAAAATATAGAGAATACCCATTCAAAGCTAAATGTTTTACAAGCAATATAATAAACATTAAAATTTAAATGAAGTTGAACTTTGCACGATCAATATATTCCTGAAATATTTATCTAAGTATGTCTTTGAGTTACGAAATCAACTATAAAATCCTGCATAGTTTCTGATGTGTGCAGGTACTGCAGCGAAACCTAATCCTCGCGAGAATATCAGTAATATGTTGAACTAGAAATCTGAAATATTGCATAATTTGATTCAACAGAAATATTTCAGAGACCCTTTTGACAATTCTGTTCTCAAAAGGTACAAAATGTTAAATTAAACTAATGATTAAAAAATTATTTCACAACAGACAATATTGAATACAGATTTTTTTAATTCATCCTAGATATGTGCTACTGTACCTCAAGATCTTTCCGTCCTATAAATAATGAACAAACTATAAAATTAAACAAAATAAATAATGAACAAATTATAATAATGAACAAACTATAAATAATGAACAAACTATAAAATAAAACAAAGCACATGATTCTCGATGAGAGTAGTCACCTGGAATGGAGTCTTTCTCATTATTCTCTTTGGTTTTTTTAATTGTACATATCATATGATGTCCATTTATTATCACGTTCAGGACCTCTAATTATTTTGTTCATATTATACAACTTGCAGGGTAAAGCTTAAGTACTCATTTTGGAATACATACAGAATAGATTTTAGAATGGTGATAACATATAGTTAAAACGTGGCTAGTACGATAGTTATCTAGGTAACATGTTCTTCAACATGACGACTCTGTTGAAGGATTTCTGGTATAGTAAAGTTTGAGTATATTTACAGACTGAAAGAACTATTCAATTTGAGTAAAAAACAGAGCAGAACCAAATAATGTACAACTCAACCTTGATTAATGAAAACCAATCAACAGCAAATACGTTATTCAAAATTACAGTAAGATTTGATGTGAAAAGTGAACTTAAAATATATAACGTAAAAGTGTTATCTCTGAGAAACTAAAATAACATTATAACAACTTCTTCAGAAAGGGATAAGACTGATATGGCGATCTCAACTGAAAGTTGGTGATCTTTATTCCTCACGATATGATGCTGTCTCTTAAAAATGATACTGAAATAGCGGCAGAGAGGCTGCAAAGGTTGTACCTTGTCGTGATATCAATATACGGACCAACATTAATAGATAACTTCAGGTTATTTCTAGCAGTGACTTGAGAGAAACTGGAACTTATGATAGGTAGTCATTAATTATAAAATAAATTAACTTTCCACTCTAAAATAAAACAATAACAATCAACAGGTTTTAGCCTTGTTCACACCAGATATTCAAACTTCAACAGCCCATACAGATGATTTGGAATACATGACTGGCAGAGCAGCTTGATTATTTCGGACATATTATTGATGAAATGAGAAATGTAAAAATATCTATATCAAGTTAAAAATATATTCTGTCTAACTGGAAAAAATAAACAGTGTTGTCATTCTCTGATCTCAATTACGATAAACTTTTCATCAGAAAATTTAAAAAATTTCTGGACACTATGAGGTTTGATTAAATAAACAAAAATTAATTCACACATATTACTCAGACTTTCGAGTTTATTACTGATAAATGTGGTAAAATGCTCACAGAATATAATCTATTCACGCGTTTTAGTAACGGTTCCAATAAATGAGTTGAAAATTTCAAAATGACGCTCAAGAAGTTCATTAAAAATTAATTACCTAGGAGTTTCATCTTCTACTCATTGACTCAAATTGGATACCTAACTGCACATATATCAATTTGCGCGTTGATGATCTTACAATAAACGTTATTAGCTTTGTTAGCGGTAAGGATTCAGATCTAATTCGGATCAATTTGGATGCGTAGTTTGAAGTATGGCGTTCACAAAAGACCAAATTCCAAAGTTTTAGTTACAGAAAACCATCAAACCGGTTCGGAATCGATTCTTCATTGGTTTTACGGGTTCTGAGAATCCAAAAAGAACCGTAAGTTCGAGCCTTGCGCAGTCACGATTGTTTGGCAACAAATAACCGTTACTGCGCAAGTCACATTTGCTGAGAACTTCCGTAACTTGACATTTTCTTACAAAAGTTCCGAAATCGTTCGCTGTTGAAAATAAGCATGAACCGGTTCATAATTGAGCATGCGTATAACGTGGATCCTGACTTGAATGATTATGAATCCCTAACAAAGCTATTATTCCTGTGCTAACACTAAGAAAGTGTAGTATAGGGTGTAATCAAGATATCAAGCATCACTTTCAAGAGGCCCAAAATAAAGGACTGCACAAAGAAATGAAAAATGTACTAAAAATGGGATTCAAATAAGAAAAAATCGAAGGACACCCCACTGCGTAGCACTAGGAATGATAAAACCCCTCGGCGCATGTGCATGTCGTCAATATTTTTTGAATGTACCTATTATATAAATTAAATAACAATGAAAGTCGATTTTACGAATGAAATGAAGGAAAATTGCAATGAATGTATTAATAAGTCGATATTACGAATAAAATCCGTGAAAATTTAGCAAAAAAATTCATTGTTTGACTGTCGAATTTGAATATCCTATCCCGGCTCATTTTGCTGCAAATTATGAATCAAATTAATAAGATATCTCTATGGATGGGTGCAGACACAGACGCCTATTCAAGCTTAAGCTATCAACGTCGCTTGGTTACCGTGGCACACAGAGCACTTCGACGCATGTTTTGTAGGACTTCGTACATATCGACCTTGGCGCATGCGAATGTCGTAATGCCTATCTAAAAAACGCTATAATTTTTTATTCTTCGTTGGGAAAAAATTGGGAACAAAACTTCTCTGATGAAATCATATGTATTTTATCGATATCCGTTGGAATTTTTAAAATCGGACCAGATCCCAACTTTTTGTAGTGAGAATTTAGCTTCACCTCGGGGTAGAAACGCTATATTTTTTTATTCTTCGTTGGGAAAAAGTAGTAATTCAAATTCCCTAATGAAATCATATGTATTTTATCGATATCCGTTGAAATTTTTAAAATCGGGCCAGTTACCAACTTTTTGTCGTGAGACTATAACCCCTTTAGCTTCGCCTAGATATTTGTCTTAAGATATCCATAAATACATTGACAAGATTATATAGGTATGTGATGGTATTGAACAAAGCAAAATTTTTTTTCATTTGAAAACTAAAAGGTTACTTCAACAATAATTCCAGTTTAAGCAAAGCTTATCCACTTAACATGATGCCTTCGTATACAAGAAAGCTAGAAATTAATTGAATTGGTCAGTTGAAGAACAGTACTAGTCCAAAATTACCATTAAGAGATAATCACAAAAAACTTTGTAGTATCACAATCGTTGATATATATTATTTACAGAAACTACAGATTTGTTTTGTGTAACTATGTAGACAGATTGAGATAAGAATTCGGCAAATTTTGGTTTATGGAAATTAGTTATTGAAAAAATAAGATAGTGGACATGTACTGTTTTTGAAGTGAATTGAGTCTTGATAGCAGAAAATACATTTAAATTTAAGTAAAGTGAAAGAAATAAAACGACATTATCCAGATATCATCAGCATCTTTTGTATTTAGGGTTGCCAACTCTCGAAAGGACCAACCCGGGAGAATTTTAGGAAGTCGGCTAGGGGGGGTGTAAGAAAAGAATCCGTCGTAACTACGTGATAATTTAACATGATGAGCAAAACCAAAATTTGAATTAACTACGTTTATTATATATACAAAAAATACTTTGAAAAGTAGTTTTGTGATAATAAACGTGGTAAATTCAACTTTTGTTTTGTTCATCAATTTTAAATTTATATTTACTTTGCTTTCGAGCTGCATCTAATATTTGACGGTTTTTCACTACAAAATCATAATCATTCAAGATCGAAGTTTGTTAGATCAACGGTTGCATATAATTTTAGAAGACCCGGAGAAATTATATAACCATTATTACCGGAGTCTCCCAGGTAATCCGATAGGGTTGACAACCCTAGTTGTATACCAAGATGTAATGTGGTAGTAAAACCCTTAATTTTCACCTTCAATATATTGCATCACTTTATTTTACGTCGTCAATTTTTTTTTGAATTAATCGGCAATGGTTAGGAATAACCAGGATAACAAGGCAGCTGAGGAGATACTATATTTTGTTTCAGCAACTTGGAGATGTGTGAAATAGAGCCATTTATGAAATCGTAGTACTTAACATACCCAGGTGTTGCACTATCGTATTCGAACTGCCTGTAGTTTGATATCATAAAATTTACTGTCGCTTCAAGTCCTGATTTCACAGATTCGGAAGATTTTTTTGCTAGACGGCCACCAGTTTTCAAAATCTAGGATATCTCTATGAGTAACATATTTGACAGTAAACGGATTGGTCTTTCTACAGGACAGCTTTCATACTATTCTGAAACGTAGATTGGATCATGTTTCCTAAACCACTTCTTTAGAGTTCCGAAACCTCTATCGCAGGGTTAGAAGGAGTAACTTCTCTTGTACTTGTCAAAGGCGGACATATGTTTGGTCAGTATAAGAACAGTACAAGTCCTGGACTAGTACTGTTGTTAATCTGACTGATGGAAATGGGTGGAGCGTACAGCCGTAGTGTTCATATTAATGATACTGTTCTTTCGCTGAATGGATAAAGCTTTAATATATGAACATTCTGGCTATCTCAGATGAAAATGGCTATTTTTGGACTTGTACTGTTCTTCAACTGACCGATTCAATTATCAAGGGAATGACCTGGTATATTACATATATTGGTATTATATAATGACATTTTCACTACAAACTGTATCTGTTGGACCTTCAATCAGTTGTAATGGATTGAAAATGTGAAATTATAATGGTTGTTTCTCTTAAATTGAAGAGAGTAGTTCCTGTCATACCTTCATACCTGAAAGACAGGAACAAGGTGGAACAATATCCGAAATAAAAAATAAAACTTGGGGTAACTCAAGGAACAATAATTATGCTGTTTCTTCTTATGATCAATGATTTAAGTTGGTACTTTTAACACTGTATAGAATGCAAGAAAATAAGAAAATTTTTCAAGTAAAATTATGTCCGAAAATGCTTTATATCTGAGATACAGAGTGTTAAAGTTTCAAGAAATTTCTCTTTTATCAAAACTTTCCTACCACTCTAGATATTTCCACAAAATTTGGTAGACTTTTTTTGATCATTATATTACATTTTTTGATATAAAAGTTTTAACGTTGGGCTTCGAACAGGATTTATATTGAATTTTTTTAAGGAAAAAATTAGTACTCCACTGCTTTTTCTTATTATAAATATTATTTTTTAAATACTCGTTTACTTTGGACTTAATTAGGCCCCTTGATATTTTTTCATAAGACGAACGGTTTTCGTTTAAAGAAATAATTTTATTTGTTTGCTATATCAAACACATAATAATAAAATGTAATTTCAATATTTCACAGAAACTACTACGAGTATATTTAGTAAGTGAAAAACGACTATTTAATAATAATCAAAATTTTACTTGTAAACACATAACGGAAACCTAATATTCCGTCATTTGAGAATTCTTAACAAATAATGAAAGCGCATAGAAATTATAATAAGAAATGTTGAAGATGATGAGTGAGAAAATAAGAAACAGTTATGGAGGCAATCATAATTAATGTAGTTTGATTCTAAATTAATATTTAAATGGAAAATGACAGATAATTCAATGAGTTATTATGTAAAGTTGTTTATTTATTTTTTAATGAGATTGATACAAAATATTATATAATGGAATGAGGATCTCTTCAATACAAAATCAGGAAAGAACTCAACTCTAATCAAAATTGGTGTTTTGTGAATGTTCAGAGTAAAATTTAAAGCCTACCATGAAAATTTCTGAAGTGCAGAAAATGTTTCTTTAACTTAAATGTGTAATTAATTACTTCACTGTATATATTTGTTATTTCTATAAGTAATGAACATAATATATAAATGAAAATAAAGTATTAATTTCATATCATACAGATTACAGTTGAAATGGCTAAAATGAATTCTGTGAATGTTTGCAAATGTAAATATTCATGATTTACATGACCTGTCATAAATTAGTATCCAGTACCAAATATTCTATAGAACCTTTCTATTTATGAATTATATGGATCGTTAATTAAATTACATAATTTTTTCATAATATTAAAATTATTTAGTATACCTTTTTTGTCCAATTTAAGCCATGATATGAATCCCTTTGAATCTTCATATTGTAAACCAAAATACCAAGTTTCCCGTATTCCTGTGGTTCTGCAAACTAATTCGAAAAGGTCTCTGCCCGTAGCTCTCCACTAAAATGAATCATATTCCATTAAGGATACCTTAGAAAAAAACTCGTTAAATTGGTAACTTACTTCCAAATTAAATTCTAATTCAGCATCTAAAGTACACACTTTTACAGGGAAACTCTTTCCACTTTTTTTTCTACGAAAATGGGGCATTTTGTGTAACATTATCGTTGTCAGTTGCGCGAAAACATTTCGAAAATATAAATAAAAATTAGGAAATACATCCGTCAAAAGTGAAGCTGGGTAAATAAAAAATTAAATTGCATTGACAATGACATTTGACACAACGGATTCATTCATATACTACGAAATACGTTGTATAATTCGTAATCATTATGACGTCATCACAGAAAGTATGATAAACTATATTAAGCAGGCAACTCACACAAAGAGAAGAATGTGCAGTTAAGTCGGTGCATGTTTACACAATAAAATAATTTATTTTTCAGAAACACTACTTATCTAAATGGCGTTTTTATTAACTATTCCATGAATTCAACTTTTGACGACTTCGAACATGGAAGAGTAACAGCGATTCAATCTAAAATAGTAGTGGATTCGGTAAGAAGATTTTAAATTAATAGATGGTGACTTCTATTATGTTATGGTTACTAAAGAGTAAATCTTTATATACTTTGGTGGGTCTACCTGTTATATAAGACGGATTTCATTCAAGTTTTTTTTTTTGAGGCCCTATTCGGCCTGAGATGAAAGGCAGAAGGCGAATTAATACAAATGTTAATTTATATCAAAGTTGTTAAAAAAATAATAACATTATTTTACTGAT
Organism: Cynegetis impunctata; assembly: GCA_030704885.1. Classification (NCBI taxonomy): domain Eukaryota; kingdom Metazoa; phylum Arthropoda; class Insecta; order Coleoptera; family Coccinellidae; genus Cynegetis; species Cynegetis impunctata. The sequence continues at coordinate 425,162 of JARQZK010005059.1, forward strand.
TTCTAGTGATGTTCAGACAATCTGTACAAATCTTTCGAATAAAAAATTCACATTTGAATTCAAATATCATATTCTATTATGACTACTCAAAACGTAGATTGGAAGATAATTGTTATATTGCCCTATTGCATTTCAAAATAATCAAGATACAAAATAACAAAAAAAACATTATTCATGAAAAATGTGATTCGAAAACATACAATAAAAATAAATACAATTATTTCAAGCTACATATAATATTATATCATATAGTACCAAAAGTATGAGATCTTTCTATAATATTGTATAAATGATACACGCATTGACATCCTAAAAATTTGGTTCGAGAGTCCTAAAAGTGTACGAGTGCAAAAAAACAATTTCCGGACGTATTGCGTGCACTATATTTTCGGAAAAGTTGTGGAACATCAAATCGATGAAGTACGTTTTATAATATTTATTGGTGGAACAATATAAAGAAGATTCTAATTTTTCTTATATTAAAAGGCGTAAACAAAAACAACACAAAACCGTATCATATAATTCTAATCTGCATGCTACCGCCCACTCTCTGGACTTGAAAAAGTCAGAGACATCTAGTGTTATAATTAGTAAACATAAATGCATTGTTACGAACCCGAAGTATTTGGTTATAAATGAGTAGATGTAAAAGTACCACGATCGACGGATTATCGCCTGAAGAGAATCGGGAATTCGGAGTATGTGTTTGAAGTCGATAAATTGGATTCAAGAGGACTGATCTATTCTTTCAGGGTGGTGCGGATCTGACTCTGAAAGAGCAGATATACGATCATGAGATTTGGACGACTGGTATTCTTGTGAAAATGTACTTTTTTCGATCAAGATCAGTTCCGGAGGATGGACTATATATGAATGGTATTGATGATCTAAATTTACGCATCTTAACGTTCTGGGTTTATAATAGAAGATTTCTAGTCTTGAAGTGTTCTTGATGACAAATAGTATTGACATGTTTGGCGTGAGTGAACAATGGCTGCGTGTAGATGATATTATGAATTACATGAAGGAAGTTGTTTATTTGTGAGGAACACTCTTATGACTAGTGTAGAAAGTTTTAATATTGAGTATCTTTCTTGTGAAGGTCATGTGTCTGATGGAGGGAGTTAACTTTTTTAAGTTGAGTCGATTTATAGATCTTGTTTAGGTGAAATTCAGTTTATTAACAGAATGTTTTCTGAACTGAGAGGGCTAATTGCACGCAATAAACTGATAGCCATCAGTAAAATCAGATAGACCAGTTTAAGCTTTTACTACAACTTTAAAGTGATCGTAAGTGATTATTCTGAATGCAGAATATTTTGTATCAGTTAGATTACATTGGCAAAGTTAACCTCAAAATTTGAAGTTTATATATATTTTAAATTTTTACACAGATATGATGAAAATGAGCTTCTTTCGGGCATTCAGTGAATGAATGTAATCTGATTGCAAAATCACTTTCACTTCAATCAGATAAGTTCAATCAGTTGTATCAGTACGAAAGAACACTAGTATTGTTCACAAATCTCATACATAATAACTACTTAAAGACTTTATAGATAGTTGTGATATAAGAAAATAGTTTTTCTGACTATACTAGTTATTATTAGTTTTAACTAATTGTACTAGTGGAACTTCTAAATCGTCGATTGACTGTATTTTAACTAATCCTGAGTCTCGCTGCTTTCTGAGAACTGTTGTCAATCTTTCCATATCGGATCACTGTTCAGTTTTACTCTTCATGTGATTGCCTACCAAAGTTACCAGTGACGAAGTTCTCAGTGCGAATAGACGTATTTCAAATGGTGAGAATCGTATGTTCTTCAAGTCGTTAGCCGTGGATTTCGAGTCGTGAGTTTTGGCTCTGGTTAGTTGTAATTAAAAGTGCAAAATTCATAGTGTTATTTTAGAACGTGAGAGGGCGTTTGCCCTCAGTTTGAAGTTCGAATTATGTAACCTAGATGTCGCCCACTTCGTGGGTTTCCCGAATAGAACTAAACTGATTAGTCCCAAGCAGTCCCAAGTTATTTATTGAAGATTAAAAAGCAAATGACTTCAGAAACCAAATAAAAAATTTCAAAAATAAGAGTAATGGTGTCTGATTCATAGAGAACGTAGTAAGAATTTTCTTGCGATAATTCTTAATCAGTATGTAATCGTTAATCGTATTGATAATGATTCAAGTGTAGCAGACATTTGCGACTAATTTATATTTTATTAGCAATAACATTTCCTTTAAGTTCAAAAACCAATGTCATTAACAAGTTGGCGATATTTTACTTGGTATATTTTGACATCTCATCGGATCAAATGAGCAAAAATTCGGTATTCGTGGTTTTTCTTAAGGCGGAACAGAATTTTCAAAATTTGTGTATTCAGTTAAAATTTTGGCACCTTTAATCTTTAGACAAGGAAGACGCGGGGAGGTGTACGAGTTGAAATAGAGGGTAGAGTGGATAAAGTGGATGTTACTGAAGTGCACCATGGGGTACTAAATTGTGAATAAAGTACCGCCGCATTTTATATATTGAAATTATAAGCACTTTGGAAGATTAAATTAGAAGGCTCGATAAATTCAAATGTTTTCCCTCACCGCAGAACTTTCCAAATTAAATTAATGGGGTTAGGAATGTGAATGTGTGTGAAAAAAGAACAAATATGAGGGGGCAATACGACCTTATTGAAGCAGCTCTACTACCTACCCTTTTTTTTGCTGTATAGCAACGGCTTCGCAATACTTACGCAACCATAATCGTTCTACTACTGAATAGGAAACATGAAACAGTAGCCTCCAATCGAAGACTTAACCTAAGGGTGACAACGCACGAGCCGCCAACCGCCGCGGTTGGCGGTCGAGCGGATTGGTCTTGCGGTGGCCGTCGCGGTTTGTTGATCGCTAGTCGTCATGAAAGTGTCCGCGGTAGTAGCTCTAGCCATTTGGCAAATTTAAATTCTATCTAAAAAACGAAACAAACGCCGTTGCAATACAAAATATTGGATTCACCCTCTGCTTCAACAAAGAAGTAGTAAAGGAGCATTCGTAATTTTCTATAGAGAATTGAGAAGCTTCGAAGACAAATTTTTCAATTATACCAGTATGCCAACGTCGTCTTTCGGTGAATTACTGAATAAAATTGAAAAGGAAATTACCGGAGTGACTAAAAATATCAAATTTACTACAAATGTTAAATTAATAATGAAGGGAAACCGCGCGATATTGCGGTCTCGTGCGTGGTCTGCCATTCAAGTCTGTACAAATCGACAACCGCAAGACCGCGCGGTTGCCGCGTTCGCCGCGCCCGATGTCGACTACCGCCCAACCGCGTGGTTACGCGGCTGCCGGTGCGTTGTCTACCATATATTCCTGTACAAATTAACAACCGCCCGACCGCCAACCGCCGCGGTTGGCGGCTCGTGCGTGGTCCTACTAAATATTGTTCTCTCTTCACCATTTGTCATGAAAATCCTTCATTTCCAATAAATTAATAATTTCGTTACACCATTACGCACTGACAAAGAGTAGATCTAAAGTCTAAATATAGAAACTAAAATCTAAATATTGATCCTTAGGAATGGTCGAGGATTGAAACGGATTCAAATTGATTTTTCGTTTAAAGTTTCATCCACGTTATTTTAAGAGAATAACTTCAAATTTATGAAACCTTAATTGCTAAAGCTTAATCTTTCATAGAATTGGCGTTTACGATAACTTAATTTTAATCTTTACTTTTTTCTCTCATCACTTATTAATAAATATCAAAACTTTTTAATAACTTTATAAAGAAATAATAGTATATTAGCGGTAATGTAGGTTATAACTCACGCAGATGAAGTTTACAGCACGAGCTGCAAGCGAGTGCTGTAATTCATCGAGTGAGTTATGACCATTGCCGCAAGTTGAATACTATACTTTATCTACGACTATAACAATAAATACTAAGATACAAATACAAATTCACAATAATTAGGTAGTATTAATTTAATTTGAAAACGTCAGGATTATTCAAGAATTCAAGTGACATTAGCAGATGAGTGACGGTCGATCTTACTTAGGATCTTAGTAGACTTTATAGTGAGTTATAGCAGTGAGTTATTATTACTCACGCTGTTTGGTAATAGATACTATTAATTGCTAAAACGCAGTTGAATAATGAATATTTTATTCAATAGGAGTAGATAAAAAACTAACTTTTAACAGGTTGAAATAAAAATCTATTGAGTAAACGCGTTTCGTCATAACATTGACTTCATCTCGTACTAAATTATGGTATTACAAAACAATCTATTTATACGAAAAATTGAATATAACAGAGGGGTTCCTAGAGAAACAAAATAGCAATAAGCAATTCATTCAGAGCTTTTAGTAGGTACATTGAACAGATCAAGGAGAGGAAAAGGGTTTACTTCTTCAATCTGGTCGTTAACTAGTTTTATATTTATTGATGTAAAGGGATTCCCAACAGTTGGTTTTGTAGAGACTATTTTCTAAATGTAATATATTATAATTGTGATTTAAGGTATGGCTTTCTTGAATAAGATGGCACGCATAATTAGAGTCAGTTTTCTGCTTAATATAGCTACGTTGGTGTTCGTGTATTCGAGTTCTGAAATTTCTAATTGTAGGTCCTATATAGAATTTTTCACAATCGTTACAGTCGAGTCTATAACTGCTGTAACGATTGTGAAAAAAAATTCTATATAGGACGTACAATTAGAAATGTCAAAACTCGAATACATGAACACCAACGTAGCTAGTAGTGTAGTAAGTCCGAAATGTCAGTTCTGCGCATGCGCACGTGTTGGGTTCTACAACGTGGGGGTTGGGTTCTACAACGTGGGGGTTGGGTTCTACAACGTGGGGGTTGGGTTTCACAACGTGGGGGTTGGGTTCTACAACGTCTTGGTTCTAGAACGTGAGGGTTGGGTTCTACAACGTGAGGGTTAGGTTCTACAACGTGTTGGTTCTAGAACCAAGACGTTGTAGAACCCAACCCCCACGTTGTAGAACCCAACCCTGACGTTGTAGAACCCAACCGTCACGTTGTAGAACCCAACCCTCACGTTGTAGAACCCAACGCGTGCGCATGCGCAGAACTGACATTTCGGACTTGAAAGTTGAAGTGGTCTAGAACCGGCCTAGCTACACTATTGTAGCTATATTAAGCAGAAAACTGCCTCTAATTATGCGTGCAATCTTATTCAAGAAAACCATACATTTAATCACAATTATAATATATTACAGTTAGAAAATAGTCTCCACAAAACCAACGGTTGGGAATCCCTTTACATCAATAAATATAAAAATTCCGGAAACCTAGTTAACGACCAGATTGAAGTAAACCCTTCTCCTCTCCTTAATCTGTTCAATGTACCTACTAATAGCTCTGAATGAATTGCTTATTGTTATTTAGTTTCTCTAGAAGCCCCTCTGTTATATTAAATTTTTCGTATAAATAGATTGTTTTGTAATACCATAATTAAGTACGAGATGAAGTCAATGTTATGACGAAACGCGTTTACTCAATAAATTTTTATTTCAACCTGTGAAAAGTTAGTTTTTTATTTCTTTATAAACTTCCAATTCAATATATTTTTAACTCACTGATATTTTCAACGCAGAAATAATTAAAACTTCTCAACAAGGATTTATAGGCAGAGTGAAATAAGGATATAATAAAACCAAACGAATATATGAATAAATACCGATTTTATTAAAATACATAATCTCAAGAATAAAATTTTAAGACAATGAATGAACTCAAGTTTCTTAAATTATTACGAAGGAAACTAGAAATGCTGAATCAGTTATTTATGCCACTCAATTAGCTATAAATTTTCCATTAATGTTAAATTCTATCATTCAATTTTTCGAATTTTAGATTATCAAAAATAGTAATTATTATCAATATTTAATTATTGAAAAATGCACATTGAAATACACCATAAAACATTACAACAGGTTCATTATAGGGAATAAAAAACCCAAGTGAATAATTTCATTGTCAGAAAAAACTTCACAACAAAGTTTGGCACAAAAAAACCACCAACACGAGCGAATATTTTTCTTAGATATCTTAGTTAACTAACTAAAAAAATTCATAGTACTACACTCGATGTTTTTTAACATCTCGTGTTGTAATATGAATCTTTACAACACTAATATTGTAAATAACTATTATGGCAGTACAGGAATCAAGTGTTTCACCAATTTCGCAGACGGTGAGCAATAGGAACAACAAATTCCTATTAAAATGAAAGAATTAATTTCAAGAAAGTGGTGCATGTGAACTTAAACTTATTGAGTACCTATTCATAATGAAGACAATTTCAAAAACCCATAACTTTGATTATATGTCGTTTTTCTAGTGTCCTTTGTGATTACAAAATTCATTACTAAACACTTGCAGCAGATCCTCAATATCTCAGATCATTTTCTTAATTGAAGCCAATTTAAATATACATTGAAGAAAATAAATTAAACATTAAATAATCTTTCATCAAACTGTTAATCACAAGTTATACAAACTGCATGTATTTATAAAGCTTCGAGTATTAGTATTAATATATTTTGAAACTCCCCTAAAATTGATTCGTCACAGCACCAGGGGAATAAATTGTACTTCCACATGACTTTTTATATGTCCAAATGATTCTATCGTTTATAAAGAGTGTGACCAACGAAAAATTTAACTATTGCTTTTCTGATCGATGAGAATAAAATATAATCTGAACTTCTCACTGACAATTTGAACTACGTTGTATTAGTCATGGAACTTCGTTAGTTAATATGTTACACTGATGTTTAGCTCCGATGTAAGCAAATTTTTAATGTACATGTAATTGGATATTAGCGTTTTTAATATATGAAATATGAAAGAATGCGAAAGTATATTATCATGTTCTGCTAAAACTTTTATAAATATATAATATATACTTATACAGGATGTTTGTAAATTGATGCGAAAGATTTCAATGGGTGATTCTTTAGCAAAAATTAAGGGGGGTCTTTCATATAACTTTTTGTTCAACACCCTTTTCCCTCCAAGTTACAGCCCTTTGAAATTAGGTAAAAAAAATTGTTTTTATTCAATACATCCACTTTGGAAAAATTTGGAAGAATGAAATTCGGCAGATAACTGATGCTGAATAAAATGGCAGTTTTTGAGTGTTTTTGTTACCCTCAAATGTAATCACAAGAGGCTGAAAAAAATAACCCCTATAATATTTTGCATCAAAACTTTTGAATGCGCCTATCTTTTCCTATTTAAAAAATATATTTGAAAAGACAGATTCGATCTGCAACTTTTTTATGTCCTGACTTTTTATCATAAAGTTGTTAGTTTGATCACAAAAAAATAAAATAGTACTCAGACTCTTTTTCCATAAATTCACAGAGGTTATGACTTATTTAAAAAAAACAAGTAAGCTGCTGTCAAATATCGAATAATTTGTTAATTGTTATTAGTAGTACAATTATTGTTCAATCCGCTCTAATTTGCAATATTCTTCAACTAAATAAAAAAATGCCATTCTTTCAATACAGTTTTATTTGGTTGTGAAAAATGTTTGAAGTCATTATAAAACTATCTAGAAATTAGAGAAAATCAAGACAATAAAACTATTTGTCATAAATGACTTCATTTGACAGCAGATTACTTGTTTTTCTTTTTTAATAAATGATAACTTCTGTGAATTTATGGGAAAAGAGTCTAAGCAGTATTTTATTTTTTTGTAATAAAACTAACAACTTTATGATAAAAAGTCAGGAAATAAAAAAGTTGCAGATCAAGTCTGTATTTTCAAATTTATTTTTTAAATAGGAAAATATTGGCGCACTAAAAAGTTCTGTTGCAAAATATTATAGGGGTTGTTTTTTTCAGCCCCTTGTGATTACATTTTAGGGTAACAAAAACACTCAAAAACTGCCATTTCACTAGCGTCATTTATATGCCAAATTTCATTCTTCTAATTTTTTCCTAAGTGGATCTATTGAATAAAAACAATTTTTTTCACCTAATTTCAAAGGTGTAACTTGGAGGGAAAAGGGTGTTGAACAAAAAGTTATATGAAAGACCCCCCTTAATTTCTGCTAAAGAATCACTCATTGAAATCTTTCGCATCAATTCAGAAACACCCTGTATATATACATATATATATATATATATATATATATATATATATATATATATATATATATATATATATATATATATATATATATATATATATATATATATATATATATATATATATAGCAATGGCAATGAAGTCAAAAAGGAAGAAATACAAGAGATAAAAAAAGAGAAACGATAAATGTCCAGGTAATAATGGGGTAACGGCGGAGAATTTAAAATATGGTGGGGATAGGATAATACAAAAAGTATATGAAATAATTGAAGACGTATGGAGAAAAGAAAAAATGCCAAAAGCATGGAAAGAAGCGGTGATAACACCAATTTATAAGAAGGGAGATAATACCAAGTGTGAAAACTATAGAGGAATAGCCCTGTTAGATGTTACGTATAAAGTTCTGGCCACGCTGATCAAAAGACGATTAGATGAACACTTAGAGAAAGAGATCGGAGATTACCAGGGCGGTTTCAGGAAAAATAGAGCAACAACAGATCAGATATTCACGATAAAGCAGGTACTGTTAACAGCATATGAATACGAGATTCCAGCGTACATGCTATTCATTGATTTTAAAGGGGCATATGATACAGTACGAAGAGCGAAATTACTAGAGGCACTGACCGATTTACGAGTACCAAATAAAATCATGAGATTAGTGAAAATGACATTACAGGATACCATATGTGCAGTGAAAGTGGAGGGAATTTTGAGTGATGAGATAGAAGTGAGGAAAGGACTGAGACAGGGGGACCCAACATCAACACTGTTATTTAATGCAGTGGTGAGAGATAGCCAAATAAATAGAGCAGGGACACTGTTGAACAAAAGCCACCAAATAATAGCATACGCTGATGACGTCGTGCTAATAGCACGTAACAAAGGGGAACTGGAAAATATAGTTAAAGAGTTTCTAAAGTCAGCAAAAAAATATGGCTTAGAAATAAATCAAGAGAAAAGTAAACATATTGTATTGAAAAAATCGAAAGTGAAGCTCTCTTAGATATAGAAATAGAAGGGAAAAGAACGAAGTTTGAGAGAGTGAAAGAATTTGTGTGCTGCTCAGTGAAGAGTGCAAAGAAGACGAAATAGATTGGAGACTAATGAAGGCAAATAGGTGTGCAGGAGGACTAAGAGAAGGAATGAAGGCAAAGGAAGTGTCCTGGGGAACAAGACGGAAGATGTATAAGACAATTATACTACCAACATTAATGTATGGATGTGAATATTGGGTAATGAACAATAAAATACAAGAAAAGTTAGATATATGGGAGAGGAGGATGCTAAGAAGTATATATGGAGGAGAAAAAGTAAATGGTATATGGGAAAGAAGAATGAATGAAGAACTGTATGAATTGTACGGAGAAAAGAGTGTCTGAAAAGGTGAGGGAGAGAAGACTACAGGACATTTGGAGAGAATGACGGAGAATAGAGAGGTGAAGGGAGTGTGTTGGAAGCGGCCGGAGGGTAAGAGAAGAAGAGGAAGACCGAGGAAGAGATGGAGCGAAGCGGTGATGGAGGACATTCAGGAGAGGAAAATAGGAAACTGGAGAGAGAGGGCAACAAACAGACGGGAGTGGAAGGACCTGATAAATTAGGAAATAACATGTTAGAGGCCTCAATGGCCTATGTATAACTGTAATTAATAATAATAATGTTATTATTATATGACGGCAAGTTGACATAACGATTATTTTTCAAATCTAATGGATTTTGCTAATAGGTATTGTGTTAATCTGAAAATATACCTGCTCTATTATATTTTTTACCCACTATACAATTTTACTCTTTAATGCGAGTATTCAATCTACTGTTTTATTATTAACTTAATTTTTTTCACATTTTCATAAAATATTACTGATTTATTTGAACTAATAGAATTAACACAGATTAACTCATTCATATAATAAATACGAATTTAAAAAAATCTCACGTGAGATTCGGGTTGGGGGAGAGGGGGGTCGAGCAAGAACTCATGACATCTCACCAAGGGGTGAGGGGGAGTCAAAAAATCGCCAAAATTATCTACGTAATTAATTGATGCCCCCTAACAAGCATAATAATAATAATAATATTTTTTTATTCCATTTATACCATTTACTTGATATTGGAAAACTCAGTGGAGAAAAGACAATACATTGAAATAAATCACAGTATAAACAAACACAAAAGGGTATAAAAAACATCAAAAGCTACATTCCGAAAATTCATCAAGGCTATAAAATGAGTATTGCCACAGGAGATCCTTGAGAGATTTTTTAAACAAATTAAAATTTTGAACTTTTCTTCCGTCTTTAATGTTTATGTATTGTACACAACGTTGAGGTTAATTTGTGAATTTTATTTGTAATACTGCCCACGCACAAGCCAAGCTTTTGTGGGAAACCAATGTTTATTTGTTAGAAATTCATACTGAATAGATTAATTTACATTTATAATTTATAGAAGAAAATTTGTTATTTTAAATCTATATGGAACTGATGTAATGGCATATTCATTTTGGTAAATAAACATTATTATTATTATAGACTGGTAGTTTATTATACAACTGTACGCCAGTGTAGGATGGACTCTTTTGAAAAAAAAGTAGGACGATGAGGCGGTATTCTAAGAAGACTGCCATGCCTTGTCTCATAGTTATAACTGTCAGCACTTTTAATGAATTAATTCAGATTATTTTTAACGAATAGAATATTTTTATAGATATAGATACAGGGGAGAGTTAGAATTTTGTTTCTCTGGATGTGGCCTCTACAGGAGGTTCGCTTATCAATCCCAAAGATAAGACGTAAGGTGAAGTGGGGTAAATGTGTTTTCGGGGTAAGTGTGTAAGTGTGTAATAATTCTCATTCCGATAGCATACTGGTGTGGCTATCTATAAAACTGTATCTAAAGGTTCATAATAAGCCATTGTAAGCTACAGCCGAAGTTAAGATAATTGCTATATTGGCGGGAAAAGCTAATATTTCATAACCTCTCACCATACACAGTGCATGTAGTTGGTAGACGTTTACTCATCGTGTGACATCATAGTTCCAAATGATTTTTTCGAAATTTGTTTACTACAAATATGGTAAGAAACAGTTCAATTTTAACCTACAGTCGTTATTTTTATTTTAGATTAAGCGTTTATTATTATTTTGTAGTAGTACACACTTGTCCCACTAAAATTCTACTCTGTAGAAGTGTGTATTAATTCAGCTGGACAAGTGTGTACTAATAGTGAACATGAGAAAGCGGAAAAACAAAATGATGAACCTGGAACATCCAGACATGTAGAACGAGATATCGGTATTGGAATTGTGAAGCCAGATAACGGGACTTCATTTGAAGAGCTGCTTCTGGAAATGGTGAAACAACACAGAGGAAAAGAAAACAAGAAACCTTGAAGAAAAATCGCGGGTGGAGCTGAAATTATAACTGCTCCAGAGGTAATTAAACGTTTACAGGAAAACCCAATTACGAAGACAGTGAAAAAAAGTAAAGTCTCTAACGTAGTCATTGAATCAGAATCATCATCAGATGAAGTAGTTTGTGAAGACCAGAGCGATGATGATATTGACGAAGAATTTAGAGACCAGGAAGAATTGATCACATTTATGGATGAAATAAACAAAGAAAATTCAGATGTAGATGTTAGTGATTGGATATTGGTAGTATTCATGTTACTGTCAACAAAAAAAGTAGACGAAGAAGTAGAAGTAAAACGTCAAAAGTTCATTCCTTAGATCCGACAAATTCTTTCATCTGGACTGACCCTGAGGAATGTGCTTTCATTGGATCTCAAGATATTATTATGGTTCTTCCAAAGCCAGTTGTTAGTTCATTAGTGATTTAACTCGATTTATTCAATATGTTACTTTACCTTTAGGATATATTGATGTTTTTTCTTCACTTTTAGTTATTCAGTTAATGTCCATTTCTTGTTAATTATGCCAAAATTTGAAATCTGCAACTCTAGTGCTTTGTTTGAAAATATGGTATATATACGAACTTTCCAAATATTGCTACACACTTACCCCACCTTACCTTATTACTTTTTTTTGTAAAACAAACAATTTCGTTGAGAATCTAGAGTTTCCCCGTACTCTCGAAAAGTATGTCAAATTGCACGCCACTTTCTTTTAAGCCAATGATATTTCTTCTTAGTTTTCAGTGATATCTGAGTAGCTAAACATTCCATTGATGAAAATATTCATGTCAGTGACAATTTCAAATTTCCACACTGAGTAAAAAAGGAATTAATGAGTAAAGTGATAAATTTAATAATAAAGATAATCTCTCCTGGAATTTTTACATATTAATAATTTGTTAATAACAAATAGTTCTTTGAGAAATAACTTAAAGTTTTCAAGTGAACATCCGTGCCAAAATGATAAGCATATCGCATCGAAGCGCTAATGTTTAATATAAACTTAGCAACTGTTCGTTTTGTCTCAATTAAATAGGGGGGAAAAATTATAAAAAAATATAGAAAAATAAATAACAATAACAAAAAGTCCACCACCTCGCAGTGGCGGGATTAGAATTCATTTATATTTATCCATTCTCTAAGTTTCCAGACCTTTCGATTTTCTCTTCATTCTTGCGTATGGCCCGATGTCGGGGTCCATTATGAAATCATAAAGAACTGCCGACCACGAATGGTGTTGCGGCAAGTCCTCGTAGAACTCGGACGCTATCCTCCTGACCTTTAAAAGTTTAAATTTTTAATGCGACAATTAACTTTGAAACGAATGTAATAGTACAATTGGTTGTAACTCACAAATTAATATACACGTAAAAAAATAATAGCCTAATTTATCATTTTATACCGCAGTTCGAATCAAATCAAATCAAAATGGCTTTATTGTCTTAAAATTATACACTTTATTGACAAAGTGTACGGCCTTCAAAAACACCTACGAAATAAAAACATACGTCGCTCTGTGAAGCTCAATATTTACAAGACATTAATAAGACCAGTATTGTCATATGGAGCTGAAACTTGGACGTTGTCTCAAAACGACGAGAGACTACTTGGAACCTGTGAAAGGATTCTTAGAAAGATTTTTGGAGCCGCAAACGAAAACGGTCTGTGGCGTCGAAGATACAACTTTGAATTATACCAGCTATACACCGACCCAGATATTGTGAAGTTCATAAAGGTACAGAGGCTCGAATGGGTGGGGCACATTGCTAGAATGGCAGATAACGACCACACGAAAAAGCTTACAATGTCCAATCCAGAAGGCAGAAGAAGCAGAGGACGACCACGCGCAAGATGGATGGATGATGTGGAAGAGGACCTGAAGATCATAAGAGTCCGTAGATGGAGGGAGGTCGCCGGGAACAGACAGGAGTGGCGTAGAATTTGTGGGCAGGCCAAGATCCACAGAGGATTGTCGAGCCAAGCATGATGATGATGATTGACAAAGCGAAAAATATAGGAAGTAAACAATGTAAAACATAAAAATAAACACACATCAATCAAAAAATATACAAAGTAAACAATGTAATACCTAGAAATAAAAACATATCACACCATATTTACATACGAAATATATACAAACTTCACAATAGAACCGAGAGTGTCAAATCCTCCACAATAGAAGCTGATGCTTGTGTTATTCAATTTAGCCATGTCAATCAATCAATGCTCAAAATAGTAGTCCTCTATAGAGTATTAAGGTCTATCAAGAAAATAAAATTCGTTTCCGAAAATTGGCCAAGGAAGTTATAGATTTTAATTCCTCTGGAAAGGTGATTGTAAATTTTCTTAGCATTGTAAATGATGGATTTTTTCGTTAATTCAGAGGAAGGAATAGGGAGGTGAACATGATGTGCCAAAGATCTGGTGGAATACCCGTGCTGTGACACCTAGGGTACGGCATGAAAATACTTATGAATCAAGCACACAGATTCAAGTGAATATAAAGGAAGCGTTAAAATTCCATTTTTCCTGAAATAAGGTTTACAATGAGCCCTATTTTTCAGTACAAACATGTAACGAATTGCTCTCTTCTGCAATTTGAGAATGGTGTCAAGTTGTGAAGAATTACATGAACCCAGAAGGGAGATTTGAACAATGCAAAACAGGCAATTCTTGTAGATGCCGTATCTAATTCACTTGAGATGGATTTAATGGCGAAACGGGCCGATGATAATTTTTTAGCTAAGACATGCACATGCTGTGAAAATTTGAGATTATTGTCGATGAAGAGGTTTAAAAATCTGACTATTTTAATGGCATGGTTTTGCAGGATTAGATAGTGGGAGTTATCTCTATAAAACAAGGCGACGGTTTTATCTACATTGAAGCAAAGTCAGCTTGCATCAGACCAGGACTTGATCAACCCAAGATCAATTGTCATTTCAGAGCGCAACGTCGCAGAATAAGGACTGCACCAAGTAATACTCGTATCATCCGAAAAAAGAGTAATTTCTCCACTGATCTTCAGATAAGTAATATAATTTAAAAATAATAAGTGGGCAGGACCTAAAACAGAACCTTGGGGGACACCGCTAGTGATAGATTTACAAGAAGAATTGGAGTTATTTGTCCTTAAATTAAATGAATATGGATATATCCCCTGTTTTTATACTTCACACTTCATTCTGATAGACTACTAATGGTTATATGAGCTATAAAACTTTCTTAATTGGAACAGGAATTCATGCCATCCCTCTTCATCTGAAGCTGCAAACAATTATCTATTTTATGCTATGATCTTTATCGAGGAAGAAAACTGATAACACTGTAAGGAAATGTCATAGAAAAGTTCATTCTACTGCTCAGTCTCAAATATTGTGTATACTTTGTATTGAAGATATTTACCTACTTAAAAGGCAGATCAACAACATTATAATATTTGCTGGTTAAATATATAAAAGAAGGCAATCAGAGATCTTTCTACCTCTTGCTGTTGCCTTCTAAAAACTCTTGATTACTTAATCATATATATATATATATATATATATATATATATATATATATATATATATATATATATATATATATATATATATATATGTACACTCACCTCAGGCAGTCTTGATCCAGGTACCGCTGGAAAATCATGATGTTCGTTATGGTAGCCCACGTTGAACGTTACCCAATTTAGTGGTCCGTAATAGCTGTAGGTTTCGTAGCCCTTTTTGAACATATAATGCTCAGAGATAAAGTGGCCTGCCACGGGATGCAGACCCATTGCCAGAACCGATCCGTAAATCAAGTAGCCCATTACGCGAAGTCCTGCGAAGTAAAAAAATTATTTAAAAATTAATTGAGTAAACAACCAGAAAGCAAATTATAGATACAAATTACGATATTATGTCACAATTGATAAGAAAATAATTTAGATGACGCAAATTTTTTTTTATCAGAAGCACTGGGTCAATGATGATATGGATCTTTCTTTATATTCCGAACCTATTCTCTCCAAACTTCCTCTTTTTTTCAGAACCTGTAATTAACTTTTCGAAAACAATTGATTTTACAACACTGCTAAATAGTTACTGAAAACGTAATTGTTTTAAAAAGTTATGATGAAATATTTGCGTTTTTTTTGTATGTTGCCTGCACTTTGCAATTCCAACCAAATGAAACACTCCCATAGGTGGCCAACATAGCTCCGATGTTCTGCAACGTGTTAAATTGTTCGATGTTCAACCACGCATGCAGCCAACGTTGCTGGCTAGCAATGCTCAGATTTTTTTCCATTATTTTCAGAGGCTTGATAGGCAGTTGATATGAAAATGAATATTTATTTGCGCTAAACTGGCGCCATCTATGGGTGTGAACTTACATGAGTTCTCGGCGGTCGTTGTTTCTGAATGACCTAAAGTGAGATACATATCGGTATCCGATGGATGGCGCTGTGAGCTGTTAGCATGTCTTCAGTGCTCTTCTTAGATACTATGAGGTAGTTATGTGGATTCGATATCTTTGCTCACTCTGTCGATAGACGGTACACTGATGGTTGTAGAGCGAAACAGACTGCCTAGTATTTCCATCGTGTGTGGCACCGATGTCGAATTTTCCAACATTCTCCCTTCGAGGATGAATGGGAATTATATGTCGTAGACTCTCATGAAACTTGATCCGTTGGACGGTTGATTTGAACGTATCTTTCATATGAATTTCGCAACGTATTATTATCTTTATCCTTCACACTAAACTCGATAATAAAATTATTGAGTATTTGTTTTCTCAGTCCCATAAGATACCCATACTCACCGAAGAAATAAATGACTGCTGCGTTAAATGCGAATTGAATCACAAGGTTCACGAACTCCAGGAAGAGAGGTGGTTTTCGATAGGTCAGCAGTGGTCGAAATGAGTAGAAGAATGGCTGCAGAAACACCCAGCAGAATTTTCCGAAGGTCGTGCAGAAAAGCTTCGCTTCCAGATACGTTGGAATGTCAGTATCTTTTACATCATCCCCTTGATACTGAAAAATACCAAGATTATGAATAAAAAATGAAGGACGCCCTACTGCGTAGCACTAGGAATGATAAAACCCCTCGGCGCATGCGTATGTCGTCAATATCTTTTGAATGTACCTATTATATAAATTAAATAACAATGAAAGTCGATTTTACGAATGAAATGAAGGAAAATTGCAATAAATGTATTAATAAGTCGATATTACGAATAAAATCCGTGAAAATTTAGCAAAAAAATTCATTGTTTGACTGTCGAATTTGAATATCCTATCCCGGCTCATTTTGCTGCAAATTATTATGGAGGGTAGAGGTAAGGAGGACCATCTCATATTGGAAAACAGTCGCAAAAGTGTCCAGTTGTAAACTGCAAATTGCAGTTCCAAAACCCTCCAGAGTGGCGCCAGAATAGCAAGAGAGCATGAAATAGGAAGGGATTCCATGCCGCGCTGTTGCCAACTTTTGTAATTGGGATTTTGAAGTTTGAAAGCTAGGTTATGTAGTTTATTTTTGAATGGGTGCTTTTATTATCTTATATATTAGTTTATTGAATTAGTTTATTTTTGAGTCACTGTATTTTCTTTCCATAGAACTCAGTTCGTCTTCCAAAATTTAAGATACCTACTAGTCCAAAAATACCGCTCTTCTGTTTAAAATGTGTAAAACTGTAATCGACTCATCGTGATATTCAAATCGCCATAAAAGATGCGCATAACATTGAACCTAAATCTACAGAGTACGATGAATCTGTTGGTTTTTAAGTGTCGGGAATAGGCCTGGGTAACACAGTGAAATATTGGGTGTTGAAACAATGACACTAACACAACCTAGTGTTTCAACACATTGCGTTAGCAAAATTGTGTCACGATGAAGTCGTGAGTCATGCGTTGCCTACATGTATTAAAAACAAATATGGCACTCTTAAAACTGAAACTGAAGCGCAATTTAAACACTCCTTATAATTTATTAGTCTTCTACAAGAATTTTTTTTAATGAGGTAAATAAAAGTAAAAACGACTTCAATATGACAACAGCGCGTCATTTGAAATGTACCCACTTGCTATTGTGGCGCCACCAATTTGACGATTTTTGACGGACACTTTTTCATACACAGAGATGGTCCTCCTTACCTCTACCCTCCATACAAATTATGAATCAAATTGATAAGATATCTCTATGGATGGGAAGCAGACACAGACGCAGAATCAAGCTTAAGCTATCAACGTCGCTTGGTTACCGTGGCACACGGAGCACTTCGACGCATATTTTGTAGGACTTCGTACATATCGACCTTGGCGCATGCGCATGTCGTAATGCCTATCTAAAAAACGCTATATTTTTTTATTCTTCGTTGGTAAAAATTGGGAATTCAAATTCCCTAATCAAATCATATGTGTTTTATCGATATCCGTTGGAATTTTTAAAATCGGGCCAGTTACCAACTTTTTGTCGTGAGACTATAACCCCTTTAGCTTCGCCTCGGGGTAAAAATGGCACAAACTCTGTGGCCAGGTCAACCGGTTCAATGCTTATTTTGTTTTACAAATATCTTTACAGATTCTGAGGAATTTATTCTCAATAAATTATAACAAACCTGCATAATATTAATATCAAAATGACGAGACCGATATTTGTTGGAAATTTATAGTATTTATGTGAACGAGGAAAATTCTTCAATAAATTAAAATTTACCAAACAACTTCCCAAGGGAGCTGGTTATATGCATTCCGCAACGCCAAACCTTCATTCATAATCGAACAGTGAATTATAGAAAATGGCAAGTTACCCCGACTCAAGATGTGCCTACAGCTGTTTCGATCTTATTAGATCTCATCAGTGCAGCTCATTTGACTCGGAGTGAATTAAAAAATTTCTAATTGTTCCCCAATACAAATCGTGGTCGGTAACAATGTCTGGATAACAACCCAGAGCGCCCTCCCACCAAAGATATTGGGAACCAACAATTCACCGCTTAGATCAAGAGTGCAGAAATTCGTCGCGTGAATTGTTGGTTACAAAGATCTGATAAATACCAAATATAATTTCCACAGGTTCAATCATCCAATCAAATGCTTAAGTGAAGGAAGCTCAAAGAAGGATGATATAAGTAGGTCAGATTGTTTCGGATGACGATATTAAAAACTTTTTATCGTAGATTGAAGGGGGTGATACAATAGAAGTAATAAAATACAAATTTATCTCAATCAATTCATGAAAAATATACTAGTCGACCATAGTCAATTGCCTAATATCACATAAAGTGAACAAGGAAAATTCTTCAATAATTCAAAAATTATCCAACAATCTTCCAAGGGAGCTGGTTATATATATATATATATATATATATATATATATATATATATATATATATATATATATATATATATATATATATATATATATATATATATATATATATATATATATATGCCGCGCAGCGACATCTGTATGACAAATGCAACAGTGAATTATAGAAAATGTCAAGTCATCCTGACTCAAGATCTGCATACAGCTGTTTCGATCTTATTAGATCTCTTCAGTGCAGCTTATTCGACTCGGAGTGAATTAACAAATTTCTTACGAGAGCGCTTACTGGCGACCAATCTTCTACCGACCAAGACAATTTAGATTTTGCCCACGTGAGCCTGGTGTGCTTTTTTTTGCCGTTTTTCCCAAAAGAATATAAATTTTTTCGAAATTTTTTAAATTCTTACCGGTAAATTCAACCTTATGAAACCTTAGTCCACTTTTATGTACCCTCTCTTGCGACAGCGTTCCCTTGAAAAATTGAGTCCCGTTTCGTGATTCCACTCAGCCGTAATTTGCCTCAAGGTATTTCTTCAGCCTATTTTGCATAATTTTACCACTCCACTGAGGAGATATAATAAGATCGAAACAGCTGTATGCAGATTTCGAGTCTGGGCGACTTGACGTTTTATATAATTCAATGTTGGATTGTGAATGCAGATTTCGCAAAGCAGAATACATACAATCAGCTCCTTTGGAGAGTTGTATGATTATTTTCAAATTATTGGTGAATTTTCCTTGTTCACTTTGAGATATATGTAATTTGTATATTTTTCATAAATTGATTGTTCATGAGTATTTTCCAACATTACTCGCAATATATATGCACTGCTCTCCACCAAAGCAGGCGAAGATAAGAAACTAAGAAGAATATTCAGATCATTTTACATGTTTGATGTTACCGAATTGGCAATGGAAAAGATTCAAAATAATAGTTATTTAATAAACTAGTTATTAATGACAGCGATTAATGGTCGAGATATTTTAACGCATGAGCGGAGCGAGCGCGTTAATAGTTCGAGACCATTAATCGCTACATTAATGAACGAGTTTATTACAAGATTTTTCCGTCGACCTCATCATGAATTGAGTATAAATTCTTGATTGAAATAAATTTTTATTTTGCATGACAGATACACTTGACACAATATAAATTTCTATGTTCATTTCGATATATTTATATTTATGCTCCCGATGGAACAATTTGAGAAATTCATAGATGGAATATTAGACATGTGACATTCTGAATACTTAACATTACCTACAATATCCGATAAGGAATATGTGGAACTGGTGGAAGCTGAAGTGTTATTTACTTTCGAACGATTATTGCATAAAAAATTTTCCGCAGTTTCTACTTTATTTTGTATAGAGTTGAATTTTTCGATTTGTATTATGAATTCCTTGTCTCTGTGGAATAACAGTACAGACACAGAATAATTCAACTATTCCGTGCTGAATACTTCTGTGTTTGGTTGCCCATGACAATCATACATTAAAATAGGAGAAATTGCACATTAAAATGGGTCATTAATGATCAATTTCGTGTACGTTAAAGTAAGCTTTTATTTAGAGGTCGACGGAAATAGTATATTATTCAACGAGCACAAAATGATTGCTATTTTTCACGAGGGTGAAGTTTGCGACACGAGCTGCAATTCACCCGAGTGAAAAATTGTAATTTTGTGCGAGTAGAATACTATACTTTGTCCACGACTTCCTCGAAAAAATAAGTAATAATCTGCTTTTTCAACAATAAAAATAGTTATCAAAAGCGTTGACATAACATTTTCTGTGTTCACTGAAAACTGCATACTCACGTAAACGTCAACTATTTCACTTGACATCGAATCCGTTCCTTTCTTTCACTCTGATAAAAATGAAATAGATAATTTATTAGAGTAAATATTCAATAAGTTGGGCATTATATTAAACATTAGTTTAAAAATTTGCCTAAAAGTTATCTTAGTTACATAAAACCTAAAAATCTAATAACAATACTATCCTAACAATGCGAATGTCTCAAGTTTGGACATACGCTTTGAGTGTGCAGTGTATAATAAACCATTATACACACTAGTGAATAATAGGTATAATTGTACTCCAGGAAGCACACGTCTAATGAATGATTTATAGTACAGTCGTGGACAAAAGTATTTTTTTCATTATCTCATTTCTTACACATTTTTCAAGACATTCGACAACTGTCAAATCATTACAGATTATTTACCGACAGTTATCATTTACCTAAATTTGTCATGAGAAACAACGATCACAACGTATTACTTTTATTAGAACTTTCAAATAAATATGAGCACTCTTTTTACCGTATTTTATGAAGGACTTTAAAAATCGCGAAACTAAGTTTCTCTAAAGACAGACCGCTTGGAAAAGTGAGTGCCGACAGCTTCAAGCGGTCGCTGTTAGGCAATCTGCAGTTTCTATACGAAATTGATGTTCGCAATACACAGACCGCTCGAAAAATTGTATAGAAACTGCAGATTGCGCAACAGCGACCGCTTGAAGCTGTCGGCACTCACTTCTCCAAGCGGTCAATCTATAGAGGCACTAAGTGCCACCATAGACGGACCGCTTGGAGCAGACAGTGCCGACAGCTTCGAGCTGTCGCTGTTGGGTGTGCAGTTTCTGTAAAAATGTTTACAATACAAAGACCCCACATGAAATTATATAATAAACTACAGATTGTCGAATGGTGCCACTTAGTGCCTCTATAGACTGGCCGCTTGGAGAAGTTAGTGCTGACAACTTCAAGTGGTCGCTGTTGGACAATCAGCAGTTTCTATATAATTTCATGTGCAGTCCGTGTATTGCTATCATTATGAAATTGTATAGGAGCTACAGACCCAACAGCGACAGCTTGAAGATGTCGGCACTGACTACTCCAAACGGTCCGTCTATGGTGGCACTTAGTGCCTCTATAGACTGGCCGCTTGGAGAAGTGAGTGCTGACAACTTCAAGTGGTCGCTGTTGGACAATCAGCAGTTTCTATATAATTTCATGTGCGGTCCGTGTATTGCTATCATTATGAAATTGTATAGAAACTTTAGACCCAACAGCGACAGCTTGAAGATGTCGGCACTGACTACTCCAAACGGTCCTTCTATGGTGGCACTTAGTGCCTCTATAGACTGGCCGCTTGGAGAAGTGAGTGCTGACAACTTCAAGTGGTCGCTGTTGGACAATCAGCAGTTTCTATATAATTTCATGTCGGTCCGTGTATTGCTATCATTATGAAATTGTATAGAAACTACAGACCCAACAGCGACAGCTTGAAGCTGTCGGCACTGACTGCTCCAAGCGGTCCGTCCATGGTAGCACTTAGTGCCTCTATAGACTGATCGCTTGGAGAAGTGAGCGGTGACAGCTTCAAGCGGTCGCCGTTGGACAAACTGCAGTTTCTATATAATTTCATGTTCTTTCCGTGTATTGCGAACATCAAGACTTTGTAAAGAAACTGCAAATTTCTCAACAACGACCGCTTGAAGCTGTCGGCACTGACTGCTCCAAACGATCCGTCTATGGAGGCACTAATTCAATCGATTCTATGAAGTAATCAGTGTAAAACTGATAGTGTTTCTGTAATTCACTTACTTTCTTTACGAATATTGTTCAGATAAATAGAAATATTAATAGACCATTGTTTCTGACGTATTTATAAGCACTGTTATCTTTATTTTTGTTCTGTGCGAGTTGGCAAATGAAAAAGTCGAGAATTGTGGATCTTCGTCAACGTTATATGAACGAATAGACTGGAATACTCATCCTGCGATGTTTTATATAGTACAAGAAATTGTATAGAAACTGCAGATTGCCCAACAGCGACCGCTTGAAGCTATCGGCACTGACTGCTCCAAGCGGCCCGTGTATGGACGCACTAATTCAATCGATTTCGTGAAGTAATCAGCGTAAAACTGATAGCGTTTCTGTTATGCAATTATTTCCTTTACGAATATTGTTAAGATAAATAGAAATATTAACAGACCATTGTTTCTGCAGTATTCATAAGCATTGTTATCTTTATTTTTGTTCTGTGCGATTTGGAAATAAAAAGTCGTAAACTTTTATTCACACCTCATACGAATGAATAGTCTGGAATACTCACCCTGTGATGTTCTAGATGGTACTTCTTGAAGCTAATCGACATAGGCAGTCCAATTGGAAGATTGGCAAAGAAACCAAATAGTCTATTATGCATTGGCCTTCCATGTCCGAATGCCAAATTATGCGATATTTCGTGTACCGCTGAAAAAGAAATTTTATATATAAAAATTAATGTATATATATATATATATATATATATATATATATATATATATTGTTATGGTATTTTCATTGATGTCGAATAATGTAAAGTAGAATTGAATAAATATTTATAAATTTCAATAAACAGTGGAAAGTGAACATTATAAAGTAATTTCACAATAAGAATTAAGTGAGATTAAATAGATCACAGTGAAATAAATATTGGAGTTTGGGAGTAAGACAGAAGATACCAGAAATAACATAGAAGTAAGTTAAAAGAAGAAAAAATTTGTTGGACACGGAAACAGAGAAATATGAAACGTGTGACTCTCTTTCTTAAATTTAAATAGTGGCCAATTTTGACAAATTGAAAATATTATTTGCAAATAAAAAAAGGTATCATAATAATATAAATAATAACTGTTGAATTTTATAATTACTAGATATATATATATATATATAGAATTGTTGTTGAATGTTGAATTATTTATTTTTCAATTTAAATATGAACTACCACAGAGTTGATTCATCGTCCATCGAATTTTTTAAGTTTGTCCTACACGCACATAAACCAAGGCGTGCACACCTGTAGGCTCGACGTATGCATATCCACGAGGGATATTCTCGGAAAAAATCCTATGTATTCATGTATCTACGTATCTATGTATTTATGCTATATATATATATATATATAATATATATATATATATATATATATATATATATATATATATAATATATATATATATATATATATATATATATATATATATATATATATAACCCAAGTTTCATTCACATTATTGTCGTGGATTTTCATCAAGTATCGGTCCAATCAATTGCTAAACCTATATTTATTCGACGAAGCAAAGAAACTGGGGAAGGAATGGAATTCTCACTTCATCTGGATGACGAGCAGGAGTTGAGGCGTACCTTTCCTAAGTTAACTCCAATTTTAGAGACGATTACCGAATCGGTTCTTGAATTGTCACTCATTCTTTCGACGTGCAACTCACAAAAGACATAAAAAAAGGTAATAAAGAAACGTCTGATAGACAAGTCATCTAAAATAGCTGCTAACATGCAACACTTTGTATTAAGTGATGCCTTTAGAGTGATATACTTAAAACGGGCCGCCCTCTTTGTGGAGATCCATTAGCACTTTACTGTATCCGGCTATGTTGACAGTGTTTGCGGTAAGGCCGTCTGAAACATTTTGAGTGTTTCTGTCTTCGAACCGGATGTGATCGTAATTCAAAAGTAACACCTAATCCCTCTGTGGTAATTGATTCCGAGAGATGATGGGGTCTAAATTTATATCCAGTGAATCTTTTAATATTTCTATCTACCTGCTTTTACTTTATTTTGTTGAATGAAACTTTCGAGCTGTTAATTTTATATTTATAAAATTTATCTTTGAAATATGAGACTAAGCAATAGAAAATTCATCTTTCGAAATCAATAGTAAGAGCAATAATTTTCGTAAGTAATTGCACAAGTGCATCAAAATTACCGTTGATTTTGCATGACATCGTGTTGTCAAAAAACTGCGTGAGTTCATTTTTCATTTTTGGAGAAAGAGCGCAACACCCAAGGTTATAATATAAAATATGGAAATGACCGAATTCAGTTTTTCAAAGATAACACGATGGAATGCGAAATTATTCGGTTATTTCGATGCACGTTTGTAATTCGGGAGAATATTTCCCGAATAGAAACATGGTTTTAAAATACGAATTACCATAGATAGGTACGTATTATGCAATTAAAGCAGGTCTCTTTCGCTTTCTACAATGCAATTATCGTAAGTAATTGCACAAGTGCATCAAAATAACCGATAATTTTGCATGACAGCGTGTTGTCAAAAAACTGCATGAGTTCATTTTCATTTTTGGAGAAAGAGCCCGACAACGAAGGTGGAGGGCTCTCTCTCCAAAATATGAAAATGAGCGAAAGCAGTTTTTTAAAGACAACACGCTGGAATGCGAAATTATCCGGTTATTTTGATGAACGAGTGTAATTTTGGGGAATATTTCCCTAATAAACTTTCAATTTGTCAAACTGACGTTAGAAATTCATGACTTCTCAGCTTGTCATCAATAACCGTGATATGAACTGCAATTATCGGTCTACAATGAAATTATTGCAGAGCTCTTTCGCTTTCTACAATGCAATTATCGCTGTAATTTTCGATAATTGCATTCCATTTACAAGGAATTTTTGACAGGAGGGAAATATTCCCTGTAATTTTCGATAATTGCATTCCATTTACAAGGGATCTTTGACAGAAGGGAAATTGTCGTCAATATATTTATTTTTCACTTGGATATTATATTTTTATTTCACCTTGGATAAGGTTGCTATAAACACACTCATTATGCCCTAGGTCATAACGCCCGCATTTGCGGGCGTTAGGGATCATAACGCCCGCTAATTGTACTAGGAGAAATGAAGCAACTTTCATTGATTAAATACTTCATAATCCTTGTCGTATACGACTCTGGATTTCTCCGGTAATGAATTATTCGCAGCTTTGACTGCATTTTCTATGATATTCTTGGGTAAATTCAATTTCATTTCCATTATTTCTATCAGACTACAGGAAGAAAGCAGCAATGACATTCACTAAATACGATGACAAAAATATTCACAAACGTCAAAATATCAACAAATGACACGCCTACTATGAGAAAGAAAATGGATAGGAGCAATGAACCGATTTTAAAATCGCTTTTTCATTATAATAAAAAAATTTTTTGGTGAAAAATAAAATCTTTTATGCACCACATGCGTTACTAGAACGTTACGCCCATCGGGCAACATTCATCCCTCGGGCCGAATGTTTCCCTCTGGGCGTAAGGATCTATACAGGGTGTTCTACAAGCTCTATGACAAACTTTGACAGATGGTAGGTCACTTGATTTTAAACATTTTTTTTTAATAAACATGGGTCCGATTCGTTTTTGTTTAGAAGTTACAAGCATTTGAAGAATCGTAATTTTTTCAGTCAACCAGGAAGTGACAGAAAGTCACTTAGCATGTTAAACAATGCACACTTATAAAATATACACCTGCTTCAATAAAAAACGTAGGCAGTTGATGGAATCCGTCGTTACTACGTGATAATTTAACATGATGAACAAAACTAAATTTGAATTTACTACGTTTATTATCACAAAATATTTTGAAAAATATAACACTGCGATTGCAATTTCGGTCACTAGACCATCATCGGGCAGATTGAGTTAGGAACTTTTAGTTTGTTTTTGCATTTAGTTTTGTTCAAAAACGTAGGCATTTATTCTCCACTGAGGAATATGCAGATATTGTGTTTGTATATGGGAAAGCAGCTAGCCAAATAAGAAATGATCCAAATCCCATTCTTCGAATGACCGAATCTTCAGTTCGTCGATGTGAGGCTTGCATTCAAGCTGAGGGTGGACATTTTTTATAGTCTTTAGTTTTGTGATTATCATTTAATATGAATTTTTATTATTGATTGTTAATAAAGTTTAAATGCTTGGAACTTCTAAACAAAAACGAATCGGACACATGTTTATTAAAAAAAATATGTTTAAAATCAAGCAACCTACCTTCTGTCAAAGTTTGTCATAGAGCTTGTAGAACACCCTGTATAACGCACTTAGTACATAAATAACTATTATGTATCTACGAATCCATATATCTATATGCATAAACTGTTGCCGGTATACCTTAATATATGCGGCGGTATTCTAATAATCTCGAAGTGAATGGTGCGCATAGTACTGTAACGTGTAAATTCACCACTTAACTGCAGCCACTGAATTCTACACTGGAATAGGTACCGTGATTCACGCTATCAACCAATACGTCAATTTTGTTTCATCTATGAATAATAGAATCGCGCAGTTTGGAATGACCTGCGTATTAAGAAAATACCGAGATAGCGTCGGATTAACAATCGTTCGTTTTTTTAGCAAATGGTTGTTGAGGATAACACATCATAAATTGGTAAAATTATAGTCAATATCTATTGAACGTTTATTCAACATATTAAAGTTATTAAGTATCTGTGGCGTCTGATAGACGGTAAGTTATGAGAAGAAATATAATTATTTCGTATAAATGCATTATCTTGAAAATCTGAATTGATTCCTTATTTCATTTTTCCGCCATTTCATTTTTTTTATTTATCTATATTAAATTATTTATCTTTCAATATTGAAATAATCATCTCACATTTCTTAATTTAAAATATTTTTAATTTATTTGCTTATTTCATTCTCTCAATTTAACACGAGATTTTTGTAGGCTAACGATGGCAAATTTCACGTGGTCATATCTTATGTTCAGTTTAATGTTGGAACATATACTGTCTTTCTTAGCATCTTTGCTTGAGATAAATCTAAATGTTAATTTGAATTGGCCATCGATATACCCTACAGATATTCTTGGAACATATTAAGTTTGAGATTGTATGTTGATTTGCCCCGAATTATTTTAGCCACCTTGTCTGGAGTTTGAAAAGGAAACCACGTTGTCTGAAGTTTAAAATTTACCTTACCTTACCTGGAGCTAATATTCACCTTACCCGGAGCTAATATTCACCTTACCTGGAGCTAATATCCACCTTATCTGGAGCCACCAAGAAACTAGGTTCAAAGGGCAGAAGTCAAGAATACAATACACCTAAAGAAGAATCCCAAACGTCGATAGAAAATTGTATAAAAAACAAAAAGATAAGTCTCATAATATGTATTAAGAAAATAGTAAATACCTACATTTTACCTTGTTGTTATCACTGAGAACAAACTGGAACCTATATATGTTTAACCAATCTCCCTGCTAGCTCGGGCAGAAATATATCTTAAAAGGGAGAGTGGTTACATAATGTTGCGCAAAGGAACGTAACGTTTCACTTTTAGTTAACGCTCGATTTTACTCGAAAATCTTACGAAAATCGTTCCTTAAGGACTAAACTCCAAAAATACTATTATTATTATTATAATTACTCACCTAACATAAGGGCGTGGTTGATGACTCCTCCAAAACAATAAGCTACTAGAAGTATCACCGGCCACGATTTGTCCTTCATCACGAACAACATCAGAAATTGGGTGAATACCATACCAGTAACTACCCATTTGAAGTTTGGATCATATCCGAATAGTTTCTTTATTTGAGGGTATTTTTCTGAAAACGATAATGTAGATCGTAAGTGATTTGTTTTTGTATGAAATTTCAGTCGATATAAGAGGTTTGAAAATTTTACATTTTGCGGGTTATATAAATGCAACTACAAAATATTTAGCTTAGCTTAGCAATATGAAATACATACTTATACCCAAATCTAAATTTAATAATTACACATATAATTAAGTAAATATTTCAAATGATCATTCATTTTTAGTAGTAAGTATTTGTCCTTGATATAATAAACTATTGCACTATACCGGAAGCCAACAGTCAGGTGCATGTTATATATATATATATATATATATATATATATATATATATATATATATATATATATATATATATATATATATATATATATAGGAACTGCATCGATCGATATCTCAGAAACTGAATTAACCCTTTCAGGACAACTGGTTAGCTAGAAAGACCACAGTTTGTTAGTCATGAGTAAAACTAGCTCGTTGGCTATTTCAGTATACCAGTGTGTTTTGTGGGTTGTCTAACATAGCAAAATTTGACGTGTTCATCGAAGACAGACCGAAATAAGTCGAAGCGCTTATAACGTGCATTTGTTTACTATAGTTGGACACTACTTAGAGGATCTGCTGAAACTGTGTGAATTTAATATTAATATTTATGAATGGTGGAAAAATGGCTCCAAAGTTATTTACTTATATCTTACTTATGCATTTTCATGAATATATTGAACGTAAATGTTTCCTTTCTTTCGAAATTACTAATTTTCTTGAAGTGACCACTGGGCACTTACGTAATCGTGTTATCTTATTTTAGTTCTGAGTAAGCAAGTTTGAAGTACCTACCTACTGAATAGGCTTGCCAATTTACGAAAGACCCAACCCGGGAGATTTTTTTAAGGAGTTTAGTAGGGAGGGGGTTGAAGAAAATGTCAATCATTTATTTATTTTTAATTTATATATACCTACTCTGCTTCTGATATTTGACAGTTTTTTACCACAAAATCATAATCATTAAAAATCGAAGTTTGATTAGTAGAGCGCGGTTGCGTATAATTTTAAAAAAACTGGGGAAATTAGTCACCCCGGGAAGTCGGGAGGTTGGCCATTATTGCCGGAGTCATCCGGGCAATCCGGGAGGGTTGGGAACCCAATAACTGAATATTTAGAAAATCTTCATGCAGATGAGTTCTATGATTTGTAAGAAATGTTCAGCGTGCAAAGTAGAATTGTGTTTGAAACATGACAAAAACTGTTTCATGTTATATTACGCAAAATAGGTTATATTGTTTGGTTATATGTTCCTACTGGTTATGTGTAGTGACCACATCCTGCAGGATAATCCTTGTGTTTTTTTATCTTGACATTTGTTTCATTTTCTTCGAGTATCTCTAATAAACCATTATCAAACCATACATAATATTTTTTCCACAAAAAAATAATTTGGGCCGGAAAGGGTTAAGGAAAAATTTGAAATTTTAGAAACTGGCTAGATGTCTTGGGGCCTATTCACCTAAAATATTTTCATTTATTGGGCACTTCCGGTTATACCGGAAATAGACCCTAAGTCGCTTGTTTTAAATGGGACACCCTTTATATATTACATTTTTTAATTCTACCCAAGATTCTGGGCAGATTTTATGCATCATGTCATATACCTAAGTCTAAGCGTTTTTGACATATTTAAGTTTTTATGTCAAAAATGACGAAGGTAAGTCCTAATATATTTATCAATTGTTCCTATAAGGAAGCCTTTTTTACTTACTTTGGGTTAAATTCCTTGTTGAAAAGGACCTACTTTAATAGATTTTTTATAATATTTGGATAACTTATTATACAGGGTGTTCAAAAAATAAGATCTAAAATGAAATTGAGAAAACTGACAAAAATCAATTTTTTTAAATGGAAACCGCCTATTTTTCTAATTTTGTAGTATTCAGCATCCAAAATTAAGGTAATTTTGTACAAGGTTATCTGACGTTTTCGAGTTGCTTGAACCTGAATTCATGAGTACATATAATGCATTGACATATAATGCATTGGCGATTGACGTGGCGAAGTGGAATCAGAAAGAGAAAGGAAGAGAGAACGGAAAGAAAGAGGAAGAAAGAGAAAAGTATACAATATTCGCTCGTGTTAACTCAAAGCGTGACTTTCGTCAGTCAGTCTACTTTCGTCACACTTTTAGTCTCGCATATTTTTCAGTTTGGTCCCGCAGCGAAATCCTATCTCCTCCAAGCCTGCCGTAAGGAACTTCGTTCCAAAAAAAAATCAAACAATTTTCCAAGGGAGCTGGTTACATTTATCCCCCGACGAGAATTCTACATTCGCAATCCAACGGTGAATTATAGAAATCGCCAAGTCACCCCGACTCAAAATCTGCATTCAGCTGTTTCGATCTTATTAGATCTCATTAGTGCTGCTTATCTGACTCGGGATGAATTAACAAATTTCTTATTGTTCTTCCTGGGGAACAATTAGAAATTTGTTAATTCACTTCGAGTCAAATACGCTGCACTGATGAGATCTAATAAGATCGAAACAGCTGAATGCAGATTTTGAGTCGGGGTGACGATTTCTATAATTCACTG
The DNA here is from genome assembly GCA_030704885.1 of Cynegetis impunctata. Lineage (NCBI taxonomy): Eukaryota > Metazoa > Arthropoda > Insecta > Coleoptera > Coccinellidae > Cynegetis > Cynegetis impunctata. The sequence goes on from JARQZK010005059.1 coordinate 456,034, forward strand.
TGTTGGATTATGAATGTAGAATTCCCGTCGGGGAATACATGTAACCAGCTCCCTTGGAAGAAAGTTTGATAATTTTTTTAATTAGTGAAGAATTTTTCTTGTTCGCTTTATTTAGGTAATAGTTTTCAGGACAATATTTTTGTTAACTGTTGATTTGTTTTTTAAACTGTACGAAATAATATAATAATCGCCTATTTTTCTAGCAAAAATCACCAGACAATTGATTGCTTTATCATTTATTAAATAATCAATAAGCATTCTATTTATTATTTGTTATCCGCTTCAAGTCTCTAACAATCTGATATAAGCCACCATTTGATATTAATCTTTTAGAATTATAGACATAAAAGTACGTGCAAAACTGATATTTGAAATCACCCATGATTATCTATGTCTCATTTGAATTTACTTTTGTCTAGTTTGATGAAAATTGATAAGAATCATGCTGTATTATCAATCGCTTTATTTGATATTATATTCAAATGAAATCGGTTCATAACTTAAAACACACATGTTATACTGTTTTCGTAATCCCATACTGTTATTTTGATTTAACGGTATTCAGATGACAATTGAAAAGTCAGTGTTAACGGCCGCCGGCCGTTATAATTTCATAACGGCCGGCGGCTGTTAAGAAATCACTTGTTCAAATATTTATTTCAAAACATCATTCTGCTTACAATAACAACATTGAAATCTTGGTCCACAGCGAATTGGGAGAATAAACCTTTGATTTTCATTTCGCATAGGCTAATAATACATCTTCATTAACCACCTTTATATTCTTGCTTTTACGCCACATTTCAAAATTTTTATATTCTTTTTGATATCGCTCTTGAGTTATTTTCGGCAGTTAATCAACACTCGCTGCACTGCACATGATTCTCCCAATATTTCTGAAGGAATTTGATTTTGTTCCTCAATTTCATCAATTTCATCCATGGTCGTCGTTAAAGCGAACTTGAGAACACAAAAACTGACGTTGTTTATAAAACTGTCAAACTGTTCCATGACAACAGAGTGCACGACGTTGGGATTTTTCTTTAGAATTGCGAGGTACGGGGTTTTTTCTTTCTTCGGAATCAAAATATAATCTTTCAACGGGATTACGAAAAATTTTTAACGACACACGGCCGATACGCAAATAACGGATTCGGTTAGTTATAATCCTCGGCTGCGCCTCGGATTACAATATCCAACCTCATCCGTTATTTGCTACATATCGGCCTTGTTACGTTAATAACTATAGCAAGTTTCTCTCCTTCCTTTATTACTGCGACCCTAGCTTACAACTCAATCTACATTCGCATTGTGAGCTGGTATACAAAAATATTACTATGCAATTTTGAGCAGTTTAGAATATAGATGTTTCGAAAAAATTCAGCCACAACTGGTTTGCAATTAATAGTGTCACTGACACTCAAGCTTCACACACCCGGACACTAAATGTGTCCGGGTTTTACCCGGACATATTTTAAAAGCCCCGTCCGGACGCCCCCTAAACTAGGACGGATGGCAACCCTACCCCACACCCTATTTCACCATACGTGCATTTTTTACACATTAATTACAACTTATTACACCTATTCCCCAAATTTATCACAGTTGCGGAACTCAAATTATGAGGATGTGGTGTAGAATTAGTCTAAAGCTGCACCACACTCATACCGTATTAATTATTTTTGATTCAGAACTTTTTTGTAATTAATTACAATAAATTACAACCATTTACGGACTCATTACAATTCCAAAAAATAGGCAGCGCATCGAAATTTTTTTATATTTTAATATCAAATTTTCTAGATTAAAGAGAACATACATACGGACCTCTCTTTTATAATAAGCTTCCTGACACATAGCGCTTTTTATGTCGAAGAGTTCTTGAATTTTAAATTTGCTTAGCAAATGTGACTTTATTGTTTAATTGTTGTAATGTAATTTCTTCGTGTACATATATATATATATATATACATATATATATATATATATATATATATATATATATATATATATCAATGACATAATGTTTTAAATATTCTAAGTATAATTTTTTACCAGTACAATTATTTTATAAACACCTACTAGACGTGTCTAAAAATTTTAAAGGTTATTTTGATATCACTAAATCTATTCTATTCTATTCTATTATATTCTATATATATATATATATATATATATATATATATATATATATATATATATATATATATATATACAGGGTGATTCATTAATGTGTGGAAATATTTCAACGAGGAAATTTTGAGCTAAAAATATGAGGATCTAACCCAATTTGCTTGTACAAAATATTTCTTCTCACTGATATACAGGGTGTTTTATTCAGATTATTGAAAATATTAATTTTGTTCATTACTTTAATGCTGCTTGTTATTTCTTCATGATATTTGGCAGTAAGTTAAAGTAGTTTGGGACACATCAAATAATAGTAAAGAAGACATAAAAGTACATAAAAATCAAAAGAATTGTGCAGCGATATGTTCAACGTTAAATATCTCGAAAAATAGTGGCTCTAGCGTTACGAAAAAGGAGTACCTTATTTACAGGGAAAATACTGGAGAATCGAAAAATTATACTAAAATGACAATTCTGCCAATGGCGTAGAATTTAGGAAACGAGAACTCTTCCCGCGTGCCCCTGCCGTACGCCATTGGTGATAGCGAGAGAGTCTTCTTTACTATTATAATTTGATGTGTCCCAAACTACCTTAACTTACTGCCAAATATCATAAAGAAATATCAAGCAGCATTAAAGTAATGAACGAAATTAATTTTTAATAATCTAAATAAAACACCCTGTAAATCAGTAAGGAGAAATATTTTGTATGAGCAAATTGGGTCAGATCTTCATATTTTGAGCTCAAAATTTTCCCGTTAAAATATTTACACATATTTATGAATCACCCTATATATCTATATATATATATATATATATATATATATATATATATATATATATATATATTAATATATATATTATATAATATATATATATATTATATATATATAGTATATATATATATTGTATATATATATATATATATATATATATATATATATATGACATCAAATTTTTTTTTGATGTAGTAGTTGAAAATAGTAGTCTAGGACGTCTAAAACCGGTAAAGAAAACAACTCTCGCACGTGTCAGCTGACTATCGATACGCTGCAATAGTTTATTTTTTCGAGGAAAGTACGACCAATAAAAACGTACATTACGTATTTTATGTTTGTCTACGATAATGTTTTAATGTTCCCAATTAAATCCTGCATACGGATCTGTATAGATGTTTTTTCGTGAGCTCATTGTTATAATTAATTTTTAATTCGGGACTACTTAGTTCTCTCTACATTATTTCATTAGCGACAGTCATGAATTCAGTGTGAGGACACGCTATGAAACTACTTCCGCGGTTGCATAATATCTAATCGTAAATCAGATAACAATTACTTCCATAAAAATAAATAAACTACTGAAGTAATATACACAGTTTTACGACGACTTTGATTACTGACGATAAGACGTTCTTGAATCAACAAAATAACAGATTATGAAAAAATAACGTTAAAACATTTTGTACAAATACAAGAAACTTGAAGTCATTCTTGGTCAATAATAAAGGAAATCCAACATGGGAGAAAACTTTTCGGGGTCTTTCCATGTCGAATTAATGCTCAGTGAGTTCAGTGTATTCACTCCGACCGAGAAGAGCTACCTGAAGATGGCAAATGTGATTTTGCCGAAACGTCAAGCAGTCTTCAACGAAGACGAAGCCCACGCGGGTACAAACCCGGGAAACCAGACAACCATATATATATATATATATATATATATATATATATATATATATATATATATATATATATATATATATACTAGCTGACCCGGCAAACGTTGTTCTGCCATATAAATTATTTTTATCTATTCATCTATCTGCCGATGTATATCTACCTATCTAACTATATATCTATCTATCCAGATATTTATCTATCTTTCTATCTATCTAACTATCTATCTATCTATCCATCTATCTATCAATCATTCTCTCTATCTATCTATCTATCTATATATCTGTCTATCTATCTGCATATCTATCTATCAAAACTGACCGGGCAAACGTTCTGCCATATACATTATTTTTATCTATCTATCTTTCTATCTATTCATCTACCTGCCGATGTATATCTACCTATCTATCTATCTATCTATCTATCTATCTATCTATCTATCTATCTGGTAATCTATCTTTCTATCTATCTACCTATCTATATAACTATCTATCTATCAATCTATCTGACCCGGCAAAAATGTTAATCATTGGGAGTATGAAAAATATATTACGACCTATTCTCAAACCGACTATTGTTATTTTCGATTGCCATCTTGCAGCCCTATTGCGGATCTGTGGATAAAATTTAAAAAAATGAAAAGATGCAAAAATAGGGGTTGATCCTAGAAGGGTAAACAATTGAGAGTAATATGAATTTTTTTATTCTGAGTCATGACAAAATAAAAATGACATAGATCAGAAATAATTTTATATGGTGGTTAAGTATTCTCAAATTTTCTAATTTCCCGCCCAATTTTCTTAATTTTTTCTTTCATAAGAACCTTCGTCTGACAATAAAAAACACAACAAAAAAAGAATTAGTGAAATCGGTCCAGCCGTTCAAGCGTGATGGCGGGACCAAGGGAAATAAGGATTCATTTTTATATATAAAGATGTGAAATTTTCAGAGCAAATATGATCCGACTAAGTCTATTTTTCAAAATTATTTTGAAGAAAATTGCACTTCCGGTGTTGCCGGAAGTGATATCAACTTTGTTATTTCAAATGGAATATCCTGTATATCTTTTGATTTTCGAATTTCTTATGTAATTTTTAATTGTCATACCACTGTTCATACCTAAAATGAACAATTTTCGAGTTATTAATTTTCTTCGTAAAATTTTGACAGTTGTGTCTTCAACAAAAACAGGCTATAACTTCTTTGTTAGTAAGTCTATTGGTATGCGGTTTGGATTTTTGTAACATTGAAACATTGTTTTATTTATTCCTTGTCAAAATTTTCCATATTTCTAACTAATTATTTGATAAAATCTAGGGTGAAGTAGGCAAATTTTAAACGTTAATAACTTTCTTATTTCTAATGGAATGCTATGTATATTTTTGCATTATTAAATTTGCTATTAAATTACCTTTCGATTTTTATAACCATTCCCTATACCTAAAGTTAATAATAACAAAGATATTTCACAATTTTGTAATAATTTATATATCAATACACCTGAGAAATCGTCTAGCGTGTTATTTTGACGTATCCATGGATACCAATAATAAAAATTATTCAAAATCTAATTGTGTCACCTTTTCTAGTATTTGTTCAGTTGATAAAATGGATTTTACGCGACAAGAAATGATAAATATGGTTTACTGTATTGGAGATGCGGATCGAAATGTTCTGCTAGCTAGTAGAATTTATCATCAAAAATATTCTTATTCTGATTCAACTACGTTTTTTTTTTCTGTCATTAATAAGCATTGATTTCTTTCTGTATAACGTTGAAATGTATTATTTGGAGTAACTATTGGATTATGTGAATGTACTCCTCTTGACCAAAATGAGAATGTCAAACTTGACATTGCAAATTGACATCAGTCTACTACAAACATATGTTGTTTATAAACAATAATAATTATTGAAAATTAACGTCTTAGAATTACTATTTTTTCAATATCTTTTCGGATATCAGCATCAGGTGCTGCAAACCTAATGAACAGAAAAGGTGACACAATTAAATTTTAAACAATTTTTGTAATTGGTATCCATGGATACGTCAAAATAACTCGCTATTCGATTTCTCAGGTGTGTTGTTGTATTAATTATCACGAAATTGTGAAATATCTTTGTTATTATTAACTTTATGTATAGGGAATGGTTATACAAATCGAAAGGTAATTTAATAGCAAATTTAATAATTCAAAAATATACATATAATTCCATTTGAAATAAGGAAGTTATTAACGTTTAAAATTTGCCAACTTCACCCTAGATTTTATACAATAATTAGTTAGAAATATGGAAAATTTTGACAAGGAATAAATAAAAAAATGTTTCAAGGTTACAAAAATCCAAACCGCATACCAATAGACTTACTAACAAAGAAGTTATAGCCTGTTTTTGTTGAAGACGCAACTGTCAAAATTTTACGAAAAAAATTAATAACTCGAAAACTGTTCATTTTAGGTATGAAGAGTAGTATGACAATTTTATTAAAAATTACATAAGAAATTCGAAAATCAAAAGATATACAGGGTATTCCATTTGAAATAACAAAGTTAATATAACTTCCGGCGAAACCGGAAGTGCAATTTCCTTCAAAATAATTTTGAAAAATATAGACTTAGTCGGATCATATTTGCCCTGAAAATTTCATATCGATATCTTCAATGACAAAAAAATTATGGACCGATTACGTAGCTCTGGGTCACCCTGTATATACCTATAATATACAGTGCAACCACGTTATCGGAGCCCATGCTGATAGAACGGGAAAATCATGAAGTGATAGTCCGACCGCTGATAGAAAAAACCCGATTAGATTATTAGATTTTAAAATTTCTATCCTTTTCCTGATTATGCACGCTAGATACAATGGATGAATCAGCATGTTGTACAGGCTATCAAATTTTTACATCGCCAAAAATTAGTCTTGTCTGATTACGATGTTTCACAATCAAAAATTTTTTTGTGCTACAATTCAAGAAATTGATAAAGATTCTGATTGCGAGAATAATTCTCAAGATATTTAAGAAATTCCCTGTTTAGTAAAAAAGACCGATGCAGTGTTAGCGTTCAATACTTTTATTGGTTGGACAACAAAATAATATTCCCTAAAATGGCATCGTCTTTCTTTAGGAAATACGAGCTACTCTATAAAAGGAAAGCTTGTGTTACTGCTTTAACTAAAAAGAAAATTATAAAAATAAAAAAAAACGTGTGGCACTCGGGGACTGCCGAGTTTATCAACATTTTTTATCAACTAATGCAATTTTAATTATTTATTTATTTATTATTTATGCAGTATTTTTTTTTCTTTTTTTTTGATGATAATTAAAAGTTTTCTCTTTGATATTAATTCAAGTTACACTTTTTGAGCGTGGTGACCAATAAGAAAACAAATTTTTTTTTTATCGAATCGAAAGTTAATATCGTTTAAAATATTTTTATTATCTTTTTTTTTTTTTTTTTTTTTAACTCGAGGGACCTACAGTTTAACGCCGGTTCCGAACGGCCAATGGGCTTGTAAACGATGTACATTACCCAACAATTCATCTATAATAATTAGAACCACTAAATTCCGGACATACACAACACCCAAGAGCAAGGTGGGACTCGAACCCACATCCTCGGCTTACAAGCGGTACGCCTTACCGCTGGTCTACCGAGGCCTCTTTTATTATCTTACAATACATGTAGGTTATTCAGGAATTTTTATCACTGAATTTATGGTAACTGAAATAAGAACATATCATATATTCTCGTCCAATTTTGGATTCGGAGAAATGTAAATTACTACCATGACTACGTGCAGGTCATTTCTAAGTTTGCATAAGCACGCACAAATATCTCCAACAAATGAGCTCCTAACATTAACATAGCTAACATGTGCAATATTTCTATCAATATTCTGAGTCATAATATTAGTAATATATATATATATATATATATATATATATATATATATATATATATAAATAATAAAATATAAATATTAATAAATATATATATATATATATATATATATATATATATATATATATATATATATATATATATAGCTATTCACTGTGGTACACCTATGTATACATATATACCTACATGTATACTCACGTTGCGCACATGCGGTGGGTGTGGCATTATAAAGATATGATAAAAAAGGAAGGAAACACACTTGTTTCACTCCTCCCTGGAGTATGTGTCAGGGAGGCGGGCAGCTTGAGTTTGGGATTAACTCCTTCTGCCAGATCAAGTGCATTAAGGATAGGTGAGACGGAATATTTATGGAACATAGGAAGTGTGGATAGGGTTCAGAGGATCAATACTGGCCCAGCATTCGCATTATAAGTTTGCAAGCAGTGACTTACATTACCATGAGGAAACCTCTGAAAAAAACTCATGGCAGACCAGTCGGCCCCGGGGGTTTGAACCCGAGACCTCCCAAATACTAGCCAGCTTACGCTGAGTACTCAACTAACTAGCTTGGTAAGATATGATTGATACCTATAGGCCAGGGATGGCGAACCTATGGCACGCGTGCCACAAGTGGCACGTTTGAAAATTTTGATGGCACGCACAAAACAAAATTAAAAATATCCTTTCTTTCCCTCAGATGAAAATTTCAAGAATTGTTAAAAGAAGTAAACTCGTCGTACAATAGCTTACTTTTATACAATAATGTACGCTGGTTAAGCCGCGGAAATGTTTTGCAAAGATTTGTAGATTGTTTGGAGGAAATAAGATTATTTATAAATAATGAGAACATTATTGACCAATTCAATCAATTATTGGATGTAGAATGGCTAGCAAAGTTACATTTTTCACTGATTTATGCTCTCACTTAAATGAATTAAATATGAAACTACAAGGTGGTAATAAAACAGTCATTAATAATGTTTGACTTAATCCAAAGCGTTCGAAGTCAAATTACAGATTCTTAATCGTGATATTCTTTCTAATTCATATAAATATTTTCCAAAATTCACCAAAATTTGCTTTTTCTGAAAGTGAATGTCACGAAAAACCAAATGAAGAGTCATTAACGAAAGAGTTTTCAATGGTAATTCAATCCCTGATTCAGGAATTTTCTACAAGATTACGCAGTTTTGAAGAATTGAAGAAACTTTAAATTTATTTTATATCCTGATACAATACCATTTGAAAATTGAATCTAAAAGTCCTTCAGTGGTTAAATTTTAATGAATTAGAATGGAATTAGTTGAAATTTCAATCAAGTACCATATGGATTCAAAAATTTTGTTGATTTCAGGAATGATTTAGAAATTATTGAAAGTAATCGATTATTGGATAAAATAAATAAAATTGCAGAAGATGAAATTTTAACTACATGGAAATTTAATTCCTGACACGTTTAATTGTTTAAAAAATATTAGCAAGGGCAATTTTATCAATATTTTCATCGACGTGGGTATGTGAAATCTCTATTTTCAGAATTAAATTTATAAAAAATAAATATAGGAATAAAATGACGGTGAAGTCGAGCTCTGGCATGCGTACTGTTGAATATTAACTAAATATGAACCAGATATTAAATTTTTATCATCTTGTGTACAGCAACAAAAATCACATTAAAAATAATTGTCTTTAACGTGAATATTGTTTCTAGCATATTGCTTTTTGTAAAACATTGATTAATAAAATATTGTTTGAAGAAGAATTGCTTTATTTGTTTATTTAATTATACTTACGTATAGTTTCACCACGTTAACATTTCGAATGAAATTTTATTGCGGCACGTTACCTATTTAGAAAAGAATTTTTATGATTTTGTGGCACGGACATCAAAAAAGGTTCGCCATCCCTGCTATAGGCATCTGAAAATAAGAATGCAGCGCCAATGTGGCCAGTCGTAGAACTATAAATATTGACATTGGAATATTTATGTTGTATTTGTTCTGTTTATTTGTGTTTTTGAAATATAATTTTACCATAAATATAAAGACTTCTCAGGCTTCTTTAGTGAACAAGTGTGTTACTGTGTATGTATTCTCATTGCTATTGAGGCGGTAGGTGATTATCATCATTTGTTTTGTAGCCAAATTGAGAGAAATCTTAGGTTAGATCATGAGATGAATATCTTAATTCTCTGATTGACTCGTTCAATATGTACTCTAGCAGCTGCTATTGTGGCATTCAACAATGCTTCTTCTGTAGTCAACTGTTTTTTGTCTTTCAAAACTGCCTGATCAACTTTATTTTAAACTGTTGACAAATATCATCTATCAAGAAACCTTTGTCCACCATAATAGCATCCTGTGAGCTCTCTAACTTTAAAACTAAGTCACTTTGTTGGAAAATCGTTTCATCAGATGCTCTTCCTCAATATGGTTCACTAATATAAGTAATTAAACCTCCAGGAGAAACACCTGTCATGAATTTCACTGTGTTATTAGATTTATACTAAGAGTAAAACCTGATCCTGCAGCAAAGGCACTTTGGTTTCTGTATAAAAATTTCTGTACAGTCTAAGATGATTCGAGTATTTTGAAAACTTTCAAAACATATTGGCATGTTTTTCTGTATTTCAGAATATTCTGGGAATCTTATGACACAACTAAGAACTCTACTCATAATGGGTAGCATTTCATAAATGTATTTTTGGCATAATTCTTGTGAAATGCCAAATAAAAGAGATAATGTCACATATGTAAGGTCACATTTCAATTTTGTCAATACTAAAACAATACGCTGTTTGATTGTTAATCTATGTGACCGTTGATCACTGTAAACAGATTGTACTGCTTTTACTATTGTATCTAATAGTTTTATATTATTGAGACCAGTGAAACTGTTTAGAGCACTATCTGTAGTTATCAGATCACACAAAGTAGAGACTTTAGGAGTATTCCTTTTTCCCTTCTACACAAACACGATATTTATCACCAGCTGGAGGAAAAGCATGGAAATTCACATTTGAACATTTCTTTTCCCAGGAAGAACACTGAGGAACTGAACAATAACGATTCGAACGATTCATAGCTTTCAAAATGATTGGAAATAATAAATATTTGTAAAAAATCACGCAAAAACAAACACAAAACAAAGGAGAACGTAAGAACTATGTCAAGATTTTTAGTTATTCTGATTGTCACCAGGCGGCGTAGCGCTTATTTTGATTCGCTTATACACCTATATAATTTATTACAAATAGCAGCTTACGTATTCGTTCGATTTCGGAGCAGCTCGTCTCGATCCGTGCGAGCTTCGCACAGTCGTACGAAGAAATTCCGTAACGAAAATAAAACCTAACACCCCCCCCACCGCCTACCATGCAGCTCGGCCGAGCGTTCGCTTGACGTGAATGTACATATACATACACGTCAAGCTGCATGGTAGGCGGAGTGGGGGGTGTTAGGTTGCGGAATTTCTTGATTCGGTCGCCGCGCTCAAAGCCCGCGATAAAATCTATGCAACAGCTTAATAACTAATGGGACGCGAACACATCAAACGGACTGCAGAAATTTTTTTTTTTATGTTCCTGCCTATGAGTTGGCTTGAGAAGGAGAGGAAGCTACAGTGTGTGAGATTCATTATTTTCGGAGAGAAAAAACGCGTGAGCTCGTGAGCAGCAGAGCTCCGTCACTAAGGTCGTATTTTTCGCGAAGTGCATCGCGTACTGATAACGGAGCAGTTTGACATACGATTGTGTGTTTCAAGGGTTGTGTTTATGATGGTTCATGTTTCTTTGTATATTTGAATAATTATTCTCATGTAAAGACGATTTTGATTTGTACTGACATGAAATAAATTGAACTGCGTTGAATTGAATTGAACGTCGACTAAGATAAACCATCAAATGTAGTGAATTACTCTGGAAAACTTTTAGAAATATAGAATGATAAGAATTTGAAATTGGCGTCGGTATGCTACATATTACAAATGTTGAAATATCAGCTTGACCTACAGGTCCTGAAATTTGTTTATTATTCAAACATAAGATTGGCTGTACTCTAGCCCTTTTAATTTTGTCGTTCAGGTGTACAGGGTGTCCCATTTTGGATACTTTGTAAAGGTATCTTCGTTATTTTTAAAGATAGAGGGTTGCGGTTTTTGCGAAACTGTGCTACTTTTTCGTAGAACTGAAGATGCCGTCAACCGAATTTTAATAGCCCTTTTAGTTTTTAAGATACAGGGCATTTTTGAAAATGTCGTATCGTCGTTATCCCTCAACTTATATAGATTTTTTTCCGTAGAATGCAGTGGTGTAGATAATTTTTATTACATATTTACTATTTTCGAGTTATAAAGCAAACTTAAGTATGTTTTTTCAAATGGAATACCCTGTATATTTAAAGACTAAAAAATTTGTCTTTTTTTACCTTTTCAACAATATATGATAGTACAAACTTTTTCTCAGAAACGCGCAAATAAATGACAATTTTCTGAAATTGAATGCATAATTTAATAGTAGGCCATGGATATTGTTCACGATAAGAAATAAAAATAAATGTCAAACCAATATCATCGGTTTTTGGATCGACTTTTGGTTTATAAAGGTGTTTATTTTCGTTCTTTTGGTATTATTATTTAATTGATATTAATCAATGTCTTCGCATAATGCAGCGTATGGAAATTATGAAAAATATGATATGCTGGTATGTTTTATACAGAGTAATGAAAATTCTGAAGAAGCTTCGGAATTATATTTCCTAAGGTAAGTAAGCTCTAATGGCTATGAAAATCTCTATTATCATTTTAATTATTTTCTTGTTAGATATCCAGAAAGAAGCAGTGGCGTAGATAGCTTTCTGCGATGGGGGGGGGGATATGACTTAGTATGAAATTTTCCACTAAAGTTCTATTTTTGTTGATAAATAATCTTTCATGTAGTACAAAATAAGTAGAAAAATTAAATTGAATAGTAAAGTTGAAATGAATGGAATTGAAAAAATTTTTTGAAAATTAGTAAAAAATTATATCAAAAAATTAATTATATTAAAAAATTATATCAAAAAAAAATTATATTAAAAAATTATATCAAAAAATTAGCTGAATTTTTTTCCATTGATAAACCACTACCAGAGGATCATTTTCACAAAAATCCCCTTGGAGCTTCATCCTTACCCCCTCTTAAAGAATGAAAATGTCAATAACTGCGGAAAGCCCTAAATCTACGATACTAATAATCGGATCAAGTTGAATGCTTTTTCGTTGTGTTTGTTATAACATAAGCTACAATAAAATTGTCCTCTTAATTTTTACGTTAAACCTAATAGTTTTCTCATAAATGAATGTGAATGCGCGACAAAATCATTTTTTTAATTCTAACACTTTATATTAAATGAAAATGGTGAATCATTCAATTGTGAATTTATTGGTGTGAAGGTTTCCTTATTTCCGCGCGGGCTGGCACAGTAGAGGGGAGGATGCACCAATTTTTAGCTGCGATTACGGGGGGCTGACTATTTCGTTGATCAGTCGTAGTGTATTAAAATATACGAAATATGAAGTCATATATTGCTTATGCTAATTTTGGTTCGGAGGCAAGTAATTCCCTAATCATTTTATTTGATTTACGTTCCATTATCCACCACATATGGATCTGCCGTGATGCCAAAAAAAAATAAGAGGTGGTATCATAACCTGTTAGTGCATGTGCAAATAGTAGAAGTTTTCGTGAACTCTGATGCTAGTTAATCGAAGCTTCCATCTTGTAAATGGTTGTTGATTATTTAGAACCCCCTTTCACTTTCAGAAAATTTATATTTTTCTGTTTAGGAGCCAGCGCAATTGACAATGTTATTAGATCTGTATCTGAGCCCACAACTACAACAATATAAGTAGTGTTAATTCGGTTTATAGCTGTCATGCAATATCTATAGTGGCATATTTTTTTTCTGTTATTACCCTCGGACTATGAGTTTAAAGTTCTGACACCAGAGCAAGCAGCAAGTTCTCTTCACTATTCTTATTTCCCAAAAAGTCCTTTTTTGCTGTAACATAAACAGCGTTTCTCCCAAACGCGATAGCGCAAGATGAATGGCTTGATACCCTTCAGTTCAGCTCTTCATTCTTGGTAGTAGGCTCTTCTGCATATCTGTCAAAATCAATTATATTTTTTTAGGTTTCATGTTTTCGCGCCTTTATTGACTGGGCTATTATGACTTTGTCACCTATGATTCCAATGTCATGATGAATTTCCAGAGCAGCCAAACCATTCAATAACAAAAAATAAGATAACCATGAGTTCTTAATTTGCAATTAATTTCATATAGTCAGAAGGGTCATTACAAACTCACTTCTTTTATCGTGCTCCTTTGAATCGTTTTTATTCTCTTCAAACTTCGATACCGGCAACGTAGAGGATATTGATATTCGGCAAAAAAAAAATTTATAACTTTTTAGGCCTAATATCGCCTCTACGAATTTAATATTTTTTCCACACTTTCAACTCAACGAGAACAGCAGGTGTGGCAGTAAGAAATTTTTGATCAAACTCGTCAGTTTTGATGAATTTATCAGCTGTTTTGTCAATTTCGTATAAATCATTCTTGAAAAGTACCGAAAATTCTTCTAATATATTCTCATTATTAGTAAATCTTCTTTTTTCTGAGGCTCATGGGGGGGGGATTGATCCCCCCCCCTATCTACGCCACTGGAAAGAAGGCAACCGTTTTTTGAGATATTTGCTCGTTTAAGAGCAAACTTAATTGACCACGGATAATTTGTTCAACCGCGTGCTAAAATATACAACAAAGAGAACAGGGAAAGAAAAGAGATAGATACTTTGGGGTATATAGAAGCAACACCTTTGTCCTTATAGAAAAATTCAGAAGAAAATTGGTGTGCCAAAAACTGACAGCATTGCAGAACTTCGAGAGGCAATTCATTTAGCCTTTCGAAATCTGCGAAAGAGGACAAAGGTTCTTTTAAACGCTATTAAAAGAATTACAAAGATGTGCCAATTTTGCATCAGAGTAAATGGTCGTCAATTCGAACATCACCTTCAATTTTTTTGTAATAATGTTATTTATTTGTGTTTGTAATATTGTTACTTTACGCTACAAAACTGTTGACACAAACTTACTGTTAGAAAAAAGATCTATAGGTATTTTTTAATTAAAAGATACCTATATGCAAGGTATCCAATTCTTCGTTAGTAATGTGTAACTTTCACTTGTTCATTGTTGTTATCCATGGCCTTCTATTGCTTTATGCATTCAGTTTCAGAAAATTGTCCTTTATTTGCGCGTTTCTGAGAAAAAGTTTATACTATCATGTATTTTTGAAGAGGTAAAAAAAAGTAAAATTTTATAGTCAATAAATATACAGGGTATTCTATTTAAAAAAACATAAGTTTGCTTTATAACTCGAAAATAGTAAATATGTAACAAAAATAATCTGCACCACTGCATTCTACGGAAAAAAATCTATAAGAATGTTGTATTACCTTTTCGATAAAATGAAGGATAACGGCGATACGACGAGGATCCCAAAATGCAACATTTTCAAAAATGCCCTGTATCTTAAAAACTAAAAAAGCTATTAACATTCTGTTGACGACAACTTCAGTTTTACGAAAAAGTAGCACAGTGTCGCAAAAACCGCAACCCCCTATCTTCAAAAATAACCTAAAAAATACCCTATCATATATCTATATTAATTTTATGTAATTGTGACAATAGGATATTGTGTTTCATTTTAATTTAATAATATCCTATATTTTAGATTCAATTTTATATCTGTGATATATTTTAATCTTTTTTAAGTTTCAACAATGTGATATAGTGTGAATATTGTGTTATTTGTTTCTTTACTTTACTCCTATAAATTAAATACTGTATTATTTGCCATGCTTTAAGATTGTTATCTTCGAAAATAAAGTATATTTTTGATTGATTGATTGATACATTTTAACATGGGGAGCTTGCTCTTTTTGTCGTAAGGTCTTTCTAATTCAGAAATGTGCTATTAGGACAATCTTAGGTATGGGTTGTAGGGAGTTATGTCATCCTACTTTCATAGTTTTGACGATGTAAGTAAGTAAATAGGACATTTTTTTTTTTTTTTAATCGAGGTGAAAACTTCAAAAGCGATACCGGTTGCTAACCCGGCCTGTGTGGGATTCAATAGTTGATATATATATATATATATATATATATATATATATATATATATATATATATATATATATATATAAATATATATATGCAATATTGCCTACCCACTAAAAACTACTAATAGGACAAGGAAAATTGAAACATATTTATATCATATACATTCTTTGACTTCGAGATCCAATGGCATGTAATAGATGTGCTTGAAACTGCTCAACTCCTTATCTAGAGTGTTTCGGAATATTCCAACACTCAGGATTTCAAGAAAAAATTATATGCATTTATTGTGAATTGATAGTGATCGTTATAAATGGAATGAGTTTATCAAGCATTGTCAAAGAACATTATGTTTTTTTTTTGTGACCTATATTGTTTTTGTTATCTACTAATTGATGTATTTTTATAGCTGTATACAACAACCTTGAAAATAAATATCTATCTATCATTCCATATAATTATGTTGTGTTAAGTTGAGATTTGATTGTATTGACTTGCTATGTAGTTATTGATAGTGAATAAATTTCTATTCTATTCTATCTATCTATATTGATGGAAGCTGTAATAAAAAACATGGAGAGTGGAAGACATGTAGTAGCCCTGTTCGCTGACTTACAGAAGGCATTCGACACTGTTGACCATAAAAAACTATTAGAGAAACTTCATAACATGGGTGCACGTGGACCGGCATATGACCTCATAAAAAGCTATCTCCAGGGGAGATATCAGTATACCTATGTAAATGGGAAAAAAAGCCCAAAAAGAATGGTAAAGTTTGGTGTCCCGCAGGGGTCAGTCCTTGGACCATTGCTGTATGTTTTGTATGTGGAGAATATATCGGACTTACACCTGGGCACGCAGTACTTCATGTTTGCAGACGACACGATCTTATTGTTCTCTAACACATCAGAAACAGAACTTGAAAACATAATCAACAATACATTAAAGAAATTCCATGAATGTTTGTGCACAAACAAACTAGTACTGAACGAGGAAAAAACTGTATACATGAGATTTAAGGCCAAAAACAAGAAAACAAATGAAATTGTAGTAGAGTTAAACAGTAAGAAGATACAAAAAGTTAAAACATATAGGTACCTGGGTCTGGTGATTGACGAGGAACTAAACTGGGACTCACACACTGAGCGGATAATTAGGAAACTCTCAGGTCTGATTAGCGCAGCAAAGCATGCCAGTCCGTATATGTCACAAAACTGCAAACTCATATATTACAATGCATGTGTACACTCCATCTTTACATATCTGTCATCAATTTGGGGAAATACGACAAAGAAGAACTTGAGCAGACTACAAAGACTCCAAAATAGGGCAGTTAAAAACATTCATAATCTTCCATATGAGACCAGTACCAGCTACTTATATGAAAAGTTTCCTGTGCTCCCGATCTCTAAGGTTGTAAAACAGGAGCGATGTAAACTGATTTATAAGATTGATGCGGGTCTGTTAAAATCTAACGTAAATTTAAAGAAGCAGTCTGATAAACATAAATATAGTACAAGACATGCACATAATCTCTACAGTGACTTCATATTCAAAACAACGAGAGGGTCAAAACTTCCTACACACTCGGCAGTAAACTCATATAATGGGTTACCCATCCACTTAAAAAAAAAAAGAAAAATTTATCAAATTTAAAAAAGAGTTAAAAAAATATATTATGAGATTTCAATTAGATTAGGAAATTAGTTGTTACTCTGTGATAACAAACTTTGTTTGATTAACAGTTTCATATTATAATAAATAAAAAAATAAAATAAATATATAAGATATCATTTTTATAATAAATTTGAAGATATCGTTTTTGAAATATTTCCTTCAATATTATAACATCAAATTTTTCATTAATTTGTGTGAGGTACAAGTCAAGTTCGCTACTATTATTGGAAATATTCCTTATACAATTATAATATTTTTTTGGAAATTCATTAGCTTTAACCATTTCGTTTCTATTATCTTTCATATATAGGCTGAAGGACCTCAGGTCGATGGCCATTAATAAACGTTTCTCTCTCTCTCTCTCTTTCATATAATCCACTGTTTTGATTTTCAAAATGAAGTTTTCTATATAACTTGCTGAAAGATCAATTCCTTAATTAATCATACAAACTAATAAATACTTTTGATAAGATCTAGTTATTGTACGTTACTGAAACTGATACTCTCCTCCCCCTATTTCGTGACTACTTGAGTATCAGTTCCACCTTGTTTAAAAATTTATGGTATATTTTTCAAAATTCTATAAGTGAAAGGCATTGATAGCTCATGTTTTCCTTTATATTCTTCTACAGCTTCTCTTATGTTCTTGAGTTGATTAAGACTTCATTTCATTTTTTATTTTATTTTGCAACGTAATATTTTGATATTAAACTCAAAGAAGGCAGTATATGAACCTCTATAACACCTGGGGCATTATCTAAGCAAGTATACAAGCCTACTTTTTTGGTAGTGTTTGATATTTCCAATTATTTAAATATAATATTATTTAAGCTTTGATGGTGTGCAATTAATTTTAGTTCGGGTTTTACTCCAATATCTGTAATATATATATATATATATATATATATATATATATATATATATATATATATATATATATATATATATATATATATATATATATATATATATATTTATATATATATATATATATATATATATATATATTTATATAAATATATATATATACATATATATATATATATATATTACAGATATTGGAGTAAAACCCGAACTAAAATTAATTGCACACCATCAAAGCTTAAATAATATTATATTTAAATAATTGGAAATATCAAACACTACCAAAAAAGTAGGCTTGTATACTTTTATATATATATATTGTTTCGGCAACTTGGTATGAATAAATACCGGTGCACGAAAGAACAGTGGACTGTATGCAAAATTAGAAAATTAAAATAAAATAAGTGATATTATCCCAAAATAAAAACTAACTTACCCCGAACTGTAGATTCCCTGATTCTGGTATATCTTCTTTCTATGAAACAAGGATTTTCGGGAAGGATTGAGGAAAGACTAGGAAATAAAGTCGTTAGACCATCAGCACACAAAATCTACAAATTCTATGGTTTCCCGAAACTAACGATACACAACTATTATGCGGTGGCAACTATATAACATAAAAAATGTAAGCGAGATATAACTATTTTTCTAAACTAATTATACTCAGTTTTGAAAGAATGAGTAATCGTGTACTACACAGCGATATCGATTTAATAATGATTGTATTCATTCGATGTCGAATATCGCAACATCGGCTAATAGCAGATGTTAGTACCTAATACCTGAAAAAGTGCAATATCACATAAGAGATTAAATCAAGGGCGCAAACATATATATATATATATATATATATATATATATATATATATATATATATATATATATATATATATATATATATATATTATTATTTATATATATATATATATATATATATATATATATATATATATATATATATATAAGCCGATTAACTTTAACTGGGTTGTATGTATTGCGCTCCTTACTCTTCTTCCACAAACACAAAAGCGTTTTTGGTAGATTTCAGAACAATAATACTACAAGGAGAGTGTTTCCATATATATACTACCTAGATGTTCTCTATCCCTAACAATGCACGGAAGTCTATACATGTGTCTAAAACTATTTAATGCACTACCAAAAAGGTTTCATAGCATTGACAGCACAAGCCTCTTTAAACGAAGAATTTATAAGTTCATTTTAGAAAGCGAGCCATATGATTTGGATGAATTTTTTCATTTGTGCTCGATTAAAGATAATAATAATAATAATAAAGTTTATTTCGGAGCATAAACCAATTACATCACAGAGGTATATATTACCATAACCTGTACGTGATATTAAAATAATATAAATTCCTAAAATTAAAAGTATTCAATGATGGTTAAACAGTAAAAAGAAAACAAACAAAAAATTTATCCATGAAGAACAAACGACTGAATTACATAAGCAGCGCAAAGTTCATGTTGTGATAAAATTCTTTTCTTCTTCTTCACTCTAGATATTCACTTTATGAGGTAAGTAATAAACTACTGAATCTTTAAAATTATTGTCACAGTTGATGTATTTTGCATTCACTATTATAAAATACTTTTCAAGTATCATTCATCAAGTTACTAATTACTTCTCTATTTTCACTATTGATCCAAGTTTTCATTCGTTTTTTGAATATTTTAATGCTTTTTATGTTTTTCAGGTGATCAGGAACTATATTCAAAATTTTTGGCGCAAGGTAGGTGTAACTTCTTTG
This sequence comes from Cynegetis impunctata, assembly GCA_030704885.1. Classification (NCBI taxonomy): domain Eukaryota; kingdom Metazoa; phylum Arthropoda; class Insecta; order Coleoptera; family Coccinellidae; genus Cynegetis; species Cynegetis impunctata. The sequence goes on from JARQZK010005059.1 coordinate 476,217, forward strand.
ACCAATACTTTTTTTACATTGAGGAATCAGGTATGTATGTTCTTTTCCCCTGGTCGTATGTTCATGATGCAACGTACCAACAGGTATTTTCTCTGATATTATGTTTGTAAGAATTTTTAGAACATATAACTGTCTAACATCTAGTACTTCCGAGATCTCGAACAACTGTTGGCTGGGAAAGGTGCTTTTCTTTTGATATATAATTTTTAATACCCATTTCTGGATGATCTCCAAGGGCTTTATGTGGCAATGGTAAGCACCTCCCCATCCAATTATCCCATAGCTAATTTGAGATTCTACCAGTGCTTGGTAGAATATTTTCAAATATTTTATCGAGCTTATATATTTACGTAATTATTTGAATTTGTGAAGGAGGCCTCTTATCTTATTAACAAGGTTTTTTATATGTTTGTTCCATCTCAATTGTGGATCAATCGTTATTCCTAAATATTTAATGGTTTTTGTTTCAGCTATGCAAGTCTCATTATCAATCTGAAGATCACCTAAGTTTGGAAGATTTTGTGTTTTGGAACCAAAAACCATATATTTTGTCTTGTCAATATTTAAGGTAAGTTTATTGCTTCTGAACCATTTTATTGTTTCAGTAAACTTTAATTGCACTTTCTCCTTCAATTCTTCCCATGTACTTCCCCGATACTGAATAACCCCATCATCTGCGAAACAAATTGCTTCTTCTGATTCCTTCATTTTTAAAAGGCTGTTTATATAAATTAGGAATAAAATAGGACCTAATACAGTACCCTGTGGGACTCCCTAGGAGACTGTCTGCTCTTGACTCCTAGACTGTCCAATTTCCACAACCTGTTTTCTGTTTGTCAGATAGCTCTTGAGCATTTTATATATGGGTCCCCTAAATCCGTATTTTTTCAACTTTTTGAGATACCTGACTTGTTTCTTTTTATCATTACTATATGTTGTGATAATTTTTGAAACGAATAAATATTATTATTATTATTATATATATATATATATATATATATATATATATATATATATAGATTATATATATATATATATATATATATATATATAATATATATATATATATATATATATATATATATCTACATATATATATATATATATATATATATAATATATATATATATATATATATATATATATATATGTATATATATATATATATATATATATATATAAATGTTATGAAAAATTTAACATAATCATTTATATAGAACTGTATATGAGTATATGACTCATAACATTGGCATCTCTTACAATTTTCAACTATATACAAATTGATATAACAATAGAATAATCCTTTGATAACATGTTCAACAGAATTCATGTTTATTATACGTGTACACTTAGTTCATAACAATGAAAAGTTCCTCAGTGATTTGTTGAACACGATTAAGCTATTAGTTCCAGTGAATATTTCAATTAGAAATAAAATGGTATTATGAATATGCTATGTTAAGTATTTAAATTATTAATTTGAAAGGTGAAGGTTAAACTTAGATAAGTTAACTTCCTCCTTTAATTATTGTACGTACTTAAATCTAGATATACTTATATGGAGAGATTTTCTAGTTTCCAAATACATATTATTGATTTCAATAAATCACTGTAATATGAGGAGCACACAGATTAATAAAATGAAGATTAAATGTTACTTTTACTCAAACAAGTGTTACTTTGCACTTTAAAATACAGATTTAATTATAATATGAAGAGTAGGTATTTTTTTTAAATAAAACTGCTGACTATGGGAATAGCCACTAGTTTTTCAAATGATTCCATAAGAGATTATATAAATATTTCTAGATTGAAAATATATTCATGCAATAATTCAAAACAAAATATAGATTTCTTCAAATTATTAATTTATATACCTAATATCAAAGTTAAGTACTTGATGGGCACTTAATAACTTGCACTATTTTCTTCAAACATTAAGTACTTACAGTGTTCACATTCAATAGATAGTAACAATGTAACTTATTTCAACATCTACTACAACGACAAAAAGAGAAAAATGATATTTATAAAAATTGTATATATAAAACGATGATAATGAGTTATAGATGCTGAAAGAATAAATAGGCCTCAGTTTTCTTGTTGCAGGAAATATTCAATATGAGTTCACATCTACGTATTGATTCATATGAATATTGATATGATTATGGTTTATTTCTGGTTTCTGTAATTTGATATATTGAAATGTCAAAGTTTCCCTGAACTCAAGACTTCCTCAAATCTTCACAATATTCAAAGAGTTTAAAACAAAAAATCCAGGACAAAACAAGATTACAATTTTGGAAAATATTTCTGAGATATTACTGCTGTTAGCTCCCTATAATGTTGAATGAAGAGTAAATAATAACACAAATTGAATGAGTATAACATACCTAAAATAATTTTCCTTCTGCTAGCGTGAGGTTCTTCCGTATAAACCCACTCAAAATCCGTTCTGGAATTACGTTGACCCATGATTTATATACAATATCTTAAAATAAGGAGTCTATCACATGGCACTCAGATCTGGACTTATGAACGAACTTTACTATTGTTCTGTATGCTACCGAGCAATAGAGTGATAAGGAATAGTAAACGATACAAATTTAATAAGAGATTCTTTCCTCCTTAACGCTAGCCCGGTGCCTCTAATTTTAAATTCTACATGGCAGAAATCCATGCACATGCTTGACGTAGGGATGAACAATATACGTCGATACAATTAAACCACTCGAGGTATATTAACGATACATCGAATTCAACTGATGTATTGTAGAACTATGATTATATTCGATTTATCATTGTTTTTCATTCGACCTATCGAATAAGTGAACCAAATTTCAATTTGTAGTTTATTTACTTACATTTTACACCTATGTTCAAACATTTAATTTCATTTTATTCTTAGGTTATTGAATACTTTGTTCTTAAGTGAAAAAATTGGATATTTAAAGTTCATTCATGTATTATTATTGATGTTGATATTGACGTAACCGTATACACAATTAACGTAACAAAGATTTATGTATGTGTATGCTATCAATCTAACACTAGAGACCATTGGAAAACTGAAATATCGAAAATGAGTTCTTCTGATGAACTTTCTATCAGTGTAACAACATAACAACCCTTGTAGAGAGACGGAATGAAAACCATGCAGAGGATTGAAAATAATAGTGAGACTTTTGACAACTGTATAAAATTGTTTTTTATTAACTGCACTTTACTCTATTTTTTCATTTATAGGCAGATTGTTATCATATCCCTTTTAACTGAAAAAAAAAACATTTAATGTATTACCAATATCAATATATTTTTTGAAATAGAATTCTTTCATGTATGTTACCGTGCGATATATTACATCGAAAAATATCTCGATGTTCTATTTTATTGTCCATCCCTAGGTTGAATGAAGTTCATAGAATAAATGACAGTTATAATCACCGGTAGGGTATGGTATGATCGAATGGCGTAAGCCGTACCGGAAAATATCATATCCGCCAAAAAGAAAATAAAGTGTCACCTTTTGATGCTTAAAAGGCAATTTCAAATATTTCATTATATCGCATTATAATATTATATTTGTCTAATTTTATAGTTTGAGGATGACTATTATCTCACATTCAAAATAAATTTCACTATTCAAAAATTATGTTATCAACCAGTGGGTTAAAAATAAAAACCTCCCGGAGGTAGTAGAATCCTCAATATTACACGTGCGAAAGTTTTTGATTCAAGGATAACTATTATTTTACATTCAAAATAACATGCATCATTCAAAAATTGTGCTATTATCACCCACAGGCCCCGGAGGGATTCGAACCCTCGATCTCCTGTTTACTAGACAGGCGCTTTAACCAACTAAGCCACGGCGCCGTTAAAAATTAGTTAGATAAGCAGGTACAAGTAGGGAAGTTCCCATCTATGAATATTTCTAGTTTCATTTTTAATGTTTTCATGCCATGATAATGTGTTATTATAGTTCAAGTGGAAAAATAAACAGAATATTAAGAATACGAAAGTTTACTAAACAAGAGAATATATTTAGTTATACAGAACTTTTCAATTTCAGATTCTCATATTCTTCCTATTGACGTCAATTCAGTGGCGTACGTTTATTTCATGAATTAGCACCTCGTCAATAGCAAATTGAAATATTATATATAATTTGGAATAGATAATTTAAGATAAATAAATCTTAATGATATATAGGTAACTTATTCCTTGGATAATTATCGAAAGGCAGTAGTAGTAGTACATACAACTCATACAAGTATTAGAGAACTTATATTTATATTATATATTGTCACATAGGTACCTATCTAAGAAATCAACTAGCTAGTTACCTATGCATAAAATATTTTCTATAACTGAAGATTTCCATCCAGAATAATATACTATTATCTGATAATTAAAAGAATTATTTAATGATAGAAAATGTCCTTGTGTTTATTAAAATATTCAGCAAATTCTTCATTTTCATCTTTTCCAATATTTTGCTGTAAAAGATAATATTACTAGCTATATCTTTGAATATATTCGATACTTAAATGTCATTCTCAATCAATTTTATCTGAGAAAACCCATATATTAATAGTATATTCCAGAAGAAGAATTAGGAAATGAATTAATTTAAAGCTTTAGGTAGATACTTACTTTGATAGAACTCTTCTATGTGGAAAAATTTTTGTCTTACAACTTATATTTGATATTATTTTATATTCGAATTGATTAAATTTAATGACCATCAAGCGAAAATGAAAAAAAAAATTTTGAACTTCTTTGTAAATCTCCTTACAAAATGTGAAAATTATTCTGAAAATCTAATTTTCTTATTAATATTTCAGAGAAATATTTTGATTGCCGTATCATGCAACCTAATAATTTGATTATTATTTCTTCTGCATTCTTTTCACTAAGAAAATTTATATATATATATATATATATATATATATATATATATATATATATATATACAGGGCCGGCCTAAGGCGAAAATTGCAAGTGTGCTAAACTCAAATTTTATGCCCCTGCCGGAGGGTCTGGGGGTATGGAATTTTTTGAAATTTAAGGTCCAAAAACACAGTTATTGTGCACTTTTGCACCTTGTAGAACATTAAATTTATATGTGACAATTTGATTCATTATTGATTGACTTGATATGTTCAGTACTCTTCCTTGTACTATAACCACTATTATGTCAAATAAACTAATGAAAGCTTAACTCTTCATTGTTCTTGTGAACATAAGAGAGTTGTTCTTTACAACTTACTGAGAATAATTATTTTCCCCGCAGTAAGTTTGTGGATTTTTCCATATTGAATTATACCAACTGATAATGTGCAATTTTCAGCTTAGAAAACTTAGGGTTTTTGAAGTACAATGTTATCCAACGAAAATCTTCCACTTTTATCGGAATCTGAACCTGGGCCATCATCCAGAGATTCTAGATTATTGTATTTTCTTTCATGTAACAACTAGATATACTATTAAAATAATAATAAATAATCTTTATTTGCACAACCAAAATAACAGTTTATCATAACATCAAGAATATGAAATAAAACTTGACTCTATAGCTAGGTAAAAACTAAAATATTCAATTATATAAGCAGGAAAAGCAGAGATTCTATAAAAAATCAGACTTTTAGAAGTCCACCGTACTTGGTGGACTTCTAAGGTATAGGAGAGCTGCTATACGTCAGGAAAATTCAAAAATATAATAACTCATTACGTTCAAATTATTTAAGTAAAGTATTCATGTTAATTCTTCTTTAATTTCATGTTGTTTCTTTCAGTTTTGCTGGTAAGTACTTAGTTTTGTCCATTATACTCAAAACCTCTTCAGTTGGTAATGAAACTAGACATGTCAGAGATGTTTTATTGAAGCTTTTGAAAGTTTTTTTACTTTTTAAATAAAAAGGTGTTCTATCATACTGCCTTTTCATGTAGTATGCATAGTTCCTCTTACCAATTAATTTATTCGTCCTCTCCTTTATTTTATTATTGATTTGATGTAGGTAGGTTATCTACTGTTGAACAGAGATAATATTGTCCTCAATCGAAACACAAGTCCAAAATAACACAAATTACGAAGCTAAACGTTCGAAAACATAAAATGAAATGAACGTAAATTCCATTACAAACAATGTAAACAATCCGTTAATGGCCCATGCTCTAGTACCGATATTAGCCGTTCCGGCGCTACGATCTTAATTTCAGACGCCAATTGGCTAGAAAAGCAAAGCCGGGTGAGGGGGGCAGGAAGATGAGTCACAACACTTTCCGCGTCCCGCCACGAGACGACTGTTCTTTGGACCTTGGTCAAGTGTATCAGACTTACTGTATTTCAGAACTCATTGGGGTAGCCGGGTAGATCTTCGGTTTTACCTTGAATTTTAACTGTAATAGTTTTAAGACAAAATTCCTTCTATATTCGGCGGCAAATCATTGGAAGCTTGGGATTTTCAGCTGTGTGAATTAATTTTTCAATCCACAAACTGACAACGACGCTGGGCGAGGGGTCTAGAGGCTCCCCTCTACTGTACAGCTGTTTAGTGTCCAAGCTTCCAATGATATGCCGGCGAGTATAGTTTAAATATTTCTGCCCAATATTTAAATCAGTTTCTAAAAGTTTTCCAAATTTATTATTTTTTTTTTACAAAAATTGGTCAATTTAATGCCCCTCCAAAAGGCTTGAGTGTGCGACTGCATACTTCGCACACCCCTTAGGCCGGCCCTGTATATATATATATATATATATATATATATATATATATATATATATATATATATATATATATATATATATATATATATATATATATATATATATATATATATATATATATATATATATATATATATATATATATAATATTAATAATAATTCTCGATGTTGCTAAAAGAAGATGTAGGAACTTCATTGTTGGAAAAATTAATATTTTATAACACAGTATATAAAATGTATATGATAGTTTTTTGGGAAAATATAGCAAGAATAGAAGGTATAGTAAAACTCTTTTTCACTTTGCTCTAGGTTTCGAATCTATTCAATTCTTTATCAGGAGTCCTGCAAGATATATGACAAAGGAATAAGGAAATACAATTTTATAAAAATCTAATTTATCTTTGTACAAGAAATGAGGTTATTGGATGGTCATACAAGACGACAGGTGAGTCGACAGACCCGACAGTACATTCAATCAATTCTAGTTAATGATATTAAAATAAACACATGAGAATATACAACACAAGCAAGAGTATCAAATTCCTCAAAACTATATAAAACTACGACGTAAAAATATTCATTATAGGAGAAACTTACTCTTCGAATATTACAATTCTCATGGACTTTTGTCTTCACAAATAAATATATATATATATATATATATATATATATATATATATATATATATATATATATATATATATATATATATATATATATACCCAGCAAACACTGAAACGCAGGCAATGTACAAAAACTGTACAGCGTTGCTGCACTTCACTGCAGCGATGGTAATGCAGTAACTGTATCAAAGCGGACCGTATATGTCCCGCTGAATTGTACAGTTACTGTACAGTACATACTGCATTTGAATTGCAGCAGCGCTGCACAATGACTGTATATGAATGCTCATATAAAGCCATTGTGCAGCGTTGCTGCAATTCAAATGCAGCGAGGTTTTGTAGTAACTGTACAAAAACTGTTCAGCCTCGTTGCATGTGCAGCAACACTATACTATGGTTGCATACCAAACGCAGTTTTTACTGTACAGCAACTGTGAATTTGATTAAGGAATTCAGTATGTCAAAGTTTTGAAAATTACTAAAAATCATTAATCTTGATCCTATAATTTGCGGTTTTGGTGTATAATCCAATGAAAAGTTAGCTTAATTGGAGAAAATTCTATATTAAGCATAAATTAATCGGATATACAATATAAATATAAACTTCTTATAAAAAAACAACTAAAACAGAAATATTAATTGGAATTTAAAATATAAAATATATACCTATATAAAAAAAAGAATAATGAACAAAAGATAATAATAAACGAAATATTCCTCTCTATGGAGGTTTATACATTTGAAGGTATATTTTGCTTTTGGCTGCTTGCTCCTCACTCCTCTCTGATACGTATTCCTCAACCATATTTTAATGGTGGTTTCGACTTCCGTCTGTGTAGCATTTTCGCAGCCCTTGTTTCTGCGTATGGTTACTAAAAGAGGAGAAATATGACGTAAGAAAAAGCATTTTACGTTTTCTTCATAAATACAACTAACACTTTTTGAGACACCATTACTACTACTGTCACTATCAGAAGAATCATTAGTTGATAATAAATTATTCTGATTACTTAAATTAGGTGCAACAATAAAGGAAGTCGAAGGTAATGAATTATCATTGATAGTCTGATGGTTAGTCAATACTTTCGATTCAATTTCAGATATTTTTATGTCATTTTCAACATTTCTTTTCAATATTCGGTTCAATTGCCGTTTGCTTTTTGGTTTGAATTCCATATTCTCCGCTTTTTGGAAAAGTTCTATATCACTCTGTATAAGTCTTTAAATATTCCACTACTTTAGGTTATAAAAACATAGGAAGATATCAGTGTTTTCACGTACCTCATTTCATCTCGTTGGGACTGCATCATTGCAATCCGCCCATAAATTCGAGAGGAAATTACACACTTAGTCCCGCACAATAAAATGAAGTAGGTACCTACTTATGTTCAGTTAAAATGTTAAAGAGCAATAATTGTTATCTTTCCACAA
>JARQZK010005059.1:487500-520000 GCA_030704885.1 Cynegetis impunctata
CCTGTGAACTATTTCTAATCTCTTGAAAATTATTAGCATTAACAGTATTGTTGAATCTTAAAAAACTCAATTTTATTAAAAAACTGTCGTTTCGCCAAGACATTCGTGGCTTTATCAAAACTTTTTTTTTTTTGTTTTGATAAAGCCACGAATGTCGTGGCGAAACGTCAACTTTTTAATAAAATCGAGTTTTTTAAGATTCAACAAGCCTGTTATTGCTAATAATTTTCAAGAGATTTTATATATATATATATATATATATATATATATATATATAAATATAAATATAAATATTTATAAGTACATACACAGTGCCGATTTACATTTTTGGGGGGATTTTTATACTTTGATATGAATTATGGGTCATATATTATCAAATTTATATGGTATAAAGCAATAAACAAATGAATTTCAAAATTTAAAAGTATCGAAGTGGAAAATTTCAATTCTGGCGGGGGCCTATTGGCGTCCGAAATTAAGATCGTAGCGCCGGAACGGCTAATATCGGTACTAGAGCATGGGAGATAAGCTGTTTGTTTACATTGATTGGTAATGGTATTTACGCTCATTTCATTTTTTGTTTTCGAACGTTTAGCTTTGTAATTTGTGTTTTTTTGGACTTCGTATTTTATAGTGGTTCATTGTGTTTCGATTGAGGACAATATTATCTCTGTTCAACAGTAGATAACCTACCTACATCAAGTTGAAATTTACAATGAGTTTTTATCATTGAACATGAAAATCAATAATAAAATAAAGTAGAGGACGAATAAATTAATTGGTTGAAGGAACTATGTATACCTCATGAAAAGGCTGTATGATAGAACACCTATTTATTTAAAAAATAAAAAAACTTTCAAAAGTTTCAAGAAAACATCTCTGACATTTCTACTTTCATTACGAACGAGAATTTTTGAGTATAATGGACAAAATTAAGTACTTACCAGTAAAACTTAAAGAATCAACATGAAATAAAAGAAGAATTAATATGAATACTCTTCTTGAATGGTTTGAACGTAATGAGTTATTATATTTTTTGAATTTTCTTGACGTATAACAGCTATCCTAAAAGTACGGTGGACTTCTGAGAGTCTGGTTTTTTTGAAAGAATCTCTGTTTTCATGATTATATATTTATTGAATATTTTAGTTTTTACCTAGCTATAGAGTCAAGATTTATTTCATATTCTTGATGTTATGATAAACTGTTATTTTGGTTGTGCAAATAAACATCATTTGTTATTATTATTTTAATAGTATCTCTGATTGTTACATGAAAGAAAATACAATAATCTAGAATCTCTGGATGATGGCCCAGGTTCAGATTCCGATAAAAGTGGAACATTTTTCGTTGGAATAGCATTGGATTTCAAAAACTCTACGTTTTCGGTTAGCTGAAAATTGCACATCATTAGTTGGTATATAATTCTATATGGAAAAATCCACAAACTTACTGCAGGGAAAATAATTATTCTCAGTAAACTGTAAAGAACAACTCTCTTAAGTTCAGACATTTTTTTTCAATCTTCAAGTTAAGAATCCACACCTTTCTTCTGTCCATCATTTCCTTGTTTCCCAACTTTGTTTGGAATGCAACTTTGAATTGTCCAACTTTCGGAAAGGTATGTAAGCTATATTCGGGTTTTTTTTTTTGCCTAAGATGAACAATAGAATACACAACAATAGTGATTGTAAACGATCCAAAATACAATTAAAACTCAACAACTTCTCATATAAAATACACGTAAACAGATGTAAACAAAGCAATCTATCGCCCATGCTCTAGTCTCTAGTAATATTCGACACCGGTAGGGGGAGTATCGCTTATTATGTTTTCCCAATAGGCAGCATACTACTCCAGCCTTATGGTAAATCCGGCACTGTTTAAAAATATATATTCTGTGTTAAAAAATATACTATGTACTAGGGTACTAATGCCGTTAGCTCGTTGTTATCTACGCACATGGTCAAAGTTCAGTTGCTCATGCGCATTTCTGTAATGTTTGATTCACAGTTTTAGAGGGAATCTATTTTCTATTATCACCATGCTTTCAATTTTGTTAGCTGTAGTTCTTACATTTTATAGTAATTAGGACGAATTGCCCGATAATAATACGCTATTAGATTATCACAAGGCAACAATAATTAATTCTAATTTAAATGTCAAACCTCTCAATTTATGACGTGTTATTTGGTTGGCTGAGTAGTGAATATTTAATGATAATATACCTAATTTCATTTTTATCCTGTTAGTCATCTTCTTTTTTGTAAGGGTGAGTATAGTTTCTGCAAATTAATTTCCATGATTTATACTCACTTAAATGTTGAATATTGACTTCTTTCCAAAGTGTTTTTAATTTAGAACTTTCATATTCTAAGAGAAACTTGAATCAGTTAAGCTTTCATACACGGCAATACTTATCGACCGTAATGAAACAGGAAGGCGTTTACGTTATCTATTATATTTTGTATATATTGTATTGACTCTTTTATTTAATTATTATGAGTAGGTACCTTTGTACTTCCATTTTCTTTGTGAGCTAGATGTCGAAGGGACAAATATGTTTGGTTCTAGTTGATTTTTCAATAATTACTCAATTATTGTATCGAATAACATGAAAATATGGATGTTCTATTCTTCATTATTTTTGGAGTTTTGGAATTTTATGAGGAGTGAAATCGAGCGTTAACTAAGAGTGAAATGTTACGTTCCTTTACGCAACGTACCTACTATGCGCACCTTTAACTTCGAGATTATTAGAATATCACCGCATATATTAGGATAAACCGGCAACAGTTGATGCATGTATTTATATAAAGTGATACTTACTTATATTTGTGCACAATAAACAAAATTATTGAGTGATTGAAGTTAATAAAATATTGAAAGATATGAAAAAAAAATCGTGCGTCCAAAGTACGCACGATTGGCAAACTAATTTTTAAATCTCGTTTATTTTTATACTAATCTAAAGCTCTAAATTTCCAAGACTGAGAGGGAGGAAAAAAGGAAGATAGTTACGAATTTAATTGTAATTAAAATAACAAAAGTGTCCCAAATTAATACAAATTGATTTTTGGACAGCCATCAGCGTCGTTCTCGCGTCGATACGTACGCGATCGTCGTGACCGAGATGAAAATTTCGTTGTCTGATCGTCGAGTACGAGAAGAACGCGAGACACACGACGGCGGTCACTTTCTTAAGCGCACAGTAACACGATCTCCCTTTCTCTCTCGCTCTCTCCCCCCCTCTCTCTCTCCATGGCTATGTGCACCATGCTACGGTCGCCCTTTCTCACTTCCTCTCAATCGGTCTCTCCCTCTTCTTGAACACACATCCGTTTTATCCCACATCCGAAGAAGATTCACTTCAAAAACTGATTTGAATGATAATGAATAACGGAGAAGAAGAATCTGAAAAACACGTGGATCTGGTTTATTTTATTATTGTTTTTTTTTCTTTTTTATTTGTGAGAAGAAAAATCTTTTATAAACCCTGAGAGTAACTAGCACGCATTCTCAGGGATGTGTGAGACTCCGGATGTTGCTGGTTACTCACTAAAAAATCTCTCACACATTCCTTGTAGTAGTTCTTCATCCTGCCCTTACAGCGTCCCTTAATAAAAGAGATGAGCTGCAAGCGGCCTCTATAGTTCATGGGACCTGATGTCTCGAAGTGACCCGATCAACACTGCTTTCTGCATTCTGCGCGTCAATATATCGGCCAGAAATCTGCATGCCGGAATAATTTTCAGTTCTGTCACATAGTTAGCTCTTATTCCGCCTAGACAACCTATGATTAGTAGTTAGTACGACCATCCTAACTTTATGCACTGGGCATAGCGTCCTCAGCTCGAACATAAAATATCTGTATTTTTCCCTTTTCTGTTCATCTTTCATCGCCACATTATTTTCGGCAGGGGACGAAAACTCGACAACAAACAATTCTCTGAGCTCTTTGTCCAGTAGGACTATATCTGGCTTTATTGCGTGGATCTGCCGAGTTGTTGGAAAAGCATAGTTCCAGTATATATATATATATATATATATATATATATATATATATATATATATATATATATATATATATATATATATATATATATATATATATATTTTTTTTCACTTATCAATCAAGTCAAATAATATATAATTGCTAAAAAATATATTTAATAATAAATATATATATATATATATATATATATATATATATATATATATATATATATATATATATATATATATATATATATATATATATATATATATATATATATATATATATATATATATATATATATATATATATATATATAAAACTGAATTAATGAACAGCTTATTATTGGACACATACAACCACAACCTATTTAACAAATATTTAATTCGAATCTCAATTTATAGATTGATTAAAAAAAAGAAAAATTAACAGCATTCTTGGTTCAACCAAAATAAAACATCCAAAAGTTGAAAATCATCCATTGGCAACAATATAAGTAGGTAGGTACCACAAAAATTTAAGAGATGGCGTTAGATGAAATTTACTAGAATATAGGCAACCTGGAAGAAGTTTCACCAAAAATTCCAATTTCATGTGGTAAATTACGCCGAACCGAATATTCAGCGAACAATAAAGGAGGATGAAATAATATTTTTGACCATCTTTTACTCATAAATATGTAGTTGTCTCACTGTTAATGTAGAAAATTGTCCTGATAAAATAAATCTCAATTATATAGCCAAGAAAAAAACTCATTTGGAGTAGGTACTGTATCGGATAACGGAGTTTGACGCCCTTATGTGATATGCCGACTAAAGTCAATGAAGATAGGTACTAACATTTATTGATACGATTAACTTGATAACAAAATGATTTGCTAATTGTCATTATGTAAAAAGGACTTTATTTGTTATAACTTTTAAGCGTTACGTGACAATATCCAATGTATAAGAAGCTCAGCTCATCAATTGTTATTTGGGATTATTGACCTGAAAAGTATAATTATAATAAATGCAAATGAGACTCAAGAGAGATGGAAATTTGAAAGAATCGTTATAAATATGATGGGACTCGAGGCCTTGGCTCTTATTTTTCACTCATTTATTAGGTTGATGTTTATAAGTATATCTATATATATATATATATATATATATATATATATATATATAAATATATATATATATATATATATATATATATATATATATATGTATATACAGGGCCGTAGCCAGCACTGCTTTATAGAGGGGGCTGAACAAATTCTTGAGGAGGCTTGTTTTTAACGAGGTACTAAAATAAATATACGTGACAAAAAGAAAGGATATACAGCTTTTTCTGTCTTTCTACCTAGAAAAAGTATACTGAAAAACGAATATTCATAAAAAAATATTTTGGAAAAATAAAAAAATTTATTCTAATAAAAAATAATTTTAAAAAAATCTCTCATAGAAAACTCTAAATGAATAAAACAAATAGCTCATAGACAACCAAGTTAATATTCTCTCTCTTGCTTCGTCACTTGTTGGCGCTTAATCGTTTTTAGTTGTGTTTCGAAAAAATCATGATTGCGATTTTGGGCGACAAATTAGCAGCAAAACACGTATGAAATAACTGCTAGAATAAGTGACTTTTATATGCAAAAATACTTGTTACCAATGTTTTCCGGTTAACATGTCGCAACCACGGTTGCGTTTTTGAGAGTGCGACACGGCTCTGAAAAATCTGGCAACCCTGCTTGTAGCCGCCCGTTTGTCGCTATTTTATTTTCGAATAAAAACATCAACATGTTTTGCGGGTTAAAATACGCCGCAAATAAATAATAAATTCAAGTCAGTTTTGCAATTAGGTAGATTTGTTTGTAACTAGGATAGTTTTATGTTTCAACGCAGATATAAACATTTTTGGTTTGTAATAATTCTGGTATCTTTTCTAGAGGGAGCTTAAATAATTCCAGAGGGGGCTCAGCCCCCTCTGGCGCCCCCTCGGCTACGGCCCTGTATATTATATATATATATATATATATATATATATATATATATATATATATATATATATATATATATATATATATATATATATATATATATATATATATATATATATATACAGGGTGATTCATTAATGTCCAATCTCTGAACTGTAGATTCTAGACCTCAAAATATGATGATTCTGCTGAACATGCCTTATGCAAATATTGCTAGTTTCCGAGATACTGGGTGTTCAAAGTTTAAATTTAAATTTTGATTTTCGCAATAATTTCTTATGTTTTCACAATTTCTCTTTGAAAATTGGCAATTTTACGTTCTTTGGCATGAGGAATCATAATTTGCACTCTAATTTAACATTGCTAATAGAGGGCGCTAGTTACACTTGTTTGTGTTAATTAATTCAAAGTAAACTTTTTTTGGGCTAAACTTACAACTAAATTAATAAAAAAATATTAAAAAGCGTTAAATTCTACAAAAAAAAGTTACTCTTCTTTGATTCGTGTAACTCAATCGGTTATCGAGTTATTTGCTTCTAAAAAGTTCAATAAATTTAAATTTTTTCATAAAAAATTTTATTATTCTTTAAATATGTAACAATAACAAATTTGTAAACAAAAATAAAAAACTTCAAAGCAAATGCTCAAAATGCCCACCAAAAAAACATAAAAAATTATTGCGAAAATCAAAATTTAAACTTAAACTTTGAACACCCCGTATCTCGAAAACTAGCAATATTTGCATAAGGCATGTTGAGCAGAATCATCATATTTTGAAGTCTAGAATCTACAGTTCAGAGATTGGACATTCATAATGAATCACCCTGTATATATATATATATATATATATATATATATATATATATATATATATATATATGTATATATATATATATATATATATATATATATATATATATATATATATATATATATTATATATATATATATATATATATATATATATATATATATATATATATATAATTATATATATTGACATGTTTGTGAAGGCATCAACATTGTAATCTCGGTTAGTATAAGACAGGGATGGCGAACCAATGGCACGCGTGCCACAAGTGGCACGTTTGAAAATTTTGATGGCACACACAAAAACAAAATTAAAAATTATTAATCTACTCTTAATTTATAATTTATGATATAAATTTGTAGTACTGAATACCTATCTTAGTATGTTAACTAGAACCATCAAATTATACATTTAATTATTTTAATTATTTAAATATCGCATGAATTCTCTGGAAGTATATAAAGATGTGCATTAGATAAAATTGATTGCATTTAAAAATGTTTGATGATAATTTAAGATTTTTAACAAAATTAGTCAATTTTATATCAGCACGAGCACTAAATAAAAGAAAATTTCAAGAATTGTTAAACAAAGTAAACTCGTCGTACAATAGCTTACTTTTATATAATAATGCACCCTGGTTATGCGGCGGAAATGTTTTGCAAAGATTTGTAGATTGTTTGAAGGAAATAAGATTATTTCTGAATAATGGAACACTATTAACCAATACAATCAATTATCGGATGTAGAATGGCTAGAGAAGTTATATTTTTTTCACTGATTTATGCTCTCACTTAAATGAATCAAATATAAAACTACAAGGTGTTAATCAAACAGTCATCATAATATTTGACTTAATAAAAGCATTCGAAGTCAAATTACAGATTTTTAATCATGATTTTCTTTTAAATTCATATAAATATTTTCCGAATACAAAATTTTTTTTTCTGAAAGTGAATGTCACGAAAAGCCAAATAAAGACTCATTAACGAAGGAATTTTCAATGGTAATTCAATCCCTGATTCAGGAATTTTCTGCAAGATTTACGCAGTTTAGAGAATTTGAAGAAACCTTAAAATTTATAATATATCCTGATAAAATACCATTTGAAAAATTAATTTTAAAAGTCCTTAAGTGGTTAAATTTTAGTGAATTAGTAATGGAATTAGTTGAATTTCACTCAAGTACCATATGGAACCAAAAATTTGTTGATTTAACGAAATGATTCAGAAATTATTCAAAGTAATCGATTATTGGATAAAATAAATAAAATTGCAGAAGATGAAATTCTAACTACATGGAAGTTCAATTCCTGACACGTTTAATTGTTAAAAATATTAGCAAAGGCAATTTTATCAATATTTTCATCGACGTGGACATGTGATTCTCTATTTTCAGAATTAAATTTTATAAAAAATAATTATAGGAATAGAATGACGGATGAGTCGACCTCTGCATGCGTACTGTCAAAATTAACTAAATACAAACCAGATATTAAATTTTTATCATCTTGTGTACAGCAACAAAAATCACATTAAAAATTGTTTTCAACGCTAATTTTATTTCTAGCATATTGCTTTCTGTAAAACATTGATTATAAAAATTTGTTTGAAGAAGAATTGCTGTTATTTGTTTATTCAATTATATATACTTACTTATAGTTTCGTGAATTTTGTTTCTCTATTGCTTTTTGTAAAACATTGATTAGTCAAAAATTGTTTACAGAAGAATTGCTTGTATTTGTTTATTTAATTATACTCACGTATGGTTTCACCATGCTTACATTTCGAAAACATTTTTTATTGTGGCACGTCTTCTATTTAAAATTTTTTTTTTATGACTTTGTGGCAAGGACATAAAAAAGTGTTAGTTTGAATGGTTTCGACAATGTTTCTTCTGTATTTGTAGAATTCTGGACTTCCATTGTCTATAAAAATATATCTGAAACAAAAATAAAAGAAAAGAAAATTTGATTAGTAAGTGGCAAGAAAAGAAAATAGCTGAAAAATTAAATTCAATGAATTAGTAGTATCTGAAAAAAGGAATGAAATAATATTAGTAAATAATAAGTTGGAAAATGGTGAAAAAATAAAATTATACAATATACACGACGTTTCGGTTAGTTGGGTATCTCTAACCGTTCTCAAGTGTAAACTGATTATCAGAGTTTGGATTGATCTTTATATACTCCCTTGATCAGTTGTGCCGTGTTGGGCGTCTCTCCCATTGGGCGAGGGGAGGAGCTTGAGACCACTGATACGCGCCAGGATTGGTCGCCACGCGTTTGCCACTTTAACACTGGGTTTACTGAAAACTTCATGGTTCTGTTGGATGAAAGCAGCTTCCTTGAATTTTCGTTTTCGCCAGTTCTGTTCCCGGTGGATAATCCTAGCATCGTTCCACTTAATGTTGTGATGTTTTGTCCATGCGTGATCAGCAATTCCCGATTTCGATGTTTCGGCTCTTCGTGTGTGTGTTTGATGTTCTCCGATCCTAACATTAAGAGGTCTCTTCGTTTCACCGATGTATGAATCTCCACATTCACAGGGCACAAGGTATACGCAATTCTTATTGTCCGGGGGTCCATCTGGTTTAGTTTTGGTCAGCCTGCTTCTTAAGGTGTTGTCCGACTTGAACGCTGTTTTGATGTTGTACTGCTGAGCGATTCGCCTTATCTTCTCGGATATTCCCTTCACATAAGGTATGGTTATCATCTGCCAATTCGGGTTCTCCTCTCGTGTGGTTCTGTTCTGTTGACATTCCGCGATAGTCCTTGTTATTATCTTCTTGTTGTAACCGCTTTGTATCAGGTCCCTTTCGATGTTAGATATTTCCTGTTCCATGAGTCGGGGATCGCTGCAAATTGTTGTCGCTCTCCTGAACAGTGTCCTGATTATTCCTTATTTCATTCCTTTTTTCAGATACTACTAATTCATTGAATTTAATTTTTCAGCTATTTTCTTTTCTTGCCACTTACTAATCAAATTTTCTTTTCTTTTATTTTTGTTTCAGATATATTTTTATAGACAATGGAAGTCCAGAATTCCACAAATACAGACATAAAAAAGGTTCGCCATCCCTGGTATAAGAGATAGAAAAAGGTTACTTAAATGAGAAATGTTTCAGACAATTCCTGGCTGATTCCATATCTCCTTTAGCATTTGGTAAATCTTCATTTGTTTTCTAGAACTAAGGACTTAAAACAAAAAATTGAGTTTGAAAATGGCGATATCTTGCTAAACGACCAAATTGACTGGATATATTTTCCTATGTTTAGAGTACCTATTCAAGTAATAATGATTTTTCTTGTATTTCATTGTACCTATTTGGGAAATCCCCTTCGATTACCCCTCTTTGAAATATGTTCCTCTTGTCTATTTAGGTACCTGCAATAATTCTTTCCCACCCGTAAGCGCAAATCTTTAATTATGTATTCAGTTCTTAGGGGAGAGGGGTCAACTTTGAAGTTTTAGCGGGAACCTTTATTTTTTATTGCAGATTCGTGTTCTACGGCAAAAAGTACAAACGTTTTGTAGGAACAATTTTTCACGCTTCCCCACAGATAGCCCTGTAATCGAATATGAGTTTCTTGTCTGAACCACGTTAACTTCAGAATTTCATTTGATTGATCAATAGAACTGATAACTTAAGGTAATTCAGAAGGTGAATTCAAATTCGATTACAGAGCCATCTGTGAGGAATCGTGAAAAATTGTTCATACAAAACTTTTGTATTTTTTGCCGTAGAACACGAATCTCTAATAAAAAGCAGGGGTGTCCATTCGAAATTTCAAAGTTGTCCCCTTTCCCCCCACAATGATGAAGGTAAGGGAAGAGGTTTTAGCATAAGTGGACTTCCCCCTCAAAACTATCAACTTTTTATTCGAAACAATTTTCCGTAATATGTTTCCTTTTCGAGATTCGAAACTCATTCAACATAAAAAATTCACCCGGTATATACACAGGGTGTAACATAAGTACGTTAGAATATTCAAGTGATGTATTCCTGAGACATTTTTAAGAAAAAAAGTCGATATAAACTTGTGTCCGGAAATGCTTTGTTTCGGAGATACAGGGTGTTGAAATTGAACCATGTTCAGGAAAAATTCAACAATCTGTATATTGAAAACGAATAATTTTTTGATAAATATTTCATAGGAAAAAAGTTGTTTATTTTGACGAGATCTACCATATACTAACGTTTTTGTAATGTTATCCCCAACTTCACTCAGCCCCCTAGGAGCTAAGTAACGTGCATCGATATAGAAAATTATAAATATCTCGAAAACGATCACATCCAGCGTTTTTGAGGAAGTGTACCTTTTATACTTGAAAAAGGCGTAGAAATAAGGTTTTTTCATGAAAAGCGCCAAGAGTTAATGTCAAAAAAGTTAGGGAAACTTGAAGTAAATAATGACAGCGTACGCAGCGCTCTCTAGGCGCTACATATAAATTAATAAGAAATTATGTATATATTATATTATATTATTTCCCACGACAAAAAAACCCTAGTACCAAATTTAGTGCAAATAACTTATTTCTTGTAAAAGCTATTTTTTAAAATAGAACAAAAGATTCAATTTCAACACCCTGTATCTCCGAAACGAAGCACTTCCAGACACAAGTATTTATGATCTTTTATTCTTAAAATTGTCTCAGGAATACGCCACTTGAATATTTTAACGTACTTATGTTACACCCTGTATATCTAATTTGGATAGAAAGCTTGTTCACCTATTTGTGTTAATTTGGTTTATTTATTGATAGATGGACAAAGATTCTAACGTCCATGAACTAAATGGTATTCATCGTACACTAGAAGAAAATCTACCAATAGTGCAACCAAGTGATGGCCGAAGTCCGGCGATAAAATTAAAGGACTGCACTAGACAGGTAATAATTAAAAGAGTAGAAATATGTTGAACTGTTTTCAGGCGGATAATATACCTATTGTAGTACCGTGCAATTTCTTGGTTCAATCCTGAAAGGATATCTAGACTTTAAAATTCGCTCTTTTTGGAGATATATATATTTTTTTTCACTTGTATATTATTTGTTGATTTTTCCTTAGATACGGTTGCTATAAATACACTCATTATGCCCTAGGGAGTTATGAGCGGGCATTATGGATCATAACGCCCGCTCATTGTTCGAGGAGAAATGAAGCAACTTACATTGATTGAATAATTCATAATCCTTGTCGTATACGACTCTGGATTTCTCCGGCAATGAATTATTCGCAGCTTTGGCTGCATTTTCTATGATATTCCTGGGTAAATTCATTTTCATTTCCATTATTTTTATAAGACTACATAAAGAAAGCAGAAATGACATTCACTAAATCTGATGACAAAAATATTCACAAACGTCAAAATATCAACAAATGACATGCCTACTATGAGAAGGAAAATGGAAAGTGTAGGAGCAATGAACCGATTTTAAAATCGATTTTTCATTATAATAAAACAATTTTTTCGCGAAAAATAAATCTTGTATGCACCAGGTGCGTTACTAGATCCTTGCGTCCATCGGGCAACATTCATCCCTCGGGCCAAATGTTCCCTCCGGGCGTTAGGATTTATATAACGCACTTGGTACATAAATAACTATTTTTACCTCGTTTTTAGGGCTCCGTACCCAAAGGGTATAAACGGGACCATAAAACCAAGACTTCGCTGTCTGCCTGTCACCAGGCTGTATCCCCAGAATCGCGATAGCTCGACAGTTGAAAGTTTTACAAATTATGTATTTCTGTTGCCGCTACAACTACAGCTAAAAACAAAATAAAATAAATATTTAAGGGGGGCTCCCATACAACAAACGCGATTTTTTTGCCTTTTTTGCTCTATATCAATAAAGGCAACAGGCAGGACTTGAAATATTCAAAAAATAGTCAGTTGTTGTTTTACTTTAATAATAAATAATAAAATTAAAATAAAATAAATATTTAAGGGGGGCGTAGTCAATGGTACGGTACCCTTCGCACTTTTATTTAAGTCTTCCGGACGAGTAGCACCATATGAATTACACTATTGGCGTCTTTAATTGAGATCGTGGCGCCGGAACGGCTATTATCGGTACTACTCCATGGGCCATTAACGATTTGTTTACATTGTTTGGTAATGGTATTTACGTTCATTTCATTTTGAGTTTTCGAACGGCTTCGTAATTTGTGTTTTTTTGACTTCATATTTTCCAGTGGTTCATTGTGTTTCGATTGAGGACAATATTATCTCTGTTCAACAGTAGTAAACCTACCTACATCAAGTTGAAATTTACACTTTCAGTTTTTATCATTGAACATGAAAATCAATGATAAAATAAAGGAGAGGACGAATAAATTAATTGGTTAGAGGAACTATGTATACATCATAACAAGGCTGTATGATAGAACACCTATTTATTTAAAAAGAAAAAAAACTTTCAAAAAATTCAAGAAAACATCTCTGACATGTCTACTTCCATTACCAACTGAAGAGGTTTTGAGTATAATGCACAAAACTAAGTACTTGCCAGCTAAACTGAAAGAAACAACATCATGAGATAAAAGAAGAATTAACACGAATACTCTGCTTGAATGGTTTTAACGTAATGAGTTATTATATTTTTTGAATTTTCCTGACGTATAACAGCCCTCCTAAAAGTACGGAGGACTTATGAGAGTCTGGTTTCTTTATAAAATCTATGTTTTCCTGATTATATAATTGAATATTTTAGTTTTTACCTAGCTATACAGTCAAGATTTATTTCATATTCTTGATGTTATGATAAACTGTTATTTTGGTTGTGCAAATGAACATTATTTATTATTATTTTAATAGTATCTCTGGTTGTTACATGAGAGAAAATACAATTATCTAGAAACTCTGGATGATGGCCCAGGTTCAGATTCCGATAAAAGTGGAAGAGTTTTCGTTGGAATAGCATTGGACTTCAAAAACTCTACGTTTTCGGTTAGCTGAAAATTGCACATCATCAATTGGTATAATTCTATATGGAAAAATCCACAAACTTACTGCAGGGAAAATTGTTTTTTCAATCTTCAAGTTAAGAATCCACAACTTTCTTCTGTCCATCATTTCCTTGCTTCCCAACTTTGTTTGGAAAACCACTTTGAATTTTCCAGCTTTCGGAAAGGTATGTAAGCTATATTAGTTTTTTTTTGCCCATGATAAACAATAGGATACACAACAATAGTGATTCATCTCTTCTGAACGTTTTTAAACGATCCCAAATAAAATTAAACACAATTGAAACTCAACAACTTATATATACACGTAAACAGATGTAAACAAAGCAATCTATGGCCCATGCGTTAGTAATATTCGACACCGGTAGGGGGCGTATCGCTTATCTACGTTGGCCAATAGCACCTACATGTTTCGACCGTTAATCACTCACTTGTACATCGTCTTTCTAGGAATCGCCATGATTGAAAATCTACTTATTTTGTCCTCTAGATCATAGCATCATGTGTGGCTTTCTGTATTGTCATACAAGTTGGGGCGAATATGTCCTTCAGTACTATTCTGGTACCACAACTGTCAGAGGATGATCAGCTGCATATAACAAGATCGGAGGCATCCTGGATAGGTAAGGAGAACTGATCTATTTAATTCAAACTGTTTCTGCTATGAAATCACGTTGGCTTTGAAACTTCTTTTTTTTTAATTACCATATATACAGGGCTATTCAAATTCGAGTCTATGCATGGGGATTTCTATAGCGGTAAGAGATACGAAAACCTGAAATTGTTTTTTCATCAACAAAATTTCAAAATTTCATTTAAAACCAACAATAGTATTGGAAAATTGTTTAAAAGCAACAAATCAAAAATTCATAAAGATGAACGTACTGGTGTTTATAGACTCGACTGTAACGATTGTGAAAAAAACTATATAGGACGTACAATTAGAAATTTCAGAACTCGAATAGACGAACACCAACGTTTCTAGATTAAGCAAAAAACTGACTCTAATTGTGCGTGCCATCTTATTCAAGAAAACCATACCTTTAATCAAAATTACAACATATTACAATTAGAAAAAAGTCTCCATAAAACCAACTGTTGGAAATCCCTATACATTAATAAATATAAAAATTCCGGAATCCTAGTTAACGACCAGATTGAAGTAAACCCTTCTCCTCTCCTTAATCTGTTCAATGTACCTACTAATAACTCTGAATGAATTGCTTATTGTTATTTAGTTTCTCTAGGAACCCCTCTGTTATACTCAATTTTCATATAAATAGATTGTTTTGTAATACCATAGTTTAGTAAGAGATGAAGTCAATGTTATGACGAAACGCGTTTACTCAATAGATTTTTATTCCAACCTGTGAAAAGTTAGTTTTTTCATTTCTTTATTAAGTTATGAATATGAATATATATATATATATATATATATATATATATATATATATATATATATATATATATATATATATATATATATATATATATATATAAATCAAACAAATATACAGCAAGGTAAAAGTCGCAAGTGATTTACCTATTGAAATTATTTATTTAACCTAATTAATTTGCATTACTTAAGTCGCTTATGTTTCAGCTAGTTTGGTGGCCATAGCTCTGCCGTTTGGATCATTGACTGTAGGGCCATTAATGGACATCTTTGGAAGAAGAATATTTACTATTATCACTACAATGCCATTTATCATCTCATGGCTCTTTCAAATATTTGCAACCAATCTGTGGCACATATATGTAGCAAGAATTATCGCAGGATTCACTGCAGGTGAGTTTGTTTTCGATTATTTAGACCTTCGTTTCCTTACTTTTTTCAGGCACTGATCCCCAGCGCAATTATCAGGGACCCCCTTGAAGAAAAACAAACAGTTATAAATTTCGGACCATTAATTCCAGTAGTACACATACAAAAAAAATCTTTTTTCCGCAAACTTCAAAAAATGACGACTCTTTTAACCTCACTTCTCAATGTTGAAGTTTCATTTCACAGACGTTCTTTTGTTTTTACTTTTTTGTCCGGCCGTAGGTTAATAATAAGCGTAGCGATTTGTAGAATTAACTTATTAATGTTAAATACTCCAAAGATGAGACTGTGGACCCCCATACATATATTCGAGGACCCCCAGGGGTCCGCTGACCACGGATTGGGAAACACTGCTTTGCATAAAAAATGTGAAGACCAAAAATGTGAAGATGAAAGATATGAAGACAAAAAATGTGAAGATAAATGAAAAAATAACTCGTCAAAGGAAGAAAATATATCTGGTAGTATTTGATACTTAATAAAATTCCACTTTCAATCCTCTACTCTATCTATGTGAGAATACGATTGTATTAGATGTTACGGTTATAGTGATATCTTCAAATGATTCTGGTAGTCACTAAATTAAAAGTACTATAATGCTATTGAACATTTACCACATACTTCTATGAGCTACATGCTTTCCATAATCTTTAGAATAACATTTTTAACCAGAGTGTAAGATGCCAGAAAGGCAACAAATTTAAAGGATTTACGAGGTATGTAAATAAAGTAATGAGACTGGCAACTTCGCTCCCGATCTGGCAACGCTGGAGACGAGCGGCTTCAAACACCGTTAGGTGCACATGTGATACGCCTCCAGTATGAGTTTGAATGCCCTACAGTCATCTGTTTGTCCGTAGCGTTAGTTTTCGTGAAACTTGTCTTGTGCGTTCTAATTATGAGTGGCATTAGTTTCGAGAAATGATCCCCATTTTTTGGAACGTGTCATTACTGGTGACGAGTCTTGGGTGTTTGAGTACGACCCATAAACCAAACGCCAAAGCATGGAGTGGCACACTGCATCCTCTCCAAGACCCAAAAAAGCACGAATGAGCAAGTCAAAAATCAAATGCATGCTGATTTGTTTTTTTGATAGTCACGGAATCGTCCACAGAGAGTTTGTGCCTCAAGGCCAAACGGTTAATCAACACTTTTACCGAGAGGTCCTTGAAAGACTTCGAAAAAGAGTCGCTCGAGTGCGACCAAACATCAAAATGAACTGGGTGTTGCATCACGACAATGCACCATGTCACACTGCAATCTCAATAATGCAGTTTTTAGCCAGTAAAAACATTCCTGTAGCTCCTCAGCCTTCTTATTCACCAGACTTGAGACCCTGTCACTTTTTTCTCTTCCCGAGATTGAAAAATCACCTCAAGGGAACTCATTTTGGGACACTTGCGAACATTCAAAAAGCTGTAACCGACCAGCTGAAGGCTATTCTAGTATCGGAGTTCCAGCAAAGCTATGATGAATGGAAGAACCGTCTCCAGCGCTGTGTGGCTTCCCAAGGGAACTATTTTGAAGGAGACAGTATCGCATTATAATATTCTTTGAATAAAACATTGAAAAAAGATCAGTCTCATTACTTTGTTTACACACCTCGTATGTTAGTATTAAAACTATTCGTAAAAAAGTACAATAATTATGAAAAAATATATTGATAAACTTAAGCACTTAAAATAGGTAACACCATTGCTGGAATCCACACTTATGTTTCTACACTGCACCTAAAAGGGGCCGTTCAAGTATTATGTTAGCACTATAGGGGGACGGAGGAGTCTTTGCCTCGCTTATTTTTGATGACATGGGGGGTGGCGGGTCGAGATGATGATTACGTGAGCAGTAGTTATTTTTTTCACACATTGCCTATACTTGAAAACCAAAAACATATGGGGATTCCCACAAATACTGAATACGTTTAGGTACTCGCTTAGAAGCGATTGACGTGTTGTAAGCAAAGCAAAGCAAGTTAATGTCTGTGTTACCGTTGATCCACTTTCGCCAACGTTGAATTGTTTAAGATTTCCTGCAAATGCCTATTTGTGCCCGACAGTAAAATTGAAGCTATCAAGTCGAACATGCAAAACGTGTGGTCTTTATCATCATTCCATCAAGTCACTAAATCGTCACATCGAGAAGATCCATAAAAAAGTAAACACGTACACTGATATGAAAGTTAGGCCTGTAAGAGTGGCCGCTCGTCTTGCTAATGAACTGATGTGCATTACTCAAAATTTAGAGCACCAAGATGCTGAATGGCTTGATGAGAACGATTTAGACATTCCAAAATCGGATGAAAGTGAGCAGATACACAACATTGAGCAGCAAACATCCAATGTCATCGAAAACTTCGAATCATGGACTGAAGACTGTTAAATGGAATTAATATGTATAGCAACAATTCGAAAGAAGTTTGTTCTGTTCGTAATAGTACTTAATAAGGTATAATATTTATACCTTACTCTATGTTAAATACTGTGTCAATAAAGTTTGTTTAAATGCATATTATGTCCGTTAAAGTCTTCTATCCTAAGCCTATTTTATAACTGTTGCTAATGAATCGTTAAAAAAACAGAATACATTAAAAGAAAAATGCATATAGGTACCAATGTTTACGTAAGCAGAGAGGGGGGTAAGAGCTTTGCTTACTTTTGCTGACAAGGGGGAGGAGGGGGTAAATAATTGTAATAAATCTACTTACATAATACTTGAACGGTCCCAAAGACTGTAGGTACTCTACAGCCCAAAAAGTTATATACTCGATAATTAAATATTTTTCAACAGGTCTCACTACGGTGGCAATTGTCTATGTTTCCGAAGTATCCCATCCAAGTTTTCGGCAAGCTCTGTTGTCTCTAAACAGTGTGTTTGTTTCCTTTGGCGTGCTCCTCTGTTACTTTTTTGGTACGTTAATTAAGTGGAAACTAACTGCTATTTTGATGTGTTGCATTGCCGTTGTCACTGCCATTATGATGTTTTTCATGCCAGAAAGTCCATATTGGTACCTTGTTTTCAAAGATGACTACAATAGAGCACAAAGTTCTTTTAGATGGATTTATAAGAATGATGCGGTAAGTAGCTTTAATCAAAGTTGAGATGATTTTGGTAGATATACCGGGTGCCAACGAATCTGTTAGACAAGTTATAACTTCTAGAATATTAGGTACTTATATCAAAATCAGTTTTGGTGTACGTATATTTTATGTAGGCGGGCGATACCTCAATAGTGGTCTAGTGATCGACATCTGTGGAAATCGAGGTAAAATAGTGGAAGTAGGTCTTCGCAATAACAAGGCCAAGACCAAGAGTGGTACGTCTTGGTCTTGATCTTGGGAATATTTATTATGTCCTGGCCTTGGTTTTGATGCCAATACCAAGGCAAGAGTATTCTTGGTCTTGTCTTGGTCTTGGCACCAAGACCAAAACCAAGGCTAGCACATGATGAATATTCTCAAGACCAAGACTGGTCACTCTTGGCCAAAGTCTTGGTATTGCAAAACCCTAACTTGAAGTATGTGATAGTATGGAATCAAGGTGTCAGCGAAACCGAGTAGTTGCATAATAGTAGGCTAGGTGACAAGAAATCTGTTAGTTATAACTTCTAGAATATTAGGTACCTATATCAAAATGAGTTTTGGTGAAATTAATTAATTTGACAGTAGTTGTCACCGCTTTAGGGTGGTCTGCCGAGCACTTCCGCCAGAGTGAAGCTTGGCAGACCAAGACAATTTCAAATAACTGATATTTATCTATAATGTGTATAAATTTCAGTCGGATGTTTTGTGACGTAGGTGACGTACTAGTTTTTGCCAAATAAATTACGTTCATTAACTATGACCCGCCTGGATGAGCTTAGGCTGACCAACGGTTTAATATTCTTTGGTATATATCCTTTCAAATAAATTATGAATGAACCGGATGTTTTATGACTTTTCGACAGTGGGCTCCCGGTCTACTACATCCAGGGAGCGCAGCCAGTTCAGTGCAGGGGGTGTCGCATCTATAATATCTCTGAATGATCCCAGATACCTTCTCGAAGGGCATTTCCGGGCTATATGTTCCACGGTTTGCTCATCGGCTCCGCAGTCACAGGCTGGGGAGTCGCGGAGTCCCCATCTATACAACATGGCATTGCATTTTGCATGGCCTGTCCTAATTCTGTTGAGTCTGCTCCAGGTGCTTCTCTTCAGATCAAATCCTGGTAGAGCAAGTGTGGGATCCACTATGCCATGTTTGTGAATTGGTGCCTCGCTCCATTTATGGCACCAGCCTTCTTTGATCTGTCATATTAATTTGAAGAGTTTTGTTCCACATAATTGTATGATGGTGTTTGTAACTGACTTATCCTTGTTGTAGATAGATTTGTACCTACGTTTTCATTCTTGTGTACCTATATTAAGATTGTTTTTATATTATTATAGCCTGTTCATGATTATATTTTAGCCAACGTATGATTATTATTAGTTCTTCTACATACTCTCTACTCTGCGCTGTTTTGCGACCTCAGCAAGGCGTTCGACTGCGTCTCGCATGATATCCTTCTGCGCAAGCTTCAAGCATATCACTTTAGCTTGGATAGTATAAAGCTTCTAAACTCCTACCTTTCTAATAGGAGCCAGGTAGTGAGAGTTGCGGGGGTGACATCGGCAAAGAGTGACGTGACCATCGGGGTTCCCCAGGGGTCAGTTCTGGGACCCATTCTCTTTTTAATTTATATTAATGACTTACCGATGGGAGACAATCTCACGGGGTATACCATCTTTGCTGATGACACCACGGCATCAATCACTGCACCATCACTTGGGGAGGCAGTTGAGGGATTGACGAGGGTGCAGGAGGGGGTGGAGGCCTGGTTTGGTGCGAACGGTTTGCTCCTGAATAGGGACAAAACATACAGAATGGTTTTCTCTATGGGAGATACTGGCAATACTAACGGAACCACTCCTCATATTAAATTCTTGGGGGTTCAGCTTGATCCCAAACTTCTT
Source organism: Cynegetis impunctata (assembly GCA_030704885.1). Taxonomy (NCBI): domain Eukaryota; kingdom Metazoa; phylum Arthropoda; class Insecta; order Coleoptera; family Coccinellidae; genus Cynegetis; species Cynegetis impunctata. The sequence goes on from JARQZK010005059.1 coordinate 508,078, forward strand.
TGGGAGACTCATATTTATTCTGTTGCCAAAAAACTTGGGAGTAGTTTGTTGGCTCTGCGTGCTCTTGCTGACTCTGTTTCAGGGGGAGTTCTAAGAACAGCATACTTTGGTATTTTCCACTCTGCCATGGTGTATAGCGTCCTGGTTTGGGGTCATGCAGCGCAGTCGAGAAGGATCTTTGGTTTACAGAGAAGAGCGATTAGGATAATCTCTGGACTAGGTTTTAGGGATGATTGTAGATTTATGTTTGAGAGTCTTGGAATACTGACACTTCCATGTGTGTATATTCTGGAGAATGTTGTTTACCTCAAAAAAAATGAGAGCCTGTACGGAACTCATGGTGATGTTCATCATCATAATACAAGACAGAAAACCAACTTTGTAGTGAACTACTGTCGACTAAAGAGATGTCACGATGGCCCTGGTTATCTGGCTATAAAATTCATCAACAAGCTCCCTCTAACGGTACGGAGCTTACCATTAGCACAGTTCAAAGCAGCTGTCAAAAAAATGTTAATCCGACATGCCTTTTATTCCCTTGAGGAATATCTTAATTGTGATCTTTTTTAATTTTAATTTTTAACGTGTTGTGCTTAGTCTTGTACTCTATGTTGCCCTAATTATTGCTAGAATTAGCTTAAGTATTTTATTTTACATTTTACATTTTACTTGACTGTGTGATATTAAGAATGTTGACCTGTGCAAATGCAGAAATGTGTAATGGCATCAATAAATTATCTTATCTTATTATTTTCTATTGTTTCAGATATATCGCACCCAGTACAACCACATTTTATTGACCAAGTCCAAGAAAGGGAACAATTTAAATACTCGTACCTACAGAAATGGAGGCATAAATCTGAGATCTATTATACAAATATACTCACAGAAAGCTGTATACAAACCAACAATCATACTTACCTTTCTTTTTATTGCACAACAAATCACAGGAGGTTATGTGATTATATTCTACGCTACCGATATATTTCGTAAATTGAACGGCACAAATACGAATCCAGGAATGAGCCATTTCTCCTCTTTGGTATTGCTAGGATTAATAAGATTTATATCATCTGTTACTTCCGCCATAATTTCGAAAAATCTTGGGAGGAGAACTATAATGATTATCTCAGGAGTAGGAATGGCTTTCTGCAGTTTAAGCGCGGGTATTAACATTTATTTCACAATGCTTTCAAATGATGAAATAACCATACCATATACAGCTATGAGTGTTAAAATGAATAATATTGCTTATATTCTTGTGTTGGGGTATGTAGCGTTTGGTTCAATTGGTTTTCTGGTAATCCCATGGACGCTTATTGGGGAATTGCTGCCTGTGAAAGTCAGAGGCGTTCTTGGGGGTCTATTGGTATCTTTTGCATATGTAATGATGTTCCTATTTCTGAAAGTGTTTCCTTCAATTCTAGATTCAGTAGCTATTCATTCTATCTTTTATGTTGTTTCTGTGCTCAATTTGTTTGGTGTTGTGTTTGTTTATTTTTATTTGCCTGAGACTCTAGGCAAGAATTCCATTGAAATTGAAGAATATTTTGAAAGGTGATTGTGAAAGTTTCCAGTTGGATAAAAAGTATTTTCAAATATTATCGAATACATGAAAAAGTTCCTTCTAGTAATATCTCTTCATCGTATTTCCATTTTAAGTGAGAACTTTATTGCTCTCTCCAATCTATGTACGTTACGTTAATGGTTCAAATCACTTATAACAGAATATCTCGGGATCGTGTTTTTTCATGAAATTACATTATATATATATATATATATATATATATATATATATATATATATATATATATATATGTATATATATATATATATATATATATATATATATATATATATATATATATATATATATATATATATATATATATATATATATATATATATAATTCCTAACGAAAATTACGGTGTTTATGAGATTCCCTGTTCCAATTGTCCTCGTTCTTATATAGGACAAACGAACCGACGACTTCAGGTCCGTGCCAAGGAACATTCACTTTCAGTAAGACATTCAGATATCACCAACGCCCTTTCCCAACATCACACCCAAACAGGCCACATTATCGATTTCCCCAATACAAGAACTATTGCTCCCGTCCGATCTTTCAAATCCCGAATTTTTCGTGAAGCTGTAGAAATAGAAAAACGTCCAAATTGTTTGAACAAGAGAGATGACAGTCACAGACTCCCATCAGCATGGAAGCCGCTTCTCAGTGGTCGCCGTGTCACACCCAATCGGAGTGCATCCCGCACTGATACCGTGCGTGAATACCCCATTGACGTCAATACTACGTCAATAACTACGTCAATGGAGTACCCGCACCCCATTTCCTATAAATACGGCCACGCGACGATCGGCCCGTCAGTTGACTCTGAAGAGTAGGCAGGTTGAGACTTCAGAGTTGACAGGAAGCAGTACGGTTGGTGGAGTAGGCAGGTTGATACCACGCAATCGTATTATTTCCGATTCCTCCTAATTCGATTCGTGGAGTAGGCAGATTGAGGCCACGTATCTGAATTATTTTCCCTTTTAATTCTCCTGAAGATGGCTTCGCAAAAGGAGCCGAAACGTCGAGATTTTTCAAATCTTTTACGCGGTTCATCCCGAGAAACAAGTTTTTCAAATACTTCCGACCACGGAAATCTTTCTGAACATATATACAGGGTGATACATTAATATGTGTAAATATTTTAACGGGAAAATTTTGAGCTCAAAATATGAAGATCTAACCCAATTGGCTTAGACAAAATATTTCTCCTTACTGATGTACAGGGTATTTCATTTAGATTATTGAAAATGAATTTTGTTCATTACTTCAATGCTGCTTAATATTTCTTTATGATATTTGGCAGTAAGTTAAAGTAGTTTGGGACACATCAAATAATAGTAAAGAAGACTTTCTCGCTATCACCAGTGGCGTACGGCAGGGGCACGGGAAGAGTTCACGTTTCCTAAGTTCTACGCCACTGGCGGGATTGTCATTTTGGTATAATTTTTCGATTCTCCAATATTTTCTCTGTAAATAAGGCATTCTTTTTTCGTAACGCTAGAGCCACTATTTTTCGAGATATTCAGCGTTGAACATATGGCTGCACATTTCTTTTGATTTTTATGTACGAGTCATGACGGTGTTTTTTGTCATACGATTGCATGTATTACGTAAAATAAACATTATATCATAAAGAAATATCAGGCAGCATTAGAGTAATGAACAAAATTCATTTTTAATAATTTAAATAAAACAAACTCTAAATCAGTAAGGAGAAATATTTTATATGAGCAAATTGGGTTAGATATTCATATTTTGAGCTCAAAATTTTACCGTTAAAATATTTACACATTTTAATGAATCACCCTGTTGAATTTTTACTGATTTGTAAAAATATTTATATCTGCCAAAGTAATTTGATTGAGAAAGCCATGAATTTAGTGACGAAACGCCAAAATTTTAAAAAATAATTGAATAGCTTGTTATTAGGAAAAGGCAATATATATATATATATATATATATATATATATATATATATATATATATATTATATATATATTATAATGTTATATATATATACATATATATTATATATATATATATATATATATATATATATATATAATATATATATATTATATATATATATATATATATATATATATATATATATATATATATATATATATATATATATATATATATATATATTATATATATATACATTTGTATACTTATATATACATATTTAAAAATATATATATAAAACAATGGTCTATTACAATAACAATACACATTTATTATAAGAAATAACGCATGACGCACGTTTCCGGTGGAACTTCACCTTCTTTTTCAGATGCTAATGGCAAACTAACTATCATTCTCTGTTATATCGAAAACAAGATATGACAAATTATGTAGAAGGGGTAAATACAAAGATGATTACAAATAATTATTAGAAAAGGAAAAACCAATTCTGAACTGCTAGTCAGGTAGTTCGGTAATTTTAAAAAGATTAAGAAGGGGGCTTGAAGTATGATCGATTTGGCTATTCAATAGAAGACCGGAATGCTTGTATTTATTTATCTGTAATGATTCTAAAAAATTAAGTTTAATTCCCTTACTTTCAGTATTCAATATTTTAAAATCGAAATTGAATGTGTGATTTTCTTGGATTAAATGGTTTGCATAATGTGAATCCGACTTCTGATTATCAAAGCTACGTTTGTGTTCCGAAATTCTAGTTTGAAAACTTCTGAAAGTTCTACCAATGTAAAACTTATCACAATCGCCACAATTAATTTTATAAACTCCTGATTTATTATCTTTATGAACTTTGGATTTATTATTTTTTATATGATTTCCTAAATTATTACCGGTACGATAAGCAATGTTAATGTTGTGTTTAGATAAGAGAGATTTAAGTTTTTTACTTGAATTTCCGATGAAAGTGAGGCTGTTGTATTTGATATTATTTTCAGTAAGGGGGTACACTAAAAATAATATCAAATACAACAGCCTCACTTTCATCGGAAATTCAAGTAAAAAACTTAAATCTCTCTTTTCTAAGCACAACATTAACATTGCTTATCGTACCGGTAATAATTTAGGAAATCATATAAAAAATAATAAATCCAAAGTTCATAAAGATAATAAATCAGGAGTTTATAAAATTAATTGTGGCGATTGTGATAAGTTTTACATTGGTAGAACTTTCAGAAGTTTTCAAACTAGAATTTCAGAACACAAACGTAGCTTTGTTAATCAGAAGTCGGATTCACATTATGCAAACCATTTATTCCAAGAAAATCACACATTCAATTTCGATTTTAAAATATTGAATACTGAAAGTAACTGAATTAAACTTAATTTTTTCAAAATTACCGAACTACCTGACTAGCAGTTCAGAATTGGTTTTTCCTTTTCTAATAATTATTTGTAACCATCTTTGTATTTACCCCTTCTACATAATTTGTCATATCTTGTTTTCGATATAACAGAGAATGATAGTTAGTTTGCCATTAGCATCTGAAGAAGGTGAAGTTCCACCGAAACGTGCGTCATGCGTTATTTCTTATAATAAATGTGTAAATTGTTATTATTAACCATTGTTTTATATATATATATATATATATATATATATATATATATATATATATATATATATATATATATATATATATATATATATATATATATATAGGTATATATATATATATATATATATATATATATATATATATATAGGTATATATATATATATATATATATATATATATATATGATATATAGGTAGTATATATATATATATATATATATATATATATATATATATATATATATATATATACTTATATATATATATATATATATATATACTTATTTATAAAAGGTTATATTGGGTACTCGGCAAAATGAAACAACCATTGGTCATGAACATCTATATTTAGGTCCTTAGTTTGGGACCTTCATCAGGATTCTAGAAGTCAAAGAACTCACATAGTAGCATATCAACAAACTAAAATGTAAGCAGTGGAAAAGCCACAAACTGATTTTGTGGTTTGTGGTTTGTTCTTTCTCACTTTTTCTGTGGTCAGTCTGTCAAGACTGTCCATTTTCATTAATTGTCAACTACTGCATAACTTGACTTGGCCATGTTGACGCCGGTCTCTTTTAATTTTAATTTTAGTTGATTATTATGTTTCAGAGATTCAATATCTCACTTTTTATATTGTCATCATTATGCTTTTGGTTTTTTTGTTTTCAAATAATTTTTGAATTTATAATTTATATATATATATATATATATATATATATATATATATATATATATATATATATATATATATTTATATATATATATTTTTATATATATATATATCTATATAAATATATATATATATATTTATATATATATATATATATATATATATATATATATATATATATATATATATAATCTCTTGAAAATTATTAGCAATAACAGGCTTGTTGAATCTTGAAAAACTCGATTTTATTATTCTCAAAAAATTCAACGACTTTAATAGAAAATTACAATTTCCTCTAGAAAAAGAAACGAACAATACATTAAATTTTCTTGATATTACTCTCATACACAAAAACAATGAAATTATCACAAAATGGCATAGAAAAGAAATTTTTTCACAAAGAACATTGAACTACAACAGTACACATAAATTATCACAAAAAAAGAGTTTAATAATCGGATATATAGACAAAGCACTTTAACTTACTTCACCTACACACAGACATGAAACATTACAAGATGTCCATAAATTACTCATGAAAAACGATTACCCCATAAAACTTATACAGAAAAATCACTAAAAATGGACATTCATAAACTTTACAACACATTAGAAAAAATCAAAAAAAGAAATATTAACAAAAAATATATTCCTCTTCCATATATTCCTCATTTAAGTAATAAAATTTCACAAATTTTTAAATCCACACGATATTAAAGTAGCCCACACCGCACAAAATCAAATTAAACACAATATATTCTAAATTAAAAGTAAAAGTACATCTTCTGCAAAAATCTAATGTTTTTATAGTATACCCTGTAATAATTGTAATAAATCATATATAGGATAAACTTTTCAAAATTTAGAAGAAAGATTAAAAGCACACAAATATACCAGAACACAAACCACAGCACTAATAAAACATAAAAACAATGAGAATCATACTTTCAACTTTAATAGCACAAAAATTTTAGAAATAGAAAAAGATCAAAAACGCAGAGAAATTTTAGAAATGTTACATATTCAAAAAAATTTAAATAAAGTCGTAAATGATAGAACAGATATCAAACATTTGAGTTCAATATACGCAGATTTAATTCTTTAATTTTTCTAAGAAACAACATAAATCAAAACAAAATAATTCAACAAACTCTAACCATAACAACTCATCTTCTTAGACAAAATCTAAACATCTAGAATTTTTAATTTTTCTAAAAAGAAAATATAGTTTAGAACATGTGATCTCCAAAATTACAAGTAATGTCTTTTTAAAGACAAAAATCAAATATTTTAAACCTATTTTGTACATTACGTGGGTGAAGGTTTCTGTGGTTTCCTTCCCATGTAATATCAAGAGACCTGTCTGTTGATATTGGACTAAATAGCACGTAATTAATAACTGAAGACGGCCACAGCCGCAATTGGAAAATTTTTGAAAAAAGATAAATAGGTCCCTTATCTTTGGACTTTCAAAATCAAAATAATTTGAACCTATTTCGAACATTACGTGGGTAAATGCTTCTGTGGTTTCCCTTACCATCTAATAATAACAGATTTGAATGTTAATATTGGACTGAATTGAATAGCACGTAATAAATAACAGAGAACGGCCACAGCCGAAATATTTTGATGAAACATAGTACTCTTTTTTAAATATTCAATTTTTTTCAAATCAATAAATGTCAAAGAAATTTCAATTTTTTCAAAAGTTTTGATAAAGCCACGAATGTCGTGGCGAAACGTCAACTTTTTAATAAAATCGAGTTTTTTAAGATTCAACAAGCCTGTTATTGCTAATAATTTTCAAGAGATTAGAAATAGTTCACAGGCAACAACAATTCAAATAAATATATATATATATATATATATATATATATATATATATATATATATATATATATATATATATATATATATATATATATATATATATATATATATATATATATATATATATATATATATATATATATATATATATATATATATATATATATATATATATATATATATATATATATATATATATATATATATAATACAAGGAGGAGTATTGCCGTAACTTCTGACTTATAAAAGGTTATATCCGGGCCAGATCCTAAAATTGATCACTTCATGATTTATCCAGCAATTTCGTGAAATGGTTGTATTTCATGAAGTGGCCAACTAAACCTGACCATATAATTTTAACGGTCGATGATATGTAAATCGACGTTTGACCATATCATAACTATAGCGTTTCAATGATATGAAAGATTTGATAAAAATTCCAAATAGGTACAGAAGGAGTTTATGTATATATTCTTCAAGTACAAAAAATTGCTTAGTGAATTGTAGTTAACACTGTCACTGTCAGTATAAAACTTTACATATTTTGATCTAGGCTTGATGTAATAACAATCTTTGAAAAAGAACATTAATATACACTGGAAAATAGTTTGAGTTTAACAATGGCATAAATTATCCGACAAGTTTTAGTAGATTTGTCCTAAATATTTCACATTGATATAATGTTCTCGTAGAATTTGAGTAGTTTTTTGTCCTAACGACATTTAATTTCATTTTTATTTCAATTGGTGAATGAGTAATAGGTTATCTAACAGACTAATTGTCTACCGCTATGATGCATAGCAAAAAGAAAACGATATCAGCGCCTCTACGGTGGATCGTGTAACTATTTTCCGATATGATCACTAGGTAATGTTTACCGACATATTATTTGCTGTAGTTATAGAGAAATATTTCAAATTTATTTTAAAATTAATTGTTATGGAGCCTAGAATATTGGTTGTATAGCTGATGAGATGAATGTGATCAAGAATGTGTTCACTTTTGTACGAATAAAGTTTCATAATTCATAATCTAATATAATTAATATATCTGTTCTTAGTCATTTACATATTTTGCTGAAGTTTCTTGTATAGGTATTATTTTATTGCAGTTAAATAATTCTTACATTCAAATCTTTGTTATGTTAGAGAGACCAAATTTTAAATAAAAAGAAGACTTTTAAGTGTAGTAGTTTACATTCCCACATATTTTTGATTTTTCAGGGGCTATTCAGAAGCTTCAGATTTGATACCAAGTATAGGTATTATTTCTTAAGCTTAGTAAAATGGTGTAATCTACGGCAACACAGATATCGATACTTTAAGCTGAATATACACAGGTTAATATAGCACAAAATTGAAGTTGACAAATCATCAATTAGAAAAATAACCTCGAATATAAATATCTATCATTTCTTCAGTTGCATAGTCTGTATAATTATTACCTCAATATCTATCATTTTTACAGAATGTATTTTTCTGTTCCATGTTTTCGAAACATGACAAATTCCCAAAGGTATAATATATATATATATATATATATATATATATATATATATATATATATATATATAAACATATATATATATATATATATATATATATATATATATATATATATATATATATATATATATATATATATATATATATCTATATATATATAATATATATATATATATATATATATATATATATATATATATATATATATATGTATATATATATATACATATATATATACAGTGCTTTCATGATGAAAGGAACAAATTCATTAAAAAATTAGGTTTCTATTTCATGTTAAAATCCTCGGACAGGTCGATTAGTATTTTTATTTGGGCAATTTTCGCAATAAAAATTTTGTATACAGGGTGTCTCATTCAAGAGCTATGGCTTTGTCATTAGTTTTTTTAAAGGTAATACCCTGTATATTATTTCACTTTAAAATTCTACGATAAATTCTTATCGCTTTTTGTGAACATACCATATGCCTCAACTTGATGGATTCCCAGATTATAACGGAGATAGTGGAGCACCTGGAGATTTAAAATGTGGATTAAAAGTACAAAAAAAAATTTAGGTAAACATTGTCATTAAATCTGAAGAATGAAATTTCACATGTACCATCTGAATTTATTCACTGGTGCTGTATAGTCCGCAGTTTTCACGTTTTTAACGCTCCAGGCACTACACTACTTCATTGTTTAAGAAAATGCAATTACTTGAGAGAGAACGTATTGAAGTACTTATGATGATTGGTTTTGGAGATAGGGTGCGTTCACAAGAAGAAGTCTGCAATCTAGATCGACAGTCAGCAAAATTGAATCAAAATTCAGGAGATACGGGCACGTTAGAGATTTACCTAAAGGAAGACCACCGAGAGTATCTGAAGAAACAGTGCTGAACGTTCTACTAGAAACCCAAGATAACCCTCATACATCCATTACTACAATTTCCAATAATTTCAATTTATCAGTAGGGTCCGTGCATAAAATACTTAAGGTAAATAAGTATCATCCCTATAAAATTAAGCTGGTACATGAATTATTAGAAGACGATTTTGACCGCAGAGTACAGTTTTGTGAGCAGATTCTTGAAATTCATAATCAACATCTAAATTTCATTACAAACATAATTTTTTCTAATGAAGCCACCTTTACTTTAAATGGCCACGTCAACAGACAAAACTGTAGGTATTGGGCGACCGAGAATCCTCATTGGATGCAAGAATGCCACACACAGCGGCCTCAAAAAATTAATACATGGGCAGCGATTGTTCGAAATCGTATAGTTGGTCCCTATTTTTTTGAAGGAACACTAAACGGAGAGGACTACTTGAACTTTCTCCAGTTCGAACTCATTCCGGCTTTAGCTGTTTTGTTTCCTAACCCACAAGATCCTGACATACCTAATAACGAGATATGGTTTCAACAAGATGGGCACCTCCTCACTATTCAATCGCTGTTCGACAATTTCTTGATGCAACTTTTCCCAACAGATGGATAGGACGGAGAGGTCCGATTGAGTGGCCGCCAAGATCACCGGACATAACCCATTGGATTTTTTCTTATGGGGTTATTTGAAGTCTAAAGTTTATTTGAATAGACCAAATAATATTGATGATCTAAAAGAGAGAATCAGGCAGGAAATAAGACTTATCAGTCCAGAAGTAATTGAAAATGTGCAACGGGAAACATTGAATCGACTTCAAAAATGTCTCGAAGTAAACGGACAACAGATTGAACATATGTAAAAATTAAATTAGTAATTACATTTGTGTGTTTTCATATCGTACCTCTCATTACCCACTATCTCCGTTTCTGGCAATCCATCGAGTTGAGGCATATGGTATGTTCACAAAAAGTGATAAGAATTTATCGTAGAATTGTAAAGTGAAATAATATACAGGGTATTACCTTTAAAAAAACTAATGACAAAGCCATAGCTCTTGAATGAGACACCCTGTATACACAATTTTTATTGCGAAAAATGCCCAAATAAAAATACTAATCGACCTGTCCGAGGATTTTAACATGAAATAGAAACCTAATTTTTTAATGAATTTGTTCCTTTCATCATGAAAGCACTGTATATATATATATATATATATATATATATATATATATATATATATATATATATATATATATATATATATATATATATATATATATATATATATATATATATATATATATATATATATATATATATATATATATATACATATATATATATATATATATATATATATATACAGGGTGTAAAAAATAACTTTTCAATACTTTGGGAGCTGATTAAAGACCTGCGGCTCCTGTTATATTCATCTTTCAGATGAATATAACAGGAGCCGCATTCCTCAACTTTCTTCAAAATACCTTGCCCGATTTTCTAGACTTGGTATCAGTGAATCAATAATTGGTTCTTGCAAGATGGAGCGCCCCCACATTATACACTCGCTGTAAGGGAACATTTATATCAAACATTTCCTAGTAGATTGATAGGACGAGGAGGCCCAGTGCCATGGCCGGCTAGATCTCCCGATTTGAATCCTTTGGACTTTTGTATTTGGGGTTATTTGAAAAGTTAAGTGTATGCAACTTCAGTACTTAAATAACATCGAAGAGTTGCAACATCGGATTGAACTATCCTGTCAAACGATCCGAACACAACCAGGTCTTTTCGAGAGAGTAGGTAATTCCTTCATGCGACGATGCACTTCCTGCATTGAAATGGGCAGTAGTCATATGGAAAATCTTCTGTGAAACACTATAAGTCAAAAATAAATCGACTATCTTCTGTAATTTATCGTATT
>JARQZK010005059.1:525000-752500 GCA_030704885.1 Cynegetis impunctata
TTGGCCCGATTTTAAAAATTCCAACGGATATCGATAAAACACACATGATTTCATTAGGGAATTTTAATTCCCAATTTTTACCAACGAAGAATAAAAAAATATAGCGTTTTTACCCCGAGGTGAAGCTAAATTCTCACTACAAAAAGTTGGGATCTGGTCCGATTTTAAAAATTCCAACGGATATCGATAAAATACATATGATTTCATCAGAGAAGTTTTGTTCTCAATTTTTTCCCAACGAAGAATAAAAAATTATAGCGTTGTTTAGATAGGCATTACGACATGCGCATGCGCCAAGGTCGATATGTACGAAGTCCTACAAAACATGCGTCGAAGTGCTCTGTGTGCCACGGTAACCAAGCGACGTTGATAGCTTGAGCTTGATTCTGCGTCTGTGTCTGCTTCCCATCCATAGAGATATCTTATCAATTTGATTCATAATTTACATCAAAATGAGCCGGGATAGGATATTCAAATTCGACAGTCAAACAATGAATTTTTTGCTAAATTTTCACGGATTTTATTCGTAATATCGACTTATTAATACATTTATTGCAATTTTCCTTCATTTCATTCGTAAAATCGACTTTCATTGTTATTTAATTTATATAATAGGTACATTCAAAAAATATTGACGACATGCACATGCGCCGAGGGGTTTTATCATTCCTAGTGCTACGCAGTAGGGTGTCCTTCATTATTAAATTTATATTTCAGATCATAGCATCTTGTGTAGCCTTTAGTGTTTTCATACAAGTTGGGGCGAATATGTCCTTCAGTGCTATTTTGGTACCACAACTCAAAGAAAATGATCAAATAGATATAACTAGAACGGAGGAATCTTGGATAGGTGAGAAAATATACATTAGGGGGCATTCATTAATTACACGAGGCGTTTAGGGAGGGAAGGAGGTCGAGGAAAATCTCACTCGATCTCACGTGGGGGAGGGAATGGTCTCATCAAATATCACCAAATTTTTTTTTCGAGAAAAAAAAATAAATTTTTAGCTGAATCATTCATAAAAATGTTCATCGCGGTTTAATTATGCACTGATGGAAGAAATTATTAACTATAAACAAATTCATTTGGTTGGAAATAATTTATTCTATCATTGAATATGAAAAAGAATTTTTCTATCATTATTCGTTAACTATTGATAAATATTTATTAACAGTAAATACTTTTTTTGGAGTAAATATTTCTTCTTCATATGCGGTACGATGTGAATATTATTTATAAAAAAATAATGCCATAACCTTTCATAATAAACATACGATGCACTAATAATTTTCACTAAAAAAAGCTGTAACTCATCACAACCATTTTTTTATTATTAAATTAATTTTTTCACATTCCTATAAAATATTACTGATTTACTTGAACTAATAGAATTAGCACAGATAAACTCATTCATATAACAAATATGCATTTTAAAAAATCTCACGTGAGATTCGGGGAGGGGAAGAGGGGGTTGAGCAAGAACTCACGACATATCATCAAGGGGGAGGGGGAGTCAAAAATCGCCAAAATTATCTTACGTAATTAATTGATGCCCCCTTAGATCAGTATTTCTTTTCAATTTCTGTCATCAAAATAAGAATTTATATCAGTAAGCAACATGATATAAAAAAAGTGCTCTTGTTATAAGTGAAACTTCTCTGGCAAACTAATTTTTGAATCTCTTTCGAATATATGACCTACTCTGAACAACTGCTTAGTATAGGATAATTGAACAATTTCTCACAAAATGTTTATTTATAAATTTAACTCACTGTTTATATACTAATGATAATGTGAATAAATAGAAAAGAGCTGCGTTTACTGCCATTGACAAAATAAGTTGCGGAAGTTGGCTTATGCGGAAGCTTGCTGAGGTGGATACAGTCCTATATTATGAATAGATCCCAATTTGTGTGCGTGAATGGACAGAAGTCAAGTATTTTTACGAATGAATCAGGCGTTCCTCAGGGATCTCATCTGGGGCCCCTTCTCTTTATAATTTATTTGAACAATATTTCTTGCTGCTTCCGTTACGCTAAGTTCTTGGTATACGCTGATGATCTCAAAGTATTTTTGAGGATAAGGAGTTTCGAAGACTGCATGAAACTTCAAGAGGATTTGGAAAGACTTTATAGATACTGCTGTCAAAATTTTCTATTCCTAAATTTTGGAAAGTGCTTCAAAATATCCTTCACTAAGAATGTTAAGACCGTACAATTCAATTACACTTTTAATCAAGTGATTATAAAACAAGTAGATACCATAAGATATCTAGGGGTATTTCTAGATTCGAAGTTAACATTTGAAGTGCATATAAACAGTGTTATTGAGTCATCCAATAAAATGCTCGGGTTTACTCTCAGACATGGAAGGTTGTTCAAAAAAAAAGAAACATTATTGAGTCTTTATTACTCATTTGATTCAGTAGGCTTAATTTTGCAACATGCATATGGAATCCACAATATAGATGTTATGTGAACAGACTAGAGAGTGTACAGCATAAGTTCCTAAGGTTTTTATCTTTCAGAAGTAAATTCCAAATTGTTGACCATGATTACACCGAAATTCAACACAAAATCAGAATATTGACCTTAGAAAATCGTAGATGACGGAACGATATGTGTCTACTGTACAAATTAGTTAATGGTGTACTTTATGTCTCGGAAATTCTCGAGTCAATAGATTTTAGAGTACCGGAAAGAAGACTGAGATCCCGTGAGTTATTCGCTGTGCCATTCCGAAGACTTAATGTTACACAAAATTCGCCACTATGTAGAATGCTAGGGACATTTAACTCTTATTCGTACGGTGCTGATATTTTCAATGTTCAACTCCATCAATTCAACAAATTCTTGAGAATTAAATAAGGTACCTAACTTTTGTGGAGCTGCTAGTCATTTTGTGAATTATGTTGTATTAATTTTATTTTTATTTTTATTTCTACTTCCAAACGAGTTAGTTAATTTTTCATTTTAGAATAGTTTTGTATGGTATGTAGGTATTGTCAAACTGTGAATGCTGTATTGGGTATTTTTACCTGTTTGTATTCCTATTGTCTTAGATAAATAAATAAATAAATAAATAAATAAATAAATAAATAAATGAATGAATGAATGAATGAATAAATAAATAAATAAATAAATAAATAAATAAATAAATAAATAAATAAATAAATAAATAAATAAATAAATAAATAAAGAAATAAAGAAATAAATAAATAAATAAATAAATCAATGAATGAATGAATGAATGAATGAATGAATGAATGAATGAATGAATGAATGAATGAATGAATGAATGAATGAATGAATGAATGAATGAATGAATGAATGAATGAATGAATGAATGAATGAATGAATGAATGAATGAATGAATGAATGAATGAATGAATGAATGAATGAATGAATGAATGAATGAATGAATGAATGAATGAATGAATGAATGAATGAATGAATGAATGAATGAATGAATGAATGAATGAATGAATGAATGAATGAATGAATGAATGAATGAATGAATGAATGAATGAATGAATGAATGAATGAATGAATGAATGAATGAAAGAATGAATGAATGAATGAATGAATGAATGAATGAATGAATGAATGAATGAATGAATGAATGAATGAATGAATGAATGAATGAATGAATGAATGAATGAATGAATGAATGAATGAATGAATGAATGAATGAATGAATGAATGAATGAATGAATGAATGAATGAATGAATGAATGAATGAATGAATGAATGAATGAATGAATGAATGAATGAATGAATGAATGAATGAATGAATGAATGAATGAATGAATGAATGAATGAATGAATGAATGAATGAATGAATGAATGAATGAATGAATGAATGAATGAATGAATGAATGAATGAATGAATGAATGAATGAATGAATGAATGAATGAATGAATGAATGAATGAATGAATGAATGAATGAAAGAATGAATGAATGAATGAATGAAAGAATGAATGAATGAATGAATGAATGAATGAATGAATGAATGAATGAATGAATGAATGAATGAATGAATGAATGAATGAATGAATGAATGAATGAATGAATGAATGAATGAATGAATGAATGAATGAATGAATGAATGAATGAATGAATGAATGAATGAATGAATGAATGAATGAATGAATGAATGAATGAATGAATGAATGAATGAATGAATGAATGAATGAATGAATGAATGAATGAATGAATGAATGAATGAATAAATAAATAAATAAATAAATAAATAAATAAATAAATAAATAAATAAATAAATAAATAAATAAATAAATAAATAAATAAATAAATAAATAAATAAATAAATAAATAAATAAATAAATAAATAAATAAATAAATAAATAAATAAATAAATAAATAAATAAATAAATAAATAAATAAATAAATAAATAAATAAATAAATAAATAAATAAATAAATAAATAAATAAATAAATAAATAAATAAATAAAGTTCCAATATTTAACTACTAAACGAATACATCAACAAATAGCGTGTATTTTTTCTCGATCTCCCCTGCTCTCACGCACTCTCTCACTCGCGCTCTCCTTTCTCTCGCTCATGGCGATGTGCTTCATACTACGTTCGCCCCTTCTCACTCTCTCTCAATTGGTCTCAATCGCTCTCTCCCTCTTCTTGGACCAAAACGTCCCGCAATTTCGTTTCAGTTTATTGCGTTTCATCCGTAAGAATTTCACCCTCATGCGCGTAAAGAAGATTCCCTTCAAATCATTTTTTATGTCACTGAAGCTTTGCTTCCTAGGAAAGGCTGATGAATGCATAACAATAAAAATTGAACGTTTTCTTTCATACGTTATTACAACTTCTCGGTCCTTCGCGGCCTACCTCTTTTATTCCTTCGTGCTGGGGTCCAGTTCCATACTCTTTTCGGTATTATCTCATCATTCATTCTGCGCAAGTGCCCATACCCCTTTAACTGTTTTTCATATATTTTATCCACAATAGTATTCCTAGCTGACATTCTATTCTTAATTTCTTAATTTCTCACGTGATCATGCAACGTTAAACTACAACATCTTCTCCAATATGTCAATTCTGCTGCTAGTAATTTTTGATTGAGATTTTTGTCTATGACCCACACCTCTGACCCATATGTCATAACTGGTTCAATTATAGCCTTAAATATATTTTTTTCGTTTGATTTGTTAAATTTTTATTCCACAGGATCGGATGTAATATTTTCGTCATATTTTTACGTCTGCTTATTTTTTTCATTATATCTTTGTCGTCTTTTCCATCGTCGGAAATTGTAACTCCTAGATAATCGTAATATTTCAAATTTTTTATACTCCCGCCGTCTAGAGTAATGTCCTGTCCGCTTCCTCCTATAACCATATACTGCGTCTTTTCTGTGTTCACCTCCAACCCTCATTTATTCAACTCTTCTATCAGTTTATCAAGCATATACTTCATATCTTGCTGATCTTCTGCAATAACGACTTGGTCGTCGGCGAAAAGGATAGTGTCATCAAGCCATATTCCCATTTACCGGCATTTTTTACTCCACTGTTTTAAAGCCGCACTTAAGTAGATCTTAAAAAGGGTGGGGGCAAGGCAACAGCCTTGTGTTATACCTTTAGTTGGTCGAAAGGACGTAGAGGTCCGATTTCCAACTTTGACTACAGCTTGATTTTCTCTATAGATTGTTTTGACTGCATTTATGTAGGGTTTATTAATGCCTACTTCCTCCAGGATGGTCCACATCTTTTGGAGGAGACAGAATCAAAAGCTTTCCGCAAGTCTATGAAAGTATAACCATTTCATATTATTTATATTTTCAGCTAGTGTAGTGGCTATTAATATACCTCTTGGATCTCTGATAGCAGGGCTTTTGATGGACAGGTTTGGGAGAAAATTATCAGTAATACTCATCACAGTACCCTACATAATCGAGTGGATATTTCAAATATTTGCAGTAAAATTATGGCAGATATATTTGGCAAGAACCATAGCAGGATTTACTGGAGGCAAGTTTTCATTTGAATAAATATGAGCTTGTACTGAACTCTCTGAATTGAAGTTTACATTAGAGTAGAATAGAAATTTATTTCACAAATATTGAAAATATTACAAAAACCAATAATAAACAACAATATTGAGAAAAATGTCAAAAACATACAAATAAATCATTAAAAAATAGGTTAACAAGATAATAACATCTTTTGTTATAAAAATTTTGAGAATTTTAAATAAAAACTGTATAACTTATAACTCATTATTGTTCAACAGGTCTAACAACGGTGACAATTATTTATGTTTCCGAACTATCCCATCCGCTTTTTCGACAAGCTCTACTGTCCCTGAATAGTGTTTTTGTTTCTTTTGGTGTTCTCATGTGTTATTTTTTTGGTACTTTGGTTAAATGGAAGTTAACTGCTGTTATTATGTGTTGTACTGCTGTTGTCAATGGTATTGCAATGTTTTTGATGCCTGAAAGTCCATATTGGTACATCATTTTCAAAGATGATTACAATAGAGCAAAAAGATCTTTAAGATGGATCTATAATAATGATGAGGTGAGTAACATAGTTAGTTGTATTTTCTTGATGATGTATATATATATATATATATATATATATATATATATATATATATATATATATATATATATATATATATATATATATATATCTCCTTCGACTGCCTATCCACTATTGTTGGATGTTGGCGACCATATTTCCATACATTTCTCTGTCGGTTGCTGTGTGGACCAACTCTCCTATCTATCTTAGCTTTAATTTAATGTCACGACTAGCACACTTTTAAATTTAAAAAAGTTATTTCGAGCTGTTTCGATTCTGCGTTTAATTTCTTTGTCATTATCCCAGTCTTTATGCAACCAGCTTCCTAGATATTTATTTTGTGCTATACGTTCTAAAGTTTGGGAGTTTACGTCTGCTTACTATCATGAACTTTGTTTTATTGCTATTTATTTTAAGACCATAATTTGTACCAATACGATTCAGCTCATCGATCGTTTGTTGGAGATCTTCAATATTATCTACAATTAAAATAGAGTCATCTGCATATCTAATGTTGTTTAAATATATCCCACTTACCTTAATTCCAACATTTTTATCTTCCATGATTTTCTTAAAGATGGTTTCCGAATAAAGATTAAATAGAAGAGGTGAATATGCAACCTTGCCTTACGCCTCTACATATGACAATAACTCCATTTGTAAATTCATTTGTTTTTAAATGAGCAGATTGATGCCAGACATATACAGATTCTGTATACAATGGATGTCTTTGTCATCTAAGTCTGCTTTTTTTGATATGTCAATTAGTTTATCATGCCTTACTTTGTCAAAGGCCTTTTCAAAGTCCACAAAATATATGAAGACATATTTCTGAACATCTCTGCAGTTTTGTATGAGCACACGCACACTGAAAAAAAAAAAATATATATATATATCTGTATATATATATATATATATATATATATATATATATATATATATATATATATATATATATATATTTTATATATGTTGCATTGTAAAAGCAACAGCTCGCTTGGAAGATTGTTTGATAATTTTGAACTATAGAAGAATTTTCCTTGTTGATTGAATTATTATAATATGTGTCAATTATTTTCAATTATTTCAGATATATCATTCCCAATACCAACATCTTTTATCGATAAAAGCCAAGGACATGAACAACACAACAGCCGAAATAACAGTTTGTGAAAAAATCAGATCTTTCATACAATTATTCAAAGAAAAAGCAGTTTACAAACCAACGTTCATACTAGTTTTACTTTTTTTAGCCCAACAAATTACTGGAGGTTACGTGATAATTTTCTACGCCACTGACATATTTCGGAAATTAGACGCACAATATCAAAATCAAGGAATGAGTGAATTTGCTTCGTTAGTTCTGCTCGGAGTAATCAGATTTGTAACATCAGTAGTATCAGCTCTAATTTCTAAAAAATTTGGAAGAAGAACTATCATGATAACTTCAGGAGTAGGAATGGCTTTCTGCAGCTTTTGCGCTGGAGTTTATATTTATTTCACACTAATTCCAGATGGAGAAATATCCGAAACGAGTATTATAATAAGCCATAAATCCTACAATATTGCATTTTTATTTTTGTTAGGTTATGTAGCCTTTGGTTCGTTGGGATTTTTGGTGATTCCTTGGGCGCTTATTGGGGAATTGCTCCCTGTGAGAGTTAGAGGTATTTTAGGAGGGGGGTTAATATCTTTTGCCTACGTGGTGATGTTTTTATTTTTGAAGTTGTTTCCTTCAATTCTAGATTCGTTTGCTATTCACTGCATCTTTTACACTGTTTCTATACTCAATTTAGTTAGCTCGATGTTTGTTTATTTTTTCTTACCGGAAACTTTAGGTAGAGATTTCTCTGAAATTGAAAAGTATTTTGAGACATGATTTGCAAATTTTCAACTTGAATATATTATCGCCACAAAATTAAGACTACGTTATACTTATGTTGTTGAGCTAGTGTTTCCCAGGGTATTATATACAGGGTGACAATTTGAGAACGAGCCGAGCTAAATATTCTTTTAACTGATCACACTATGAAAATTTGACGAAACATGTTGAGTTATATATCAAGGGGGATAGCTTTTGGGGTATCTGTTATTGAATTATATCCAACCCCTTTAGCCTCTGAGCATCTACCCCTAAAAGTTTAAATAGCAACCTCCACATATTATGCTATTTTTGAAATTCTTATGTAGTTCTATATAAGGTACATCTATTTGTAATTTTTTCTCATGCAATATTACTTCGATATTTATTATATTTTGCGCCTTTTTTAACATTGTTTTTTATTTTTCTTACTTCTGATAGTGAAGTGATGAGTTCAGTTCGTATTTTCCCAAGAATGGTATTCACTTTTTCATTTGGTGTGCTGATACGATGAGCTGTAGTAGTTATTGTTGTTTTTTTTTGTTACAGTTAAAAAAGCATCATTTTCTTTAAATTATTGTTTAGAAGTTAATTGAAATGCTCCATCAGCGTGTACTGACTATATTTCGAATAATGACAGCCAAAAATTATTTAGAATTGTCAATATTGAAAGAAAATTCTATTAATCAGACGCAGAAACAATTAATAAGAACGATAATTATTGTTATATTCAAAAAAATCCAATGAAAATGATTCAGATTAAAAATTTGTTGAAAATAAACTTGTTTGAAATGTTGTTGAATACTTTGTCTTACATTTTAATACAATCATAATACTTTATATATATATATATATATATATATATATATATATATATATATATATATATATATAAAATTAATACAAGGAGTATTGCCGTAACTTCTAACTTATAAAAAGGTTATAATGGGCACACGGCAAAAGGGAGGCTATATTTAAATCAAACAACCATTGGTCATGAACATCTATATTTCGGTCCTTAGTTTGGGACCTTCATCAGGATGCTAGAAATCAAAGAACTCACATAGTAGCACATCAACAAGCTAAAATGTAAGCAGTGGAAAAGCCACAAATTACTACAAATATAAAGTTACTTACATGTGACAAGTTGTGAAAATAGAGCGGCGAAAAACGAATGACACAGAGGGAGCATTCAAAAATTATTTGAAAACAAAGAACCAAAAGCATAATGATGACAATATAAAAACTGAGATATTGAATCTCTGGAACATAATAATCAACTAAAATTAAAATTAAAAGAGATCGGCGTCAACATGGCCAAGTCAGGTTATGCAGTATTTGACAATTAATGAAAATGGACAGTCTTGACAGACCGACCACAGAAAAAGTGAGAAAGAACAAACCACAAAATCAGTTGTGACAACAAAATGAAAAACTAACCAAAAAATCAAAACTTAAGAAATTTAGACTGAGACTGAGCTGAAGTTTAAATTGGCAAAACCCTCATTAATGGAAAGAAGGTAAATGTAAATATTGCTAAGACTCTTAATGTCAGATCTCTTGTTAACGGCATTGTCGTAATCATTGATATAGCACATTTCCAAAAACAATCTCTTGTTAAAATTAGATTCAAAAGACAAAACTCGAGTGTTCGAAAAATCAAAACTATGCACCATTCATCAAAACTTCATTAGAATAGTTATTGCCTTCCATTTTGATTGTTTTCAAATCAAATTTTCGTTAATGAACGCGCGAACGTTTTATTGCTGATGCACTAATTGTCAAATTTTCATAATGACTTCTTTCTTGACATTTCATAGCTACCTAATACAAAATATGGCAAAATAATCCGATTTTTATAGAAACTTGCCCTTATTTCGGAAACCTGATTTTTTAGGTATAGGAATATGATACATAATTTGAAAGAAATTTCAATTTTCTTTCGAGGTATTCAATAATATACAGGGTATTACATTTGAAAAAATGCACTTTTTACCATTTTTGCATTTATCGTTAAAATCGCAAATTTTGAAGGACCCTGTATAATGAAGAACAAATTCCTTTGAAGATTACTAATACGTCGGAACTTAGTAAACTACGCCTAAAATTGCAGCATCCTACGAATCTAAATACCTTAGCAATGAACATTTAATTGAAGCTATGTTTTGCACAAAAAAATAAGGAATAATTTCTCGAAAACCTCTGGAGATAGGTATAGGAAAGTATCATACAAAAACAATTGGAAAATGGTAGAAATGCAAAAAATGGAATAATATATAGGGTGTCTCATTTGAAATTTCACAGTTGCTGCTACTTTTTAGTATAAGCGGCAACGCCGCAGCGCCACTATTATTTTAGATCGATAGAGCAAATTCAATTAACCACGAAACCAAATTTTCAGAATAATCCCATGTCCCGTTCTCCGTAATCGTCTAACCTACCATCCACCGTGAGTGTATATATATATATATATATATATATATATATATATATATATATATATATATATATATATATATATATATATATCAGTGGCGTATCCAGAGATTGAGTTTGGGGGAGGTAGTGGCAAGTTTTAGGGAGTTGACCTGAACTATTTGTAAGATAATCAGCTTGAGCAAAAGCGGTGGAGGGAGGGGTGTTGATTGATCTTAGCTCATCCATAATTCAACATTTTTATTCTACATCAAAAAAATATAAAATAATTGCGAGGTACATACAATATTCATCATGAAATGTGAAGATATAAAATATACATAAAAGTTGAGAAACAAAATATATGTAAAACTCGAGAAAAAAATATGAAAACCCAAGAAATAGGCTATACAAAATTTGAAGGAAAAATATCAGAAAGGTGAAAAAGATCACCTCAGGTGAAAATAGTATATGAATTGGATGTTAGTTGGTTATTGACTCTTACTACTAAACTCACCTGTAAACTTAACAATATCACTATAATTTAAAAAATCTTTCTTGAAATCAGCAATTTCAAGTTTCAAGTCTCAACTATGAACTGGAAGAAATGCGCATCAGATCAGATATAACTAGGGTTGTCATCCGTCCGGGTTTCCCCGGATTTGTCCTAGTTTAGGGGGCGTCCGGGGTTTGTCCGGACGGGGCTTTCAAAATATGTCTGGGTAAAACCCGGACAAATTTTGTGTCCGGGGAATCCCGATTGATTTAGAGATGAGCAATATATTAAAACAAATCATAGTTGAAAATTAATTTATAATCGTAAGCCGTATTCAAGCTAATCCAGAGATAAACTAAATACACATACGGTTTCTCCTCTGACCAAAATAAAGTATAATTTTAAAGATTTGAATTGCTCCCTCTTTTGAAAATTCCTGATGGAAAAAAGACACTTTGACAGAAATTGGCAAGTTTGAAAAATATCAAGTTTAGTTAAAATTAAAACTTGTTACTTACTTTTAATTTATAGTTAATAAATATTTTGGGCTTTTGGGTACCTAACCTATCTAACCAAACTAAAAAAAAAAATCATTATAAGTTATTTTTTATTTGATGATACCAAAAAAAAAGATTTTTTCTGATTATTTTTGTACTGTAAACTGTAGGTACGTTATATAAGTAGATATTTTATTTGTTTTTGTTGTTTTTTTTACATCGAAAACAAGTGGTTTGAAGTTCAAATAAATGAAAAAATTAAAATATAAAGGATGTTTTATTTTATTCGAAAAAAATATATTTTACCGGGAAAGAACAAAATTTCACCCAAATTCCGGTGTTTTAAAATTTGTTGACCGGCGTCAGCAATTTAGGTGATGGCAACCCTAGATATAACGTACGTACATCACTTCAGGTTTTACCAGATGTAGGGAATTCACATAGAACATAGAACTCGAGGGATGTTAATCTAAATTCAGTGGATTTTATTTCTGCAGATAAGAAATCGTCATCGGCAGAATTCTTTCAATAATCGTGAGTACCTATGTAAAACAAAATTTCTGAATTTGTATAATTTTCATAATTTGTATTGAAGAATTTGAACCAAGCGATGCGGCAACCCGCACCACTGCTTTTGAATGAGTGAAGCCGAGGCATCGCGCGTAACACCTATTTACTTGAATTTACTTATGCAACCACACAAACTTTCGCATGCGATTCACGGATCTAGGTATGTTCTTACTAGGATCTATCTATTCTGATAATTTCCGTTTGTTTATTTATTTCTTTTATATGCTACGTGGAATATCAAATAATATGAAAAAACTTTTTTCATTAGTTTTCGTACAATGTTTGATATATTTTATATTTTTAATTTCATTCGATGATTTAGTGTTGCAAATTCTCTTCTGGGGGTGATTACCCCCAGTACGCCCCCCCCCCGTGAATACGCCCCTGATATATATATATATATATATATATATATATATATATATATATATATATATATATATATATATATATATACATATGAAATATATGCCGACAAAAGATCCTTTGGTGCAGTAGGCTGCTCTAGAAAAATATATGCTTTTATCTCAAACTCAGTTGACTGTTTGAATAGCGTAAATCGGTGTTTGCTCGCAATGATCATTATTCAGTCCAGTTCTAGCTCTCGAGATGTAGTGAATTAAGTACACGTGTAGTTGTTAACTTTGTGCTAATCTGTATTGTGGATTCAAATCACATGTTCATTTTCTGTTTGTTAATCAAATAATTGTCAAAAGTGAGTATTGTTTATATCTATTGAGAAACATTGTTAAAAAAATTATAGCAGCTTCTGTCAAGTATTCAAAAATATACAGACTTCAATTCAAGCGGGATTTACACAACAATACTCGAATTAAAAATAGGTATGTAATTCTTTTAGAGAAACTAGCGCGATTGGAAAAAGGAGCGGAGAAAACTCATACGATTAATTTATCATGAATTATCTGAATGTTTAGTTCCGTTTGTGTGATATTTTTTGATTTGGGCTTCGTTTGTGTAATTCGATTTCATCAATTTAATATCTACATATTATTTCACATGTTAACTATTCTATTCTTTGTTAATAAATGAGATCCATTCATCTGAGGATGGTTCATAAAATGACAACCGCACGCCTTTTAAACTATATTTGTATAATATGTGTTTTACACTTTATTTCAATAATATATATATATATATATATATATATATATATATATATATATATATATATATATATATATATATATATTAATATTTATACAGGGCGTTTCTGAATTGATGCGAAAGATTTCAATGGGTGATTCTTTAGCAAAAATTAAAGGGAGTTTTTCATATAACTTTTTGTACAACACCCTTTTCCCTCCAAGTTACAGCCCTTTGAAATTAGATGAAAAAAATTGTTATTATTCAATACATCCACTTTGGAAAAATTTGGAAGGATGAAATTTGGCAGATAACTGCTTTTAATAAAATGGCAGTTTTGGAGTGTTTTTGTTACCCTTAAATGTAATCACAAGGGGCTGAAAAAAACAACCCCTATAATAATTTGCATCAGAACTTTTTAATGCGCCTATATTTTCCTATTTAAAAAATATATTTGAAAAGACAGACTCGATCTGCAACTTTTTTATGTCCTGACTTTTAATCATAAAGTTGTTAGTTT
The DNA here is from genome assembly GCA_030704885.1 of Cynegetis impunctata. Taxonomy (NCBI): domain Eukaryota; kingdom Metazoa; phylum Arthropoda; class Insecta; order Coleoptera; family Coccinellidae; genus Cynegetis; species Cynegetis impunctata. Next base: position 539,030 of record JARQZK010005059.1, read on the forward strand.
GATCACAAAAAAATAAAATAATGCTCAGACTCTTTTCCCATAAATTCACAGAGAGGTTATCATTTATTTAAAAAAAAAACAAGTAAGCTGCTGTCAAATGAAGTCATATGACAAATAGTTTTATTATCCTGATTTTCTCTAATTTCTAGACAGTTTTATAATGACTTCAAACATTTTTCATAACAAAACATAACTTTATTGAAAGGATGGCATTTTTTATTTAGTTGAAGAATATTGCAAATTAGAGCGGATTGAACAATAATAGCAGTACTGATAACAATTAACAAATTATTTGACATTTGACAGCAGCTTACTAGTGTTTTTTTAATAAATGATAACCTCTGTGAATTTATGGGAAAAGAGTCTGAGCTCTATTTTATTTTTTTGTCATCAAACTAACAACTTTATGATAAAAAGTCAGGACATTAAAAAGTTGCAGATCGAGTCTGTCTTTTCAATATATTTTTTAAATAGGAAAATATAGGCGCATTAAAAAGTTCTGAAGCAAAATATTATAGGGGTTGTTTTTCAGTCTCTTGTGATTACATTTAAGGGTAACAAAAACACTCAAAAACTGCCATTTTATTAGCATCAGTTATTTGCCAAATTGCATCCTTCCAAATTTTTCCAAAGTGGATGTATTGAATAAAAACAATTTTTTTTACCTAATTTCAAAGGGCTGTAACTTGGAGGGAAAAGGTGTTGAACAAAAAGTTATATGAAAGACCCCCCTTAATCTTTGCTAAAGAATCACCCATTGAAATCTTTAGCATCAATTTAGAAACACCCTATATATATATATATATATATATATATATATATATATATATATATATATATATATATATATATATATATATATATATATATATATATATATATATATATATATATATATATATATGAATCTAAAATTTAGGGAAACTCGGCCAATATACACGTTTTGTATTTACTTTTTATTCATAGCCAAGCATTCGAAACACTGCGTTCCTTCTTCAGGGACATTTGGAAGATATTCACATTTATTAGCATATTACATTACAAAAGGAACAGTTTACTCACCAATGTGAGGGTTACAAATAATGCTCGGCAATGAATCAGCAAAACAAAAAACAAAAATAACAAACAGCGGTCATCTCAAATATACAACAACTAATTTTGAAACAATTTACATATACTACTAACATATATGTACTTAAAACCGTTAATAAACTTAATTTTAAAATACAGAAAGAAATTTCTAATTTTCACAAATCTATCAAAGATTAGAAATATTATATATATATATATATATATATATATATATATATATATATATATATATATAATTATATAAACCATTCAATTTTTACAAATCACAATTGCCTCCATGTAGCTTCCAGAATATAAATCTATTTCACATATTTCGATTTCTAATATTTCAAATTTTGACAATTTCATGACATCTCTTGCCAACATACTAATATTTTTTCATATATTCTCAAATTTCATATTCTACCATTAATTTCTACATAACTAGATCTTCATTTTCATATTCTAAACATATTTTTTACCGATGTTAATCGAAAATAACAATAGTCGGTCTGTGAATAGGTCGTAATATATTTTCATATCCCTAAGTGATCCCACCCCAAACATTTTTATAAATTTTTTGGACAAAACGTTTTATTTATATTTTTCCATGATGTTGCATTAAAAAATACATACAACTCTAAATTTTCACCCTCTATCAACAACCCATATTTTTACCCCGAGGCGAAGCTAAAGGGGTTATAGTCTCACGAAAAAAAGTTGGTAACTGGCCTGATTTTAAAAATTCCAACGGATATCGATAAAACACATATGATTTCATTAGGGAATTTCAATTCCCAATTTTTACCAACGAAGAATAAAAAAATATAGCGTTTTTACCCCGAGGTGAAGCTAAATTCTCACTACAAAAAATTGGGATATGGTCCGATTTTAAAAATTCCAACGGATATCGATAAAATAAATATGATTTCATCAGAGAAGTTTTGTTCCCAATTTTTTCCCAACGAAGAATAAAAAATTATAGGGTTTTTTAGATAGGCATCACGACATGCGCATGCGCCAACGTCGATATGTACGAAGTCCTACAAAACATGCGTCGAAGTGCTCTGTGTGCCACGGTAACCAAGCGACGTTGATAGCTTAAGCTTGATTCTGCGTCTGTGTCTGCTTCCCATCCATAGAGATATCTTATCAATTTGATTCATAATTAGCAGCAAAATGAGCCGGGATAGAATATTCAAATTCGACAGTCAAACAATGAATCTTTTTGCTATATTTTCACGGATTTTATTCGTAATATCGACTTATTAATACATTTATTGCAATTTTCCTTCATTTCATTCGTAAAATCGACTTTCATTGTTATTTAATTTATATAATAGGTACATTCTAAAAATATTGACGACATGCACATGCGCCGAGGGGTTTTATCACCCTAGTGCTACGCAGTAGGGTGTCCTTCATTTTTTATTAATAATCATTCGAGTTTATTGAAATTTATAAATATTTATTCAATTCTATTTTCAACTATTCAAAATCAATGAAAATATCATAACAATATATATATATATACATATATATATATATATATATATATATATATATATATATATATATATACCTATATATATATATATATATATATATATATATATATATATATATATATATATATATATATATATATATAATATATATATATATATATATATATATATATATATATATATATATATATATATATATATATATATATATATATATATATATATATATATATATGATGAAGTGAACTAGGACATTTATTTGAAACTAATCAAACAAACCTCCTAGCGGAGCTGGTTATACGAGTTCACGAAACATCGAAATGCCTCCATATACCTTGGATGGTGTATGTTAGAAACATTAAGTTGTTTATCACAATCAATGGAAATGATAGACAGTCTGTTTCGCCCTTATTTGGGGCTCATCAGTATCATCCATCCATCGAAAGTGATAACAACTGGTGGCGCTGTGTCATATTTATATGCCATATAGTCACTGGAAGGAAAATATAACGCCGTTAGAAATATTTGGTTGGTTATCACTTTCGATGGATGGAAGATACTGATGATCCCCAAATAAGGGCGAAACAGACTGTCTATCATTTCCATTGATTGTGATGAACAACTTCATGTTTCTAACATACACCATCCAAGGTATATGGAGGCATTTCGATGTTTCGTGAACTCGTATAACCAGCTCCGCTAGGAGGTTTGTTTGATTAGTTTCAAATAAATGTCCTAGTTCACTTCAGTTTATTGCCACGAACGCGTATCGATAACACGAAGAATTCTGTTTTCTATATATATATATATATATATATATATATATATATATATATATATATATATATATATTTATTTGCGCTAGATAGATGTATGATAACTATAATAATACGTTAGGAAATTCATTTGATAACAAATCCATATCAAAACAGGGTTGGTAATTGGTGTGAATGGTTGTGTTCGGAACCTAAGTTAAGTACTTATGGTTAATTTTTGACGATAGTTCAGGGGATAATTAAATTTTGGGTGAATGAACTGTGTGTGAACTCTTTTCTGAAAATTTCCGAGAACAAGCAGAAATTGCCTTAATTTGAGTTTTCATAAATTGTCGATAATGGTGAGTTGATCTGTTATCAGATTGCTGATAACAACATTGTGTGGCTGGTTGAATGTTTTTCGCTTTGAATATCGGCTTGCTTCCTGAACTAGTGAGTCATTGTTGATATTTAGAATTGGGGAATCTCATCATGAAGAATAAATGTGTGTGAATTTTTTGTGATGAGGTTATAATAAAGATACATAAAAAAATGTAGAAAATGCGCCGTGTGGTCTCATTTATGCTGTACTTATATAAAAATCGGCCAAGTACGAGTCGGACTCGAGCACGAAGGGTTCCGTCCCATTGACTATGCCCCCCTTGAATATTTATTTTATTTTAATTTTATTATTTATTATTAATTTAAAAATACAACTGAGTATTTTGTAAATATTTCAAGTGCCTACCTGTTGCCATTATTGACATCGAGCAAAAAAGGGCAAAGAAATAGAGAAATATGTCAAATGTCGAATGAACGTTCTTTTTCGCCTCATTGAGGGCGTTTATATCTAAGCAAAATAATTCCCGAAATTCAATGTATAAAAATCAAGTGTCTAAATTCTTGGGTGTAAAACACGGTGTGCCACAGGGAACTGTGTTGGCTCCATTGTTGTTCTCACTGTATGTCAATGACATGGTAAATATTGCCATGAATAATGTAAAAATTCTCTTCATAAAATAAATAGGCTAACTGCCTATATCATAAGCAAAGACTTACACCAAATGATTTCAGATTAGAACAGAGAACAGAATAGTTTATTCATGTGGCTTTGTGATATTAGATCAAAATTTTAAGTATTCTGCAAGAAATCAGAAATGATATGAGTGAGATTCGATTATCTAATATCTACATATTGTTGTAGAAGGAGGAAAAATTCTTTACGATGGATATATCAGATACCTGGGTACAATCTTGGATTACGAGAAAATTCATGAGAAAATTTAGATTTATAACTTGAATAGGCAAACATTGACCACAAAGTTTTCTTGTTATAAAACCATAGCACTTCCTCATTATTATTTTTGTTGTGCTTTATTATTGAATTCTCTACAATATAATGAGTACATGCTAAATGTCTTTAATCTGTTGTCTGTGAGGCAAAAAACCTTCAATGTACATTTGCTTATATTTAAAATGAAACAGAAAGTGATACCTGATTATATTAGTGATAAAGAGATGGTATTTTATAAAGGGTTGTACATGATTAGAATGCCAGATACTGTATGGACTTTATCAGATGTAGCATCAGCCAAAGACTAAACTCTGTTTTGTATATAGGCTTAATTGAATTTAATACACTTCATGCAAATATCAAAAACTGCCACAGTTTCAACCTATTTTGAAAGACTATTAAAAAAATTATTTGGAATAATTGTATAGCAAATTGATGTTTTTTAAATTCAATTATATAATGTCCTATTTTATGCCTTGTTTATATTTTTACTTTGTAATTTTGCCGTTCTGTAGTTTGAAACTTATCATAAAATATTGAGAGTATTAACGTTGTAAAAATTTAATTATATGATGTCCCAAGTTTTTCATTTTGATTCTTAAAAAATTCGTTATTAGTATTGTCATTATTATTATTATTAAATCTAATTTTTCTCGTTATTTAGTTACCACACGTGATGTAGCTATTCTTAAAAGTCAAACTTATTTGAATTTCCATTTCATTTTTTTATAGATGGCTGAAGATTTTGATGATTATGCACCAAATGAAGACCTTCAGCATGTTGTAGACGAAAATATGCTAATAGCTCAGCTAACTTGTGTTAAAAATCCTGTTGTAACATTAAAGGACTGTACCAGACAGGTAATAATTAATATCATGAAATATATTACTAAAGATTATTGAAGAGTAAACTGAATTTTTTGTGTCTGAAAATATATTAAGACATTTTTTGTTAATGTTATAATATAATCAGTGACGTTATTAATTAGAATTGGTATATTTTCTTACTGATAAATGGTTCAAATATCGAAAATAAATTTATAAGTAATAAATGTTACAAATGAAAAAATGTATCGCACATGGTTTTTCACATTCTATACTGCTGCAACCACGTACAGATATTAATGGTGGTAAATATCATAAAACAAGCACAGTGTATTTGGCACAGTGCCTCTGGTCGGCAAGTATGTTTTACATGATTGGATTTACTAATAATTCTTCCCTAGGAACTGAAGAGATAATAAATCTGACAAAAAGTTACACTTCTGTATAATTTTTGCAACAAGACTTATCAGCTAATGTCGATAAACATGAAACCAATTTAGGACCTGGAAGTTGTTGATCAGTTTTATCCGAAGACATTTTGAATGTTATATCTTTTAGTTTTGTATTAGTCAATGGTTTTCATTAGTTTTTTAGAATATCTGCTCTGTTCTCCAAATCTCAAATAAACTTTTTATGTGTTTAAAATTTTTCACCCTATTGCAGTTTAATGGATTGTTTATATTTCAGATCATAGCATCTTGTGTAGCCTTCAGTATCGTCATACAAGTTGGGGCGAATATGTCCTTCAGTGCTATTTTGGTACCACAACTCAAAGAAAATGATCAGCTTCATATTACTAGATCGGAATCATCTTGGATAGGTGGGAAACCATTCATTTGTTCAGTATGTTGGATATATATATATATATATATATATATATATATATATATATATATATATATATATATATATATATATATATATATATATATATAATAATAAAGTATAAAAATTAAAATAAAACACACTTGGCTTATGTTTCACTGTATAAAAATATTTAGATACTGTATTTAGCAGTAACGAATAGTCGACATGTTTCGAGTTATGAACTTATTATCAAGACTGACTACAGGAGAGTATTACATCCTATTTTATAAAACAAACAAAAGCAAAGGTGATACCTGAAAATCAATTTGTTCGTTCACAAGGGGTAATTGACTATTATGGGCAGAACTTATTTCAAGAATTTCAAGAAGATCAAGGCGCTTTCCTTTGTTACCTGAATGTAACAATTGGGTTTTGTTGAAATCCAGGAAATGATTAAATTTTATACAATGTTCAGAGAAGCCAGTGGTATTTTTATTTTGTAAAATTGACTTTTTATGTTCTTCAACACGAATGTTTATATTCCTTCCTGTTTGTCCAATATAGAAAGAAGGACATCCATCGCAAAATATTTTGTAAACACCACCGTTTTCTCCGATGTTAGATTCTTCTTTATTATTGACCAAGAATGATTTCAAGTATCTTTTATTTGTACAAATTGTTTTAACGTTATTTTTCGATAGTCTGTTGCAAATTTTGCTACTCAAATTACCAAACTTTACCATCTTGTGAAAGATATTTTCTTATGATGAAAATCTTATATAAACATATATACTTAGGAGCTTCGTTTCAGATATACAGGGTGTCAAAGTTGTATATTTATCTGTTTGTTTTTCTAAGCTTCCTCCTATAATTTTCAAAATAATTGAATGAAATTTGGCACAACCATTTCACTTCAATAGCTCAATATTTGGGGCTATTGGGTATTTTTAAATACCTACAGGGTGATACACTTTTGGGGGTCGTACCCAATTCAACCCTCTCGAACTTTTATGCGTGCCGCCTCTGCTTCCAATGAATCATCAATTTTAATTGTCTCTTTAATTTGGATACTTTTTGCTCTCTTGTATGTTTATCGAAAACTGCATGGATGTCGAGATAAATGCCAAAAACCAGAAGAAACTGCCGACCCCCAAAAATGTATCACCCTGTAGGTTCTCAAAAATTCTCAATGGCCCCAAATATTGAATTATTGAAGTGAAATAGGTGTACCAAATTGCATTCAATTATTTTGAAAATTATAGGAGGAAACTTAGAAGAAAACATAAAAATATAAAACTTTGGCATCCTGTATATCAGAAATGAAGCTCCAGAGCATATATGTTTATAAGTTTTTCATCATAAAAAAATGTCTTTCACAAGATGGTAAAGTCCTGCTACAAAAAACTGACTCGCCCTATATATACAGTGTGGACTACCAGGAACTGCATCGATATATATCTCAGAAACTTAATGTAGGAAAAATTTGAAATTTTGGAAACTGGCTAGATGTCTTGGGGCCTATTCAGCTAAAATATTTTCATTCATTGGGCACTTCCGGTTATACCGGAAATAGGCCCTAAGTCGCTTATTTTAAATGGGACACCCTATATATTATTACATTTTTCAATTCTATCCAAGATTCTAGGCAGATTTTATGCATCATGTCCTATACCTAAGTCTAAGCATTTTTGAAATATTTAAGTTTTCATGTCAAAAATGACGATTGCAAGTCCTACTATAATTATCAATTTAAATATTCAAACCGAAAATACAGACGGATTACTTGAGTTGAGAAACATTTTTTGGGAGGTTACTAGGTTAGGTTTAGTGAATTAGGGAAATAAGGAAACCTTAAATATTTACGGTATCTAGTCGTAAATAAGGGAAAGCAGTATTTTAATATGGTTCCCTTATTAAATTTTTTCTAGTGCGCATGTGTACCCCTTATTTTTGGAACGACCATAATAAGGCATTTACCTTATAGCGTTTCCAATAATTCCCTATTATCTTATTACGGTTTTACAGTAATGACATACCTGAAGTTGTTACTATGCACCTTCACTATCTTATATTTGTTATAATTTGCCAGCCTATTATGGCGAGTAGCTGAATAATTTCGCCTTATGTCACTGTTACTGTCAGAAAAATAAAAAATGAAGAACACCCTACTGTGTAGCACTAGGAATGATAAAACCCCTCGGCGCATGTGCATGTCGTCAATATTTTTTGAATGTAAAGTGGAGGAAGGAAAATTCTTTAATAATTTAAAAAAAAATTATCAAACAACTTTCCAAGGAAGCTGGTTATACGTATTCAGCAACGCAAAATCTGCATTCACAATCGAACGGTGAATTATAGAAATTATCAAGTCACCCCGACTCAAAATCTGCATACAGCTGTTTCGATCTTATTAGATCTCATCAGTGCAGCTTATTTGACTCGGAGTGAATTAACAAATTTCTAATTGTTCCCCAATACAAATCGTGGTCAGTAACAATGGACAGATAACAATCCAGAGCGCCATCCCACCAAAGATATTGGGAAACAACAATTCACCGCTTAGACTGAAAATGCAGAAATTCGTCGCCTAAACACGTACCTCCTGATATGAAGATATCTACTCTACAACAGTGATGTATATGATTCCAAGGCACACTAACATAGTGATTTAAAACCTTTGGATATACTCACGAGAGCGCGCTCCGAATATTCTTGTCGCTTAATACGCAAAATACAACAATCAAATCATGAAAAACATACTAGTCGACCATGGTCAATTTCATACATTACATAAAGTGAACAAGGAAAATTCTTTAATAATTTAAAAAAAAATTATCAAACAACTTTCCAAGGAAGCTGGTTATACGTATTCAGCAACGCAAAATCTGCATACAGCTGTTTCGATCTTATTAGATCTCATCAGTGCAGCTTATTTGACTCGGAGTGAATTAACAAATTTCTAATTGTTCCCCAATACAAATCGTGGTAGGCGTGTTTTAGGCGACGAATTTCTGCATTTTCAGTCTAAGCGGTGAATTGTTGTTTCCCAATATCTTTGGTGGGATGGCGCTCTGGATTGTTATCCAGCCAGTGTTAATGACCACGATTTCTATTGGGGAACAATTAGAAATTTGTTAATTCACTCCGAGTCAAATAAGCTGCACTGATGAGATCTAATAAGATCGAAACAGCTGTATGCAGATTTTGAGTCGGGGTGACTTGACAATTTCTATAATTCACCGTTCGATTGTGAATGCAGACTTTGCGTTGCTGAATACGTATAACCAGCTTCCTTGGAAAGTTGTTTGATAATTTTTTTTAAAATTATTAAAGAATTTTCCTTGTTCACTTTATGTAATGTATGAAATTGACCATGGTCGACTAGTATGTTCTTCATGATTTGATTTTTTTGAATGTACCTATTATATAAATTAAAAATAACAATGAAAGTCGATTTTACGAATGAAATGAAGGAAAATTGCAATAAATGTATTAATAAGTCGATATTACGAATAAAATCCGTGAAAATTTAGCAAAAAAATTCATTGATTGACTGTCACATCATTGGTGGTATCGGCTAAGAGTATTGATGGGCTCAGGACGGAATGTGAGAGACTGGTGCAGGGATTCTCGGACTGGTGTTACAGAAAGTCACTCATGCTTAATCTCACCAAAACTTAATTAATCCACTTTCAGCTACGTGAATTCAGCTCAGATGTTCCACTTGTTGTCAAGTTTCACGACCGCCAACTGAGGCCGACAGCAAGTGCAAGGTTTCTGGGACTTCATGTTGATAGCAATCTCAAATGGGACAGTCATGTCGAGCAACTATCCAAGAAGCTCAACAAATCTTTCTTTGCAGTCAGTCGCCTAAAACACATGCTTCCTCTGGAGAGCTTACTCACAATTTATTACGCATTAGTCTACAGTCACCTTAGCTACAATTCACTTCTATGGGGTGGCTCATCTGGATCTGTTCGAGTTTTTGCTGCACAGAAGAGAATAATTCGCCTCATTTTCAACTTGAAACCTTATGAAACCTGTCGTCCAATATTTGAGCGTCACAAGATTTTACCATTACATTGTATCTACATTTTGAACTGTTTGTTATTGGTTCGCCAAAAGCTGTCGGATCTTAATACGCTTTCCAGTTTCCACGGTTACGAAACGCGACATACTAACACAATATGTATTCCATTGCACAGAACAACCAAGTTTGAATTATCTCCGACATATGTAGGTATAAAGCAGTATAATCACCTACCAAACCGGATAATGAACTTGAATCCGAGTAGTTTCAAAAAGGAAATTAAAAAACTATTGTCTACTTTTTGTTTTTATAGCTTGAAAGAATATTTCTCTACTGATATTTGTTAAATTTCCATCTCGTTAAGTTAACTTTTTTGTATTTTGTATACTGACATGTCCTATATATTTGTGTAATATCTAAAGGATAAATATATATTATTATTATTATTATTATATGGATGGGAAGCAGACACAGACGCAGAATCAAGCTTAAGCTATCTACGTCGCTTGGTTACCGTGGCACACAGAGCACTTCGACGCATGTTTTGTAGGACTTCGTACATATCGACCTTGACGCATGCGCATGTCGTAATTCCTATCTAAAAAACGCTATATATTTTTATTCTTCGTTGGTAAAAATTGGGAATTCAAATTCCCTAATGAAATCATATGTGTTTTATCGATATCCGTTGGAATTTTCAAAATCGGGACAGTTACCAACTTTTTGTCGTGAGACTATAATCCCTTTAGCTTCGCCTCGGGGTAAAAAACGGACGTCTGTGTTCAAAACTTGAAACAAAAATTGAAATACGACTGGAATCTAAATCTTTTTTTTTGCACTTGTCAGGTTTTATAACTCTCCTACGGCTTGTTCTGACGAGTGCAAAAAAGAGTTGCTTCATATTCTTGTTGTGTACATAGCTATTTCGTATACATATAACTATTTCATATTTTTTATATTCACAGCTAGTATAGTAGCTATTACTATTCCTCTTGGATCTCTGACAGCAGGGCTTTTGATGGACAGGTTTGGGAGAAAACTATCAGTTATACTCATCACAGTACCCTACATAATTTCGTGGATTTTCCAAATATTTGCAGTAAAATTATGGCAGATTTATTTGGCAAGAACCATAGCAGGATTTACTGGAGGTATGTTTTTATTTGAAGAAATATTAGCTTGTACTGCATTCTCTGAACTCAAATTTACATAATAAGAATATCATAGTAGTAAAAAAAACTCATGTGTTATTTAACAATTACTATAATTGAATCCAGGACGTTTCACCATACGGTGGCTTCATCAGATAGAGAATCAATAGTAATCATTGAATTCAAACATGTGTTTTTCTCAAAATATTGTTATGAATTTTGACCAAGTAACAGTGTCATGAAATACAGAAAAATAATATAATTTATATGAATCGAGAGTCTAGATTGAGCAATATATTCTTTCTTTTTTTCTAATTATCTTCAAAAATAATAATGCGTTCATAATTTGTTTCTTCGTTGAGCGAACGTATGAAATATAAGACACTTATCTTCCATTTATGAAAGACAAAAACATTCAGCATGAATATCACAATATAATTGAATATACGAGGTGTCTAAATAAAGTAATGAGACTGATCTTTTTTCAATGTTTTATTCAAAGAATATTATAATGCGATACTGTCTCCTTCAAAATAATTCCCTTGGGAAGCCACACAGTGCTGGAGACGGTTCTTCCATTCATCATAGCATTGCTGGAACTCCGATACTGGAATAGCCTTCAGCTGGTCGGTTACAGCTTTTTGAATGTTCGCAAGTGTCCCAAAATGAGTTCCCTTGAGGTGATTTTTCAATCTCGGGAAGAGAAAAAAGTCACAGGGACTCAAGTCTGGTGAATAAGGAGGCTGAGGAGCTACAGGAATGTTTTTACTGGCTAAAAACTGCATTATTGAGATTGCAGTGTGACATGGTGCATTGTCGTGATGCAACACCCAGTTCATTTTGATGTTTGGTCGCACTCGAGAGACTCTTTTTCGAAGTCTTTCAAGGACCTCTCGGTAAAAGTGTTGATTAACCGTTTGGCCTTGAGGCACAAACTCTCTGTGGACGATTCCGTGGGTATCAAAAAAACAAATCAGCATGCATTTGATTTTTGACTTGCTCATTTGAGCTTTTTTGGGTCTTGGAGAGGATGCAGTGTGCCACTCCATGCTTTGGCGTTTGGTTTCTGGGCCCTACTCAAACACCCAAGACTCGTCACCAGTAATGACACGTTCCAAAAAATGGGGATCATTTTCAATCGTTCCCAAAAAATCGAGACTCCTTTCCTTTCTCACATCCTTTTGCTCTTCAGAAAAGTTTTTCGGAACCATTTTTGTGCAAATTTTTCTCATCTCCAATTCATTGGTCAAAATCTGATGAACGGAGGTGTGATTCAAATTCAACTCTTCCGCGATCATTCTGACTGTCAACCGTCGATCTGAACGCACAAGATCCCGAACTCTGTTGACATTTTCATCGATGTTTGCAGTTGAAGGCCTTCCGCTTCGTGGTTCATCTTCAATTGACTCTCTTCCTTCTGAAAATGCCTTAAACCACCGAAACACCTGGGCCCTTGACAAAACACTTTCTCCGTACGCCTGTCGAAGTTTTTCAAATGTTTCAGTTGCATTGTGTCCAAGTTTGAAGAAAAACTTGATAGCACACCGTTGCTCGAAACTAATGCCACTCATAATTAGAACGCACAAGACAAAACTGTTTCACGAAAATTAACGCTACGGACAAACAGATGACTGTAGGGCATTCAAACTCATACTGGAGGCGTATCACATGTGCACCTAACGGTGTTTGAAGCCGCTCGTCTCCAGCGTTGCCAGATCGGGAGCGAAGTTGCCAGTCTCATTACTTTATTTACATACCTCGTACATACAAAACAACTATAAAAAGCATCCTGATTTCAAACTTCCGTTCAAATATTTCAGTAATTGCAAATTAATAACAAATTGGTTATTACATATTTGAGACTGAACAGTGAATCGAAAAATACGGACAATATATATTTTTTTTGACCCAGCTGGAAACTATATTCATATATAAGTCATGTTTTGCAAAATTGAGTTTTATAGTTATAGAACTAACTAAAAAAAAGTATAGGCTAAATTTGAAATTTATTCAAAAACAATATTGTTTATAACTCATTATTGTTCAACAGGTCTAACAACGGTGGCAATTATTTATGTTTCCGAACTATCCCATCCACTTTTTCGACAAGCTCTACTGTCCCTGAATAGTGTCTTTGTTTCTTTTGGAGTTCTCATGTGTTATTTTTTTGGTACTTTGATTAAATGGAAACTAACTGCTGCTGTTATGTGTTGTACTGCTGTTGCCACTGGCATTACCATGTTTTTGATGCCAGAAAGTCCATATTGGTACGTCATTTTTGAAGATGATTACAATAAAGCAAAAAGATCTTTCAGATGGATCTATAAAAATGATGAGGTAAGTAACATGGTTAGTCGTATATAGATATATCTAACTGACACTGCTCAACTAGTATAATCAACATGAATTATTTATAACCATACGTGCCAATAATTTTCAATTATTTCAGATATATCATTCTCAATACCAACATCTTGTATCGATCAAAGCCAAAAACATGAACAACACTACAGCCCAAATAACAGTTTTTGGAAAAATCAGATCATTCATCCAATTATTTAAAGAAAAAGCCGTTTACAAACCAACGGTTATACTAGTTTTACTTTTTTTAGCCCAGCAAATTACTGGAGGTTACGTAATAGTTTTCTACGCCACTGATATATTTCGGAAATTGGACGCACAATATCAAAATCAAGGAATTAGTGAATTTGCTTCGTTAGTTCTGCTCGGAGTAATCAGATTCGTAACATCTGTAGTATCAGCTCTAATTTCTAAAAAATTTGGAAGAAGAACGATCATGATAACTTCAGGAGTAGGAATGGCCTTCTGCAGTTTTTGCGCTGGAGTTTATATTTATTTCACACTAATTCCAGATGGAGAAATATCCGAAACAAGTATTATGATAAGCCACAAATCCTACAATATTGCATTTTTATTTTTGTTAGGTTATGTAGCGTTTGGATCGTTGGGATTTTTGGTGATTCCTTGGGCGCTTATTGGGGAATTGCTCCCTGTGAGAGTAAGAGGTATTTTAGGAGGGGGGTTAATATCTTTTGCCTATGTGGTGATGTTTTTATTTTTGAAGTTGTTTCCTTCAATTCTAGATTCATTTGCTATTCACTGCATCTTTTACACTGTTTCTATACTCAATTTAGTTAGCTCAATGTTTGTTTATTTCTTCTTACCGGAAACTTTAGGTAGAAATTTCTCTGAAATTGAAAAGTATTTTGAGACATGATCACAAATTCTCAACTTGAATATATTATTGCCAAAAATTGAAAAAAACTTCATATGTTGTTTAGCTAGTGTTCGCATGGTATTTTACATAACTAACCATTTTTTCAATAATTGTCTAATATATTATATTTGATAATTGTAAAAATATAAGACAATAAATTTATATTTTGTTACCTCCCATAAATGTTGAAAATGTTTTTGTAAATATGATATATATATATATATATATAATATTATCCTAATGGGTTCTGCAAGTTGTTTCAGAAATGATATTTTGTTTAGTCAATATCTTCAATTTTTATAAACTAAACTAATATCAATAAAAATCAGAGAGTTTTAAATTAACTGAATCATTCTCTTATAACCTAGATCATTTTTCTGATATTAGAATATAGAAGTTGATAGAAATTCAGTGTTTGCCAGATATATTTTGAATGACAGTCAAAAATGATTTTTGTTATTATTGGAAGTAATTGCTGTCAATTTGAAGCAGAAACATTTTATATAAACGATATTCATTGTTAAATAAATTGAATTCAAAATAAAAATTTATTGAATATAACCTTGTTTGAAGTTTTGTTGAATACCTTGTCATACATTGTAATATAATCATCCTAATATATATATATATATATATATATATATATATATATATATATATATATATATATCATAATATATATATATATATATATATATATATATATATATATATATATATATATATATATATATATATATATATATATATATATATATATATATATATATATATATATATGTATATATGAGTATGTTAAGTAGAGGTATGATATACATAGATAGTAGTGTAACACGGATAGTTCTAGGCCACTTCAACTTTTCCGACAACTCCGAAATGTCAGTTCTGCGCATGCGCGACTTCGGGGGCGTGGCTATGATCGGAAAGTCGGCTCTACAACGTGAGGGTTGGGTTCTACAACGTGGGGGTTGGGTTCTACAACGTGGGGGTTGGGTCCTAGAACGTCTTGGTTCTAGAACGTGAGGGTTGGGTTCTACAACGTGAGGGTTGGGTTCTACAACGTGGGGTTGGGTTCTACAACATGTTGTAGAACCTAACCCTCAAGTTGAAGTGGCCTAGAACGAACCGTGTTACACTACTATAGATACCTATAGCAAATTCTAGTAGCTTTCCAAATTTTCAGGTCATTCCATTCGAAATAATCTACTTTCAGTCACTTTTTCAAGCAAACAAAATAACTGAAATTCCTTACCACTCTGTATTGAAGTAACGCAGATTAGGCTGAAGTGTAGGGAGACCCCAAATATCACCAAACTCCAACCCAAATTTCGATATTTCTCAACTCTAAGATATCAGCGTTTTTATAGGTCTTAATTTCCGAAGAAATGAAAATAATTTTTATTTCGAAAACGGTAACAGATAGGGATAGGGAAATATCATGAAAAGTTATATAATATATATATATATATATATATATATATTTATATATATAATATATATATATATATATATATATATATATATATATATATATATATATATATATATATATATATATATATATATATATATATATATATATATATAGATATATATATATATATATATATATATAATATAATATACAGTGGCGCCGACTTATAAAAAATATTGTGGGGGGCCCATATCAGTGTCTTGCCTCGAGAAATTTTCTGAATTTTAGATGAAAAATAGTGAGTTTTAAAGTTTTTTGAGCAATTAAGAGTCATATGCGGTCAATATTAGAATCCCCAAAAACTCAACTCCAGGAAACTTGACAAGTCTGAAACATTTTTTGTCTTTGAAAAACGAAACAAAATATAAACATACACGATATTTCCGTAAAAAACTAACTTAATTCACATTAACAATTATGCTTATAGACAATAACAGAGCATTGAATATATAGCTCTGAAAAGACTGAAATTATATTCATATAAATCCTAAACTATCATTAAAAGAATTAATGAAATAGCTAATTCAAGCTTACTTTGAATAACGCTTCATTAAATAAAAACAATATCTCAAATAATATAATGCTTTGAAAAAATTTAAGTATTATAAAATAATGAATAAAAAAATATTTGAGTATTTGAAAATAACTAATGAAATAATAGTAGTACAATACTAAACTATAGTACAATACTAAACTAGTACTAATATTTCGAAACTGAAAATTTAACATTCTGTATATATTTAATTCTCTATTTTATAAAGGTTCTTAATATTGCTCTAAATACTATTTTTAGGGCTACAGAGTCTTTAGAAAGGTGCAAATATCGATCGTCTAGTCTAACTAAAAATTTACTCAAATTATTGGGCGAGCGGAGCCCCCCCAAACGAGTTTTTGAGGGGGCTCAGGCCTCCTTAGGCCCCATGGCCTAAGCTTTGAATCAAAAATAATTAATATGATATAAGTGTGGTGCAGCTTTAGACTAATTCTACACCACAATCTCATAACTTGAGTTCTGCAACTGTAATAAATTTGGGAATAAGTGTAATAAATTGTAATTAATGTGTAAAAAATTGACCAAGAGTGAAATAGGGCGTGGGGTATAAAAGCTGGTGCACGTGAGAGACATCGTAATTCTCCCATCTGCAGAATGTTGAACGGTTAAATGAGTCTTTTGCTGGGATAGATATGTTCTATACATCCTTAAATGCCTAGAAGCCTAAGGCGCTTATTGAAGCAAAGATTTCTGTAACTGTGCTGAAGCGCTTTGTTCAGTTTGATGCTTGTTGCCTTTTGACATACTTCGCTTTTTTTTTGGTTATTGTATATCTTTTATATTGGAGGTTGTTTATTATTTTTATGTATAATTTTCACAATATGCTATTTTACTTGGGTGAATACTGTTTCTGGGCGTTGCCTGTTTGTATTCCTTTGTACAATAAATAATAAATAATTATAATATATATTTCAAAAATGAGTGGTGTTATCTCCTTTTCAATTGTTAAGTACAATTATCTGCGCTACAGAGAATTTCCTATGTTGTTATTTAACCTTTACTAGCTAGTCCAAATAACCTCAAACTGTGTTTACACTAAACGGTCATTGTAGCTGTTCAGTATAGCTCAGATTTACGTAATACTGTGACAAGTGTCAAACGCATGATGAATAGTTAAGTTCATGGTAATATTTATTGATAACTTTTCAATAATTTTCGCATGTCAATTGATTTTTTGTGTTGATTATTTATTTCACTAATGTGAGTATCGCTTTTATTGGGAATGCAATGAATTTAATTATTTTTTAGTAGCTTGGTAGGAATTGATCTTTTAATTATAGATAATTTCTTATGTAAACAATGTATTCGACGCAAGCTGACCATACACGATAATATTCTATTCAAGAAACAACAAATACAAATGTTCACTGGTGAATTGAGTTACAACTTTTTTCCACTTATATCGCTCCAAAAATTTCGCACACATGAAAAAGTGAAATTCGAAAAGTTATTTCGAGAATCACAATGTTTATTATTCATCTCTTTTATGTTAAAATAAAATCAAAATTTTTCGTCCTTATGCTCTTATATATCAGTCGAACAATTTTCAGTAAAACGATAATAGTTCTTTGAATTATGTAAAATATTTATTAAGTAAGTTAAGTTACGCACAAATATCGAAAGTTATACCATATTCAAAAAGGGCTGTAGAGATGATATAAGGAATTATAGATCGATCTCACTGGTGCCAGTACTTTCTAAAGTTTTTGAAAGACTTCTTTGTACGCAAATAGTAAACCACTTTGAGAATAATAACTTATTTAACGAGAATCAATTTGGTTTTAGAAGAGGGAGGAGTACACTGGATGCAGTTCTGTGTTTTATTGAACACACCTTGAAATGCTTTGAGAGTGGGGAGTTTTCCCTTTCCCTTTTTATGGACCTTGCAAAGGCTTTCGACTGTGTGGCGCGCATCCTCCTTGATAAGCTTAATGCTTATGGTTTTTCTACAAATAGTCGTGCTCTTATGGCGTCATATCTTTCTAATAGATATCAAACGGTTTATAATAACAATAACTGGTCATGTAAACAACTTGTCAAAATGGGGGTACCCCAAGGTTCCGTTTTAGGACCAATTTTATTCTTGATATTCATAAATGACCTTCCGATATATTTGAATAACTTTAATACCATTCTCTTTGCCGACGACACAACGATCTCTGTAACATCAAATGATTTGGCTGCTGTCTGAAAGGGGGTGTCGCTGCACAGTCGAGAGCGGTTGAGTGGTTCACATCGAACAAGCTTTTGGCTAATGAACAGAAGACGGTAAAATTACTCTTCACCCTAAAAAATGATGTTCCTGTTGATTTGGCTGATAATGCTAGATTCTTGGGGGTATATCTTAATTCCTCTCTTCGCTGGGATGTACACACCGGCCACTTGGCCTCTAAATTAACGAAAAACATTTTCTTATTGAAATCGACGTCAAGTCGTTTGTCGGTTAGCATCTTAAAAACTGCCTATATTTTCCTGATTGAGTCCATCTTGAAATATTCTTTGTTAGCGTGGGGCTACTGTTCTACACGCACCCGTATTTTCTCTCTTCAAAGAAGGGCTATCCGAATAACTGCTAGGCTTGATTATCGTGAAGAATGCAAACATGCATTTATTGAAAACAAAATTTTGACTCTTCCCTGCCTCTATATCCTAGAGGCTCTGATATATGTGCATGAAAATAAGAGTATGTTTAATCAGAATAAAGACTTCCACGAATATCCTACAAGAGCCAGAGAAATGATTCGAAATGATTATTGTAGGCTATCCAGAACTCAGAAAGGACCTTTTTATTCATCTAAGAAATTATACAATAAAGTCCCGGAAGAGATGAAACGCCTTTCTCCTATTAAATTCAAGACTATCATTAAGAAATTTCTGATTGAAAGAGCCTTTTATGAGGTTGAAGAGTTTCTTGCTTGCGAATTTGGATGACTGTTTCTCCCTTGTGGGTATTTTTTATCTTTTTCTGTTGTTCCTGTGATGACTGTATTTTAACTTTGAAATTGTATTTTATTTTAAATATATTTCTAATTGACGAGTGTAAACATATGGAAAATATAAAGCATGAATAAATATTACTATTACTACTATACTATTAGTATTAGCAGGTACCTACTTCGTCAAGATTTCATTAATAAAAAGAAAAATGGTGTCATTTGCGAAAACGAAACATATGCGTGCGACTAATCCAAGTTGAAATAATTAATATTGAAATGGGGGGCTAAGAGCTTTTACAGATTGTAAATAAAAAATGAAGAAAGCCAGGAGTCACCTCTGGGATTAGAACCCAGAAATAAGGCACACCAGAGTTCAGTACTTAGACCACTCGATCGTCAACGCAATGTAAAATTTAGACGCAAGAGTGTATATAACGAAAGGATAATGTATCGCCACGCTATATAATTGAATATAAACCTACAATACGTAGTCATTATTTTATGGAACAAATTTGTAAAGCTTTATCTTTTCATTTTCATGCCATATCTGATTTCTGTCGTAATCTGTTCTTTTATGCATATAACTTATACAAAATTATTTCGATGTTTCACATCTGACGTTTTCGAGTTGCTTGTACATGAATTCATGAGTACATATAATGCATTGGCGATTGACGTGGCGGAGTGGGATCAGAAAGAGTAGGGATGAGGGAACGGAAAGAAAGAGAAAGGTTTACAATATTCGCTCGTGTTAACAAAAAGCGTGACTTTCGTCAGTCTACTTTCGTCAGTCTATTTCCGTCACACTTTTGGTCTCGCATATTTTTCAGTTTGGTCCCGCAGCGAAATACCTACTGAATTTGGTTTATCATGATATATTATATAAAGTGAACAAGGAAAATTCTTCAATAATTTTAAAAAATTATCAAACAACTTTCCAAGGAAGCTGGTTATACGTATTCAGCAACGCAAAATCTGCATTCACAATCGAACGGTGAATTATAGAAATTGTCAAGTCACCCCGACTCAAAATCTGCATACAGCTGTTTCGATCTTATTAGATCTCATCAGTGCAGCTTATTTGACTCGGAGTGAATTAACAAATTTCTAATTATTCCCCAATACAAATCGTGGTCAGTAACAATGGATGAATAACAATCCAGAGCGCCATCTTTTGATCGTTATATTTTGCGTATTAAGCGACTAGAATATTCGGAGCGCGCTCTCGTGAGTATATCCAAAGGTTTTAAATCACTATGTTAGTGTGCCTTGGAATCATATACACCACTGTTGTAGAGTAGATATCTTTATATCAGGAGGTACGTGTTTGAGCGACGAATTTCTGCATTTTCAGTCTAAGCGGTGAATTGTTGTTTCCCAATATCTTTGGTGGGATGGCGCTCTGGATTGTTATTCATCCATTGTTACTGACCACGATTTGTATTGGGGAACAATTAGAAATTTGTTAATTCACTCCGAGTCAAATAAGCTGCACTGATGAGATCTAATAAGATCGAAACAGCTGTATGCAGATTTTGAGTCGGGGTGACTTGACAATTTCTATAATTCACCGTTCGATTGTGAATGCAGATTTTGCGTTGCTGAATACGTATAACCAGCTTCCTTGGAAAGTTGTTTGATAATTTTTTAAAATTATTGAAGAATTTTCCTTGTTCACTTTATGTAATGTATGAAATTGACCATGGTCGACTAGTATGTTTTTCATGATTATATCATGATATATTATAATATATTTTGTAAAATTAGTACCTATACAATAAAAGTGATGGATGAAAATTAATTCCAGAGTAAACAAATTTTCGTTCAATGCAAAATTTAAGCTAGGCGATAACTTCATTTATATTTCAAAAGAAATGTTATTGTTTCTATAATTTCGTGATCTGGATTTAACAAATTGGATTTTCTTTTTCGTTTTCATCCAGATGTGGACAAATTAGATAACATATCATTGAAAAATCGTACAACAAGAATTGATTGATATAAATATTCAGAAAATTATTTCTACAGAATGTAACGTCAATGGATAAAAAAATGTGAAAAATAAATAATTTCAACTTCAGTTTCGTATGATATATTGGATGGGATTGCTTTTGGTACGAATTGATTGGGGGGGTTGATCCCCCTGGAGGGAAAATAAATCTTGTTTACACGATAAAGGGCGCAATTTTGAAGCAATAGGGTTGAAAGTTTGTATTTAGGTAGTTTTGTATGATATCTTAAATATGGTGTTGGTTCGAATTTGTTGGGGGGTTGAGCCCCCGGGGAAGAAATAAATCCTGTTTATATGATAAAGGGCGTAATTTTGAGCAATTTGATTGAAAGTTTGTGAGTAGGTAGTTTCGTATGATATATTGGATGGGATTGGTTTTGGTAAAAATTGCTTGGGGGGTTAACCCCCCAGGAGAGGAAATTAATCTTGTTTATACGATAGAAGACGTTATTTTGGGACCATAGAGTTGAAACTTTGTATGTAGGTAGTTTCCTATGATATCTTGGATGGCATTCATTTCGGTATGAATTGGTTGAGGGGTTGACCCCCTGGAGGAGGAAATAAATATTGCCTACACGATAAAGGGCGCAATTTTTGTTTTTTGGATTTGGAACAAAAATTATAATTCTGAACGTTTTGAAAACCTGCTTTTCTAAAGCAGCTCACTGCGATAAAGGTTTTTTGAATATAAAAACTATTTTAATTATTGAACACAAAATTACTTTTTCCGTCGACCTCTGAATAAAAGCTTACTTTAACGTACACGAAATTGATCATTAATGACCCATTTTAATGTGCAATTTCTCCTATTTTAATGTATGATTGTCATGGGCAACCAAACACAGAGGTATTCAGCACGGAATAGTTGAATTATTCTGTGTCTGTACTGTTATTCCACAGAGAAAAGGAATTCATAATTCAAATCGAAAAATTTAACTCTATACAAAATAAAGTAGAAACTGCGGAAAAAATTTTATGCAATAATCGTTTGAAAGTAAATCACACTTCAGCTTCCACCAGTTCCACATATTCCTTATCGGATATTGTAGGTAATGTTAACTATTCAGAATGTCACATGTCTAATATTCTATCTATGAATTTCTCAAATTGTTCCATCGGGAGCATAAATATAAATATATCGAAATTAACATAGAAATTTATATTGTGTCAAGTGTATCTGTCATGCAAAATAAAAATATATTTCAATCAAGAATTTATACTCAATTCAAGATGAGGTCGACGGAAAAATCTTGTAATAAACTCGTTTATCAATGTAGCGATTAATGGTCTCGAACTATTAACGCGCTCGCTCCGCTCATGCGTTAAAATATCTTAACCATTAATCGCTGTCATTAATGAACTAGTTTATTAAATAACTAATACTCAGACATAGAGCAGGCTAAAGTAAACAGTAAGTAGGTATAGAAGGGAGATTGACGCGCATAGATAATCAATCTTGCGCAGGTGAATCATGTTTTTGTGCTCATACGCATAGGGATACTAAGTGTATGTATGGGGGCATGGTTACGCCCCTACACACAGACGTTGATGTCTTAACACATCAACGTGCATCCAAGAACGTACAACCAATAACGTTAATGTGGATGCAAAAATACATACGTTTTTGAATGCATACTCCGGATGAACGCCGCGTTGATGTTTTCTGAATCGCTTGAGTTTTTGAATGCGCATTCAAATGAACACGTGCATCTCGCAACGTGTGGAGGCGATTCACCGATGTTTGTGCATTCTTAAAGCATTGGTTGCGGTTAATCTTTATTTTTATTTCTATTTTTCTTTTCAAGAGTATAAGCACACGCCACTGTCACAAGAGCTGAACATTCTTCTTCGAACAAAACTATGGTTTTGTTCGAACGTGTATACGCAATCTACTTGCACGTTTTTGGTTGCGCGTTTTTGGATGCACGTCGATGTAATAACTCATCGACGTCCGTGTGTAGCCCGCATTTGGCCCTTACAATCGGTCTGGCTGCTTGCAGAAGGTATTGAAATAGTACCCTGAGTATAAAATATAAAAATCAAGACTGAGAATATAAGTAAAATTGATAAAGTATAAACTTTAAAATAAAAACACTTGGCTTATGTTTCACAATATAAAAAATATTCAGATACTGTATTTAGCAGTAGCGAAAAGTCGACATGTTTCGAGTTATGAACTCATTATCAAGACTGACTACAGGAGAGTATTGCATCGTAATTTATAAAACAGACAAAAGCAAAGGTGATACCTGAAAATCAATTTGTTCGTTTACAAGGGGTAATTGACTATTATGGGTGGAACTTATTTCGAGAATTTCGAGAAGGTCAAGGCGTTTACCCTTGTTACCTGAATGTAACAATTTGGTTTTGTTGAAATCCAGGAAGTGATTGAATTTTATACAATGTTCAGAGAAGCCAGTGGTATTTTTGTTTTGTAAAATTGACTTTTTATGTTCTTCAACACGAATATTTATATTCCTTCCTGTCTGTCCAATATAGAAAGCAGGACATTCGTCACAAAATATTTTGTAAATACCACTGTTTTCTCCGATGTTAGATTTTTCTTTATTATTGACCAAGAATGACTTCAAGTTTCTTTTATTTGTACAAATTGTTTTAACGTTATTTTTCGATAGTCTGTTACAAATTTTGCTACTCAAATTAGGCACATAATTTATTGGGAAGTATTTTTGTTCTTCATTAATAGTTTGTGTGGGGTATATTGAATGCAACAGATACTTTATTCGTTTTTTCCCAATGAGCTTGTCGATAAGACTTTCATTGTAACCGTTATTGATAGCTAATAATTTAATTGTATTAACTTCAGTTTGAAAATTTGTTTCCGATAATGGAATCATGAACAACCTATGTATGAACGAATGAAAAGCACTGAGTTTTATTTCAATGTGTTGGTTATTGTCGCTGTGAGTTAAAGTATCTGTGAAGGTTGGTTTTCTATAAATGTTGAAAGTAAGAGAATTCAAATTCCTAGCAATCTGAACGTCTAAGAAATTCAAGGTATCGTTTTCGTTTTCTACTTCTTTTGTAAATTGAATCGAGTTGTAGAAATTATTTATATATTTAAGGAAATTATCTAACTGCCTATCTGTACCGGTCCAAATACAAAAATTTCATCTACATAACGCCTCCATAATAAAACGTTAGTAATTAAATTATTATCAACATTGAATATTTTTTTCTTCTAAGTTATTCATGAAAATTTCACTCAACAAAGGCGATAACGGTGATCCCATGGACAATCCGTCTTCTTGTTTGTATATTATATTATTAAATTTGAAATAACTCTGTTTCAAACATAAGTTTAAGGCAGACATTGTTTCGTTGACTGCTTGAGTTATTAAATTTGGGTTCATCTCTAGATATCGCTTAACAATATTTTTAACTTCTTGAGTTGGCGTGGAAAGAAATAAGTTGATAACGTCAAATGAAATTAAGTAAAATTACATTATTCTCTTGGTAGCTCTAAAGCGTCTGGCAAAGGCTTCCGCCCACGGAAACTGTCTTGCAGTAATAGTTATTAATTTTCATAGTATTCTTTAAAGCATATGTGACAATCAGTCCTGAGAATTTAAGAAAAGTAAGTTGATATTTTGACCACCGTTAGCACCTGGTACCTGGAAATTGGCCTTCGGTCCAAGCTATCAGGTAGCATACACTGAAAGTACATAATAGCACTATTTAATCCTACACATATTATTGCTGAAAAAATGAGTGATGCCTGGGGCTCTGGGATCTTCCTCTGTGTTTGGTTCATTCTACGATAAGAGGTCTCAAGTACATGGAGGATGCGGTCAAGGAAAAAAGTTGGAGTTTTTTGATTTAACACGTATATCACGCCTTTAGTTTCTTCCAAGTGCACATTTACGTAAGGGCAAGTCAATTTATACATTTTTAATTATTTTTAAGATAGCCAGGGAAAATATATAAGGCAGGGTAAAGACATCAAGACTTTTTGGCCAAAGGAAAGATTTCATGTGCTAAAACTATTACCTACTAAAATTAACTTTCATAAAACATTGTACTTAACTATATCTGAATTAGAACATGAACTATGTTTGAATTAGTTTATACAAACATATAATTTTCTAAATTATCTCCCCTGGTCATTCAGTACTTCTCCTGGTAATAATCTCGCCAGGGGAAATACAACAGGGGAGAGACGTTTTCTTCATAAACAATTTTTTTTTCCAACGCACGTTAATTTTGGATTCCCCCCCCCCCCCCCACCCCCCCCCCCCCCCACCCCCCCCCCCCCCCACCCCCCCCCCCCCCCACCCCCCCCCCCCCCCACCCCCCCCCCCCCCCACCCATTGTTTTCATATAAGAAAATTGGGTGATAAAAAACTAACGGAAACCCAATTGCCCGTCGGAAGCGTAAAACCAAAAAATTGGCTTTAAAAAATTAGAATTTGATGTACCTTTATATTTGGCACAACGTAAAAACCTGTAAAATGCTCTTTCGATGTGAGCTATTCTTCTGAAAAATTATTTAGAGTTATAGTCTTTCGAGTTGTTTGGGTCTTTGAATAAGCTTAGAGTAGGTACTGTTTTAGGCACTAGTTCTCGATATTTGAAAACTAAACAGCAATATTAAAAACTAGTGCAGAATAAGGTTGCTAAGGTTGTATATTTGATTCAAATTTTTTGTCTAGCATTGTATTTTAGTTGCATCAGTTTACATTCCACCATATTATTGTAACACCAACACTTGTGACCCCTTGGCGAATGAAAAAAAATGACAGTTTCTTGTCAGTTCTCATGGCTCAACCCCAGCTTCAGACCGTAGGCAAATTTGCTCAAACAGCTCTTTCACAAGTATCATGGATGTCATTTACTCACGCGAATATAAATTTGAATTTGATTTTTCGTATGTAACTTTGATTGTACCTAATGAATATTTAAAATAATATACGTTTGAACTAATTTATTACCAAAGCTTGAAAAAGCCAACCAATTCAATTTGTAAAAGTAGATAATAAAAAAAATATAGGAAGTTTATTTCAGAAACTGGTATCATTACACGCACACAGATATACGTGTTTTCACATAGCCGCTCCGGTTTGTCTCGCGCACACATTTTCGGTTTTATTCTCTAATCTGAGTTCAATACCATAAACTTGAGAACCTAAAGCAAACCAAGTGCCTATTGGCCGAATTTGCTACAGGCCCCGCGCTGGCTTAATCCAGCACTATATATATATATATATATATATATATATCTATATATATATATATATATATATATATATATATATATGTATATACATATATATACATATATATATATATATATATTATATATATATATATATATATATTATATATATATTATATATAAATATATATATATATAAATAAATATAAATATATATATATATATATATATATATATATATATATATATATATATATATATATATAGAGAGAGAGATATATATAAAATTGAGTTTTTGGTGCCAAGCATCATAAACAATCATGAAAAGAAAAACTGTCTTGGTCCTAGGTCCAACTTTGCTAAAAGCACCTATTTTAATAAGCAGGTTTTCAAAGTGGAAATCTGCAATAAATTCGTGAGGATCAGAGCTCCATTATTAAGGTCGTATTTTTCGCGCGAAATGCATTGCGTCGAGTTACGATTTTTACGGATAATATATTCTGAAAAATCATGCTTAAAAAGTAAACGCCACTGGATTCAGCGTGTCCCTAAATAGGTATGACTAAAATTTCATAAAAAAATATTCATTCATAACAAAGTAATGAGAACTCAAAATTCGAAAACTCACACATAACAGTCACAAAAAAAACACCCAATATCGACAGATAGCCATAGAAATATTTTTTTCATGATTTCAAGAATGAATTGACATCAGATAAATACTCTACAAACTTCTCCAGCACTTCTAGAGTCATCTTCCGAAAGAGTGCCATCAGATAAATACTCTACAAACTTCTTCAGTACTTCTAGAGTCATCTTCCGAAACTTTCGGAAGATGACTCTAGAAGTGCTGGAGAAGTTTGTAGAGTATTTATCTGATGGCACTTCATTCTTTCTCGGACCGAAAGGCGTAAAATTTCAGTTTTCTCTTACGCTCTATCATTTCCATGGCAACAAAGATTTAAATTGAAAAATCTATTAGGTCTTAGTTTCAGTTGATTTGCGTGAAAACTTGAATGTAATTCCGTTATTTTCCGTGAAAATACGATGAAAAAATTGATTTTCAGGTATCACCTTTGCTATTGTCTGTTTTATTTAACAAGATGTGACACTTTCCTGTAGTCCGTCTTGATAATGAGTTTATAACTCGAAACATAACATGTCGATTATCCTTTACTGCTAAATACAGTATCTAATTATTTTTCAAATAGTGAAACTATTGTGTTTTATTTTGAAGTTTTAACTTTATTCTTCATATATTTATATATAGAAGAAAGTTATTTTTTCAGATATATCGCTCCCAGTACCAACATCTTCTATTGATCAAGGCGAAGAAAAGGAACACCATGAAGTCTAAATCAAGGGGAATCGAAAAACTCAGATTCTTACTCCAAATATACACAGAGGGACCTGTGTACAAACCGACAATCATACTCCTCCTACTCTTCATAGCCCAACAAATCACTGGAGGCTACGTGATCATTTTCTACGCCACTGACATATTTCGGAAACTAGATGGGCATAATCCCAATCAAGGCATGAGTGAATTCGCTTCCTTAGTTTTGCTAGGAATAATCAGATTTGTAGCATCTGTAATATCAGCTCTAATTTCAACCCAAGTTGGTAGAAGAACCATTATGATTATTTCAGGAGTGGGAATGGCTTTCTGTAGTTTTTGCGCCGGGGTTTATATTTATTTTACACTTCTTCCTAATGAAGAAATATCCGCGATGCATATTACAATGAGTGATCAAACCTACAATATTGCGTTCATATTTTTGTTAGGATATGTAGCGTTTGGGTCCTTGGGATATTTAGTAATACCTTGGACGCTTATTGGGGAATTGTTACCAGTAAAGGTCAGAGGAGTTATAGGTGGAGCTCTAGTATCTTTTGCGTATATAATGATGTTTTTATTTTTGAAAGTGTTTCCCTCCATTTTAGATTCAGTTAATATTCATTGCATATTTTACGCGGTCTCTATACTCAATTTTATCAGTGTTATGTTCATTTATTTCTTCTTACCAGAGACTTTAGGTAAGAACTTCTCTGAAATTGAGAAATATTTCGAGAGATGAATGGGTATTTCTTATATATTAAATACTAAAACATTCTTTATCCTGGAAAACGCCATTTTATCTTCAGCTCGAAATACTTGAACTACAGCAAGACACACGTTTAAAAACCACTTTCAAAGACTTGAAACTCATCAAATTTTATCAGAAATACTTTCCAAAAGACTCGTTGCCAAGCCTCTCCAAATTTCGTAGGAAAGTAATATCTTAGTTTGGATGTAGGTACTGACTGCAGGTTTCAAATCCAAAACAAGAACTAGAATCACAGATGATCACTTCGAAAACAGTTTGTCCACATGTCCACCATGGTAGTAGATATTAATAGAGTATAACTACTCAAGTGATCGCAGTCACAACATAAAAATAAAGAGACTATTTCAAATAATATTACTTCTTCTTCTCCTTCCGTAACCTTACAACTCAAGGTGGGTTTTTGCTGCCTGTACAACCTGCCTCCATCTGTTACGGTCTTACCGTAACCTTCTGCAATTTCCTGCCATGTATTGACTTCGATTAAGAGGTCCTTCTTTATGTTATCTCGCCATCTCAATCTAGGCCTTCCTAGCGGCCTCTTTCCTTGCGGGCTTCCTCCCATACAGATTTAATGAGTCTTGTGTTCTGACTCCTTTGTCTAGCCCATCTCAGCCTCTTTGCTTTCATTTCTTGTATGATGTCCGTGCTATTGTACAACTGGGCTACTAAAGCGTTAGTTCTTATTCTGTAATGGCCTGTTTCTGGGTCGCGGTATAGGGACCATAGATTATTTCCGCTCAAAACGTCTCAAGATTAGAGTATCATTTACGGTAATGGTCCATGTTTCACATGCATATGTTACAATAGGTCTGACGATGGTCTTATATAAGATGATTTTTGAAGTTCTAGAGAGGTGCTTGGACATGAAGAATGAAGGCGAAGTAGCGCTTATTTCCTTGTGTAATGCGATGTTTGTTTTCTTCATGTTTGTTGTTGTCCGTGTAAAAACAGTTGCTCATGTTTGGTCTACACAGACACTCAAACAGTGACCGAAGAAGCCCTGGTAGAGGCAATCTCTTGAACACAACTGCTTCTAATTAGTTTCTATCATCGTAGAATAAATACTCAATGAAAATAAATAATAGATCTATAAACATGTATATTATATATGATATCTTGATTTCAGTACATTGTTTCATTTTTTGTCCAAAATTTATTCCCATACATTATTTTATTATAATTAATTCAAAGGTTGAGGGTAGAGGGTAATAAAACCTCATGAAATTCGTAATAGATAAAGTATCTTTTTCTACCCGTGCCGTACCCGGTTTCGGGCGTAGGCGAACTCTCTACAACTATTCGCGTTGAGAGTGATACAGTGATACACGAATAGAAGGGACCTACAGTTTTACGACGGTTCCGAATGTCTTTATAGAGAGGCTTTACAAGGCAGAATACTTCTCGGTGGTTTGCCACTGCTTTCCGAGAGATGGCGTTGTATAAATTCGTTGGTTCGGCCGGGATTCGATCCACCGACCTTCTGTTCAGTAGACCACTGAGCTTCGGAGCCACTAGATAAAGTATAATACAATACAATATTGGTGCACAGTTATAGCAAAATATGCATCTAACCGAGCTTTAAAAATACACTTGCCAGCAAAATTAACGCACCACTAAAATTTGGGTCAATTTCAAAGTTAATTTTCTCGCGAACTGCTGAATCGATTTAGATAAAAAAAATTTTCAATGTAGCTTAAATCTTCAGAAATGACGTTATGCAAAGAGAGAAAAATTCGGGTTTTAGGCATATACTGGGTGTTTGAAGAAAAACTAGTAAAATGCACAACTTTTGTCATATTCTGTGGGAATTCCCATCAACAATATAAGGTGTCTCTCTAAGTCAAAATATAGCCCTATCTTTTACAAGCATTTCGTTTTTTTATTCACTTTTTTATCTTGCTTATTAAATGAAATACGGAATTTAATGTAAAACGTAACAACTAAAATTTATTTAAAAAAAATTTGAAATAAAATCTTAAACATTAAAATAAAAATTCAACATCGGGTGTTTTCTCCCCTATTCCTTATAACTGATTGACATCGACGACCCATATTTTGAACCAGACGTCTAATTTTTGCTTGATCTATATTTGTCCATATTTCCCTCATAATGTTTTCTACATCATCCAAGGAGGCAGGTGGGGGTTGATGATCTCTAAGCTGCCTTTCATTAGATCCCATAAATGTTCTGGTTAATTTAGTTCTATTTTCGGAGTATGTGGTCTGGCATTATCTTGCATTAGTATAAAATTATCTCCAATATAACAAGCCATAGGGACCACATGCTCTGACAAAATTTCGTCAATGAACTTTTCGCTATTTAAAGGTGCTCCATGCAAGGACATGATGTCTGTACGAGCTGCCAAAGAAATTCCGCCCCAAAACATCACAGAGCCTCCATTAAATAACTCGGTTTGGCAAATATTATTTTGTGAATAACGTTCGTTTAGCTGTCGAATAATTTCTGAGCTTCGATCCTTGCTGTAGAGATAAAACCTCGTGTCATCAGTGAACAAAACTCGTTCCCAATCTTCAGCAGTCCAGTTCACATGTTCCCTTGCAAATTGAAGTCTTTAAGTCTTTTTTCGACATTAAATTCCGTATTTGATTTAATATGTTAGATAAAAACGTCAATAAAAAAACAAAATGCTTGTAAAAGATGGGGCTTCATTCTGACTTAGAGAGAGACACCTAATACTGTTGATGGGAATTCCCACAGAATATGACAAAAGTTGTGCATTTTACTAGTTTTTCTTCAAACACCCAGTATATGCCTAAAACCCGAATTTAAATTTTCTCTCTTTGCATGACGTCATTTCTGAAGATTTAAGCTACATTGAAATTTTTTTTTATCTAAATCGATTCAGCAATTCGCGAGAAAATTAACTTTGAAATTGACCCAAATTTTAGTGGTGCGTTAATTTTGCTGGCCAGTGTATTTATGTTAGACGCCGAAACAACATCAGCTGGTAACTAGTTGCATCGATGAAATACTCGGTTATGGGAAGAAAAAACATACTGGACGAGCTTCTAAAAGTTTCTCGATTCAAACTATACAGGCATCCGCGCAGAAGACGAACTTCGTTGCGATGAAATAGGTACGAGACCGCTTAGATCACCACACGACAGTACAGCATCAAGGCCGGTGTTGCCAAGTTGTATTATGAATTTTAAAAAGAAGTTTGATTTGGGATAAGTTAGGTTATATTATTGGTTCTCCCAATTTTAATGATAGAAGGAAACATCCGACCAACGATTTCTTTATGCATTGGTTGTGGTTCATTGCAGTACTGAATAGGATGCTAACACCAACTGGAAAATTATTAGTATAGAAATGAGAACCCTTATTCCTAGAAAATCCTAGCCAATGATAAATACAGATAATTATATGAAGGAACAAGTGAAATTCTTCAATAATTTAAAAACTATAAAACAACTTTCCAAGGTAGCTTGTTATATGTATTCCGCAGCGCCAATTCTACATTCACAATCTAACAGTGAATTATAGAAATTGTCAAGTCACCCCGACTCAAAATCTGCATACAGCTGTTTCGATCTTATTAGATCTCATCAGTGCAGCTTATTTGACTCGGAGTGAATTGAAAAATTTCTTGATGTTCCCCAATACAAATCACGGTCGAACTACTTGTAGTGGGGAGCTATCAGAAATTTGTTGGGTCGCTTTGTGTCAAATAAGCTGCACTGATGAGATCTAATAACACCGAAACAGCTCTATTCAGATTTTTAGTCGGGGTGGCTTGACAATTTCTATAATTCACTTTTGGATTGTGAATGTAGAATTCTCGTCGTGGTATACATCTAAACAACTCCCTTGGAAAGTTGTTTGATAATTTTTAAACTATTCAAGAATTTTCCTGGTTCACTTTATGTGATATATTAAATTGACCATGTAGGCCAGTCAGATGAGATAATCAATTAAAAATAATTCCAAAAGTTTGCAAACTTGAATGTAGGGCCGGGAAAGAGATAAAAACAAACTATGAAATTTTGCAACATTTTCCGAAGTCCGGAACATTGTTAAAAATGCAATAACATTAAATTTTGCCTCATGCTTGTGAGAAAAATTCCAAAAGGTCTCGAAATAATTACAAAAGTTTTGAAACTTGGTTGCAAATTCAGAAAACATCTGTTCTGATGCATTTGCAAATTTGCAACCTTGTACGCGGTCCGGAACTTTATAAAATTTGCAAAAATATGATTTTTGGATTTTTATATTTTTGCAAATTGCATAAAGTTCCGAACCTCGTACAAGGTTGCAAATTTGAAAATGCATCAGAAAAGCCGTTTTCTAAATTTGCAACCAAGTTTCAAAACTTTTGTGATTATTTCGAGACCATCTTGCCCGAAAAAAAATAAAAATAAATTAAAATTTAAAAAAATTATAAATAAACATGCTCCGGTCAACGTGAAAGGTTGCAAATTTATACAACTGTTCGGTATATTTTTCCGAAGTATCTATCAAGTGTGCAGAAATTTTGGAATTTTTTATGGTCAGTTTATCAAAAAAAAAATTTTGAATTAAAAAAATGTTCCGTATCCTTAAATTGGTTGAAAATTTCATACGTGATATGAAATTATATATTTAATGCTACTCCAAAAAAAAATTTTTTTCACAAGCGTTAGGCAAAATACAATATTATTGCAATGTTAACAATGTTTCGGACTTCGGAAAAGGTTGCAAAATGAGATTTGTTTTTTTCTCTATGTAGCACCCAGTTGCTATTGTAGTAATTCCAAAAGTTTAAAAACTTTTGGAAGTATTTTTAAATTTTCGATTTTTAACCCTTTCCTGCCCAAAATATTTTTTATATATATAAATTAAAAATAAATAAATGATTGACATTTTCTTCAACCCCCTCCCTACTAAACTCCTTAAAAAAATTTCCCGGGTTGGTCCTTTCGAAAATTGGCAACCCTATTCAGTAGGTAGGTACTCCAAACTTGCTTCCTCAGAACTAAAATAAGATAACACGATTACGTAAGTGCCCAGTGGTCACTTCAGGAGACCCCAACAAAATTAGTAATTTCGAAAGAAAGGAAACATTTACGTTCAATATATTCATGAAAATGCATAAGTAAGATATAAGTAAATAACTTTGGAGCCATTTTTCCACCATTCATAAATACAAATATTAAATTCACACAGTTTCAGCAGATCCTCTAAGGCCCGGTTTTTCAATGCTCGGTTCAAACTCACAGTTAACTGTCTAAGTAGTGTCCAACTATGGTAAACAAATGCACGTTATACGCGCTTCGACTTATTTCGGTCTGTCTTCGATGAACAAGTCAAATTTTGCTATGTTAGACAACCCACAAAACACACTGGTATACTGAAATAGCCAACGAGCAGTTTTACTCATGACTAACAAATTGTGGTCTAACCAGTTGCCCTGAAAGGGTTAATGTCTAAACTGACCTTAGGGGCCATCCATAAATTACGTCATACGTTAAGGGGTAGGGAGGGGGTCGACGAAGTGTGACATTGTGTGACAAGGGGGTGAGAGGGGTCCTAAATTTCGTGATGTCACATTTCAAAATCTATGCGACTTTGTACGCAAATCATGTGCGTGAATCTCAATATGTATTAAAAATATTAAAATGCAAGGCTGTCCCACGTTGTGGTGTACGATGACTCAGTCTTTGGCGACTATTGCGAGAGGGGTTCTTACCCCGAAGGTAAATTTGCTCCACTATATTACTTCGGTTAGCTTTGGATCTCCGAGCGTCATCACATTTGAAGCAAGTTCGTATGATGGTGTATATTTTGCATCATACAAGGCCACTAATCAACACAAGCAATTACATAAGAGGCAACAAGAAGTTTTACTTATCGCGAAGATTCGTCCTCAAAGAATTGCTGCTTGACGTGCCAGAGAACTTCTTTGTGTGGATAATGACGGTGATGCTGTATGGTTGGATGAGAAAGATGTTGACACAACTAATGTTCCTGATATTTACAACCCAAACGAGAACGAAGTGGCTGCTATGCCAGTTATAAATAATTTAAAAGAATGAACTCAAGATTTTTAAGTTTGTATGTTCAATACAATTCTTTTAATATTTTTTGTTTTGTTAGTTTCTTCAATCAACATAGCCAATCGTTTTTCGTTTTGTTAATTTCTTTAATTCATATAATTAATTGCTTTTTGTTTTGTTGATTTGATGTTAATTTTAGTAAAAAATAATTTAAATGTGAATAAAACTGATTTCGGAACCGCTGTTTTCATTCAATAATTTGCAAATGTAAATTTGCAAAATATGTGACGTCACACTAGGGAGGGGGGAGTCTCACAAATGTGACCAGCTGTGACAAGTACGGGGGGAGGGGCAAAAAATCATGAAATTCGTGTGACGTAATTTATGGATGACCCCTTATGGTCAACATGTATATTTTTCATGATTTCATTATTGAATATTAGTGAAACAAGTTTTAAATAAATGATTTATTTTCCATCCGCCATTATGGCTCAATTTTAACAACTATTTATAACATTTCGATAACTATTTCGTTTTCAATTGTTTATGGTGCGATGTTTTCTGATGTGCAAACTTCAACATTCTCTAAATTGTTACAGTTAATATTAGTAAGTGTTCTCTTCAAATGACTTGTCATTAACCGTAAATACCCAATCTATATACTCAAATATTTTGGATTGATTGGGCCGATACATGACGTAAATTGATAAACATATTAAAACAATGGTTTAAAATAAAAATTTTGACACTTATTGAATAAAATAACGCGTGACGAACGTTTCGGTGAAACTCCACCTTCTTCAGATGCTAAAAGCAACCTAAATATGTTTCTCAGTTATTTAGAATACAGAAAATAAATAGATGACAAATTGTTTAGAAAGGTTGAATGGAAAGATGGTTACAAATAATTAGTGGAATAAGAAAAACAACAAGTTCATAAAAACAATAATCAGGGGTTTAGAAAATTAATTGTGGTGATTGTGATAAGTTTTACATTGGTAGAACTTTCAGAAGCTTTCTGACCAGAATTTTATAACACAAACGTAGCTCTGTTAATTAAACGTCGGATTCACATTATGCGAACCATTTAATTGAAAATCACACTTTCAAATTTGACTTTAAAATATGAAATGCTGAAAGTAGAGGAAATAAACTTGATTTTCTAGAATCATTACAGTTAAATAAATATAAACATTCAGGTCTCCCATTGAATAGCTAAATTGATCATACTATAACCAAGGTTGCTTTGGTTAAACCACTATTTAAAAGTAGTTATAGGCCCATTAGCATTCTATCAAGTTTTTCCAAAATATTTGAGAAAGTTCTGGCTCTCAGACTTCTCAATTTTTTTCGAGAGTTCAATGTTCTTGCTGATAGTCAGCATGGTTTTACAAGGAATAGAGGCACTGAAACTGCTAATATTTGAGTTGGTAAATGCTGTTCTTCTGGCGCTTGAGGATGGCGAGGTTCCATTGGCTTTGCTGTTCGATTTGACAAAGGCTTTTGACTCTATTGGGCATAGGGCCTCACTATCTAGGCTTGAGCTGTATGGCATTAGAGATATGTCCTTGAGGTTTGTCGAGAGCTACCTGAGCAATCGTCGTCAGAGAGTTGTTCTCACTTTAGATGGTACAGTTCACTCCTCTGAGGAGCTACATCTCACTAGAGGCGTTCCTCAGGGAAGTGTGCTGGGCCCTTTGCTTTTTATTGTCTTTGTAAACTCTCTTTGCTACATAAAGCCATCAGATAATTGTAAGTCAATTATTTATGCTGATGGCAGCAATTTCTTGGTTATATCAAGAAATATCGCATCCTGTAGCCAGGCGGGTAGAGATGTGGTTTTGGCTGTAGATAAGTGGTGTAACGATAATGGTCTAATTCTGAATCATAGCAAGACTCAAGGTATCTTCTTTCGCGGCGGAAAGTCTGA
The DNA here is from genome assembly GCA_030704885.1 of Cynegetis impunctata. NCBI lineage: Eukaryota > Metazoa > Arthropoda > Insecta > Coleoptera > Coccinellidae > Cynegetis > Cynegetis impunctata. The sequence continues at coordinate 575,894 of JARQZK010005059.1, forward strand.
GGAAGGCTATCCTGCCTCTCTGTGCCTTTGTAGCAGTACTGTCACCTTGGAGGAGTCAGTTAATTTCTTGGGTGTTACTCTGGACAAACATCTACGGTGGGATCATCATGTTGCTAAGTTGAGAAAGACTCTGAACTCTGCTGCTTATATGTTTATCATGATCAGAAGCAAGGTGGAAGCTGCAGTTATGAGAACTCTCTACTTCGCCAGTTTCCAATCTGTACTAGCATATGGAATCATCTTTTGGGGCAGTTCGTCTAGTGCTGACGAAATTTTTCTCATTCAAAAAAGGGTATTGAGAATAATGTGCGGCTTGAGCTTTCGAGAATCCTGCCGCGGAGTTTTTAGATCCAACAGAATACAAACAGTGTTTGGTCTATTCATTTATCGTCTTTTAGTCTTCCCCAAGTTGCAGAAAAATTATTTTTCACCATATATCAATGAAAATAATACTAGGCAAGTTCATCCTTTCCTCTTTCCAATCCATGGTACAACTAGATTTGAAAGAGGACCTCTGTATATGGCCATGCGTTCATTTAATTTGCTTCCTAAGCATTTACAAGGTATTGAAGATTTTAGGTTGTTCAGAAATCGCATTTATAGTTTCATTTTGGACGGAGAACCTTATTCAATAAATGAATTTATTATATTTTGTAGAAAGTAAGTTTATTTTCATTTTGACTTGTCTCTATTTTATTCAGTGCAATGTTGTTATATCTGTAATGTGAATAATTGTTGAGATTAATAAATATTATTATTATTATTATTATTATTATTATTATTATTATTATTATTATTATTATTATTATTATTATTATTATTATTATTATTATTATTATTATTATTATTATTATTATTATTATTATTATTATTATTATTATTATTATTATAAGTCCCCATTTGAATCTTTTTTCAAAATTACCGAACTACCCAGCTAGAAGTTAGAATGGGTTTTTCCTATTTTAGTAATTATTTGTAACCATCCTTCTTTTTACCCTTTCTACACAATCTGTCATCTATTTATTCCTTGTATTCGATATAACGGAGAAACATATTTCGTTTGCATTTAGCCTCTGAAGAAGGTGAATTTCACCGAAACGTGCGTCATACGTTATTTTATTTAAGAAATATGTAGATTATTGTTATAAACCATTGTTTCAATATAATCAAATACAGATATTCAAGTTTAAGAAGAAGTAGTATATTATTTATGAGTATAATTAAGATTGTCAATAAAAATTAATATATAATCTGGTCCAGAATCACCTAATTTTCAGTATCAATAAAAAATATACTTATACAATAATATTTTCAATGGCGAATCTTATTTGAAATAAACTTCCAGTTTGTACATCTTACATAAATGTCGGAAATACTCTCACCAATGATATACGATAAATTAATATTGAAAAAACTTCATAATAATGTGTATATCTTATTCTCAAAGTTACAAAGGTGTTCAGAGACAATATGGAATACTTCAGCGGCGTGCTATACAATTGAAAATAACTCAAAAGGTTTCAGCATATATAGGCGAATATTTCTCACATGTATAAAAAATAAAGGTCAATTAAAACCTTTAATTAATAGATCATGAACGATTATTCATTATGAAGAATTGCATGGAATTAAGGGCACGAGTATTCATAAAGTCTTTTCATTGTATACATTGGATATCTACATAGGTTGTATGCTATGAACATTATTCTATACAATTTCATTAGTTTTTATTTTGAGAGATTTTGTTTTATATTCTCTCGCAATATTGCGATTTGATTTTTTTATTAAAACCATTATTTTAAATGATTAATCTTGATTAAACATGATTTTGAATGGTCGATAAATAACACACTTAGCTAGTAGGGGAGAGGTAGTAACATTGAGACGCCTGGAACACTGAGACATGATAGTTTTGTCAAAAGGTATCTGTATTTGGATGATGCAGACCATTGAATAGTAACCCTACCAACCAACAGAGGGCTCTCAATACATCAGATGCAATTTAGTTGATAAAGTAAAAAAGCAATAACAGATGATCAGTTTAGTGTGTGACAAAGGAAATTTATCAGCCCTCTTTGAATTAGAATTTTTCCTGGTTAATAACCAATTTAAACGAGGTAGTCTATTAGAAGTGTTTATCAGTGTCATAGTAGCACATGACTATAGTTTTTAGCTCGTAAATTCAAGATTTAATATTTTGTGAAAAGTATTTATAAACAATGTGGTTTAGGAACACTGAGACTAGTCATAATTGGAACAGTGAGACGTGTCTCAGTGTTCCTAAGGCATGTCTTAGTGTTCAAACAAATAACATTAAAATGATATTGCCACCTCCAAAGCATCAAGGGAATACTAAGCGTCAACAAAACCTCTTGAAATTTGAAATAACCTTCGATTCATTAGATATTCGTTAAATGTCTCACTGTTCAGTTTTTTTGTCGGAACAGTGAGACACTAGCCAATTTAAAAAAAATTAAAAAACCAGAATGTGTTTCTAGATTTTCATATTTTCTAAATGAATATATGTTCTACTATATAAGAGAGTAAGTTTACTTGTTTATAGAGTTTTACATTTTAATTTTTTTAATACAAATTCTGGTGTTAACATTTTGTGTCTCACTGTTACTATCTTTCCCCTAGATGCTTTCACCTATTGGATTATTTTCAGTCATACTATATACACTTCAGATTATTTTAAATTGCTTGATTGTACCACAAAGAATCGTATCTCAAAATTTTGATATTTCAATATCAATAGTAAAATCTCCTTTTTTCAATTGACGGGGTAGTGATACACACAACTTGACGCTGAATACAAATAGTGTCATCTAGCCTTTCCTACCCAATTCTGACCCTCATTTTCCAATTGATATTTCTGGTAAAATGAACAAGCCTGGAAAATTGTGGTAACCAACGCCAATGGGAAAAAATTTAGTACTGAAATTAAAGGGGAAACACACCTGATGGATAACCTGATGACAAACCTGCCTACGAATTTGGCAAATATAAAACATGATTTGTTTTTTGGTATATGGCATGTCAATTTTCTTCACGAAGCAAAAAACTGGCTCAAGCAATGAAAGTGACGAATTCATATCGACTCAGCTTGCTGGGGATTGTCTGAGGTCCAGTGGACCGACAATGGAGCGTACACAGCATTACCCAAACAGCTCCTGTTATTTAGTGGATATGAACTGAGAGAGCTACACGACATTGGTGTTAGATTCCTTCTGAGCGAAGCGGCAAAGAAAGCACTATTGTCATGGGAGCAGATACTCGACAGACTAGAAGAAGAACAGATCAGAGCAAAATTCAAAAATATATCGTTCGTTCAAAGTTACGCCCTCTCTACTGTCGCACAGAAGGAAGAAAAAAACAGTTCTACGAGCACCTGAACCTGTCAGTTATCTACCAAGAAAAATGTTCTTCACAAATGCATTCATAAAGTCATGGATTTTACCCGATATCCGTGCGGAAAATCAAATCAGTAACACGAATGTCATTGAGAAAATGAGGAAAGCATATCAAACATTTGGTGAACTGAAGTTAGTGTGGAACACTAACTTTCCACACAAAGCAACATGAAGGCCTCAAATATCAGTCCGTATTACTATAAGACTGCAAGACATGAGGAGTAATCAAAAATTCAACTGAACACCTCAAGAATTTTGCCAACCACTGCTTACGAGGAGTCTTGAAGATATTTTGGACAGAAACAATACGAAACTCCTGATTCACCTCACCGATCAACCAGATGTACACATGAAGATTAGCAAGAGTATGTGGGAATGGTTATGCCACAAGTTCCAGAAGCTAAAAATTAAACATTGGAGGAACGGCGGTAAAGTGGAATCCCCATGGTCAATACTAGAAGAGCTCCACAACTTCGGAGCCTCTTGGAACAAAACAGAACCAGACGTCATGTTTTCACGGAGGCACTTCACGTAGGAGCTATATATATATATATATATATATATATATATATATATATATATATATATATATATATATATATATATATATATATATATATATGACTCAAAAAGATATTAAATTATACTCTTCTAATGATGCCAAGCCTTCGAAATCCTTTGCTGCTTCATCAGGGTGTCTGAAGTTACAATAAAATTAAGTAAATCATTGTATAAATTTTTTCAAGATATAGTTCAATTGCGCAGTGAGATGGATTTTCACCATTGTTGAATTCTCTATGTACACGCTTATGTTTGTTTTATATATTATATTTTTTCATCGTATTTATTGAAGTACGAAGGGATAACAACAAATTTTCTTCGTTCGATTATTATCTGCTTCAGTGTGGTTTTTGATTTTCAATACTTTAAGATACGATCTTTTTTGGAATATAACATAACTATTTCAGAATATTTAAACGGAACTTGTTGCCTGTTGTGATGGACATTCGGAAGAACATACTGACATAGGTATTGGACTATAATTACTAGTGTAATCTACACAGTTGAGGTACAATCTCGAACTTGTACGGTCGCACTCGGGGCAAGATCTTTTCTTTTTCTTACCACGCCGAAATAACTCATAGGCACATCTGGAAAAAAACATGAATTATTGAACGTTTACTGAGTAGTTCCCTGTGAAATTAGAATTTTATATTCATAGAATAGTAAAGTGATTTCATGAATAACATCAAAATGCAAGCAAGCTGATATAAAACAAGTTAGCGGATTGTTTTTGCATGCTTTTGAAGCTCCATATTTGGACGTTATCAGCTATGCTCCGCTTCTATATCAGATCCCAGTACTATTAAAAATTCTCACCTTGCGTGCAGGATATGTGCACACGGTAATGCTTCAAGAGAATCTGGTTCCAGACCATACAGTTGGCCACAAGCTCCACAGATAAGGTCTAAGTCGATCTGTAAACTTGATGCTACGCTTTCGTGGTGCAATTTTTGGTCCTCATCACCAAGAGCTGCGTATATTCTGGATAAGCGTTTACGAACTGTCCGTACCAATAACTGTAATTAAACACCTAGGTATTATGGAAATTATTTAGAAGCAATTCCTATCTAATTTGCTTGTGACCAGGTTTTTTTAATGTGTACCCAAAATTGGAGAACGAATGATTTTGTTTTGTTAGAGTATTTTTGTCGAACCTTCATAGTTTTCTATTTAGTAGATCAGATCAATCAATAGAATGACATTAAGTATTAATAGGCGTTGGAAAATATAATAAAGAGGAACAACAATCCGTTACTATGCAATATTATTAATATTTTTTTTTGAAGTGGAATAACTTACGAAAAACATGTCATTAGTTATCTGCTCATTATTTGTATTAATAGAATAAACAGCCCTATGGTTTATACAAAGCAAAAAGTTTACGACATAAAATTTAATGTTCTACCATGTTTTGAAGCGAAAATATTCACAACTTCCTCTGTTGAAATCGATGTATTGCTGTGAACTGGTATCAAGTCCAATCCTCAAAGCCGGTCTTGGCCACAAGCGTTTCTCGAATATGCTTTTAGCCCTCTAAGTGTTGGGAACGTACGTTCTGGCGTGCAGGTGGTTATTGCTTGAGTAGAAAATATTTGTAGCAGCTTGAAGATGTTAGGATTATATTCTTTGTTGCATTCGGAAAGAGCTTCAATAGCATTTGATGGACGATCACACCCTGCCTGCTTTTCCCAATAACTCCTTGGTGATCCTTGCAGCTGACTTGTGAAATCGTCAAGCAAAGGAATTGCCCTCGCAATGCAAAAATATGGTTCTGGATCTGAAGTTAGTGTGTTATATCGGTTGCGTTGTGATGCAGCGACACGAGGAAGCCTGAATTCTTTACCAAAATCAGCTAAGAACAATTTAGCATTCTTGTAGACACGAGAAGACCAATATTTTTTCTGATATTCTGAAAAAGGTGTACTATGTTTCCAACATGATCAGTTGCAGATTTCAAATCACATAGAGGTGATTGTAACACATTACAAAGAGTCACACTATGTGAAAACGCCCCAGCTAAGACATAAAACACTCTCCACAAATCAATGATCTCAGTCTGGGTCACTGCTCAGGTCTTCCAAGAAGCCAATGATACCTCTCCCCTAGATGCTTTCACCTATTGGATTATTTTCAGTCATACTATATACACTTTAGATTATTTTAAATTGCTTGATTGTACCACAAAGAATCGTATCTCAAAATTTTGATATTTCAATATCAATAGTAAAATCTCCTTTTTTCAATTGACGGGGTAGTAATACACACAACTTGACGCTGAATACAAATAGTGTCATCTAGCCTTTCCTACCCAATTCTGACCCTCATTTTCCAATTGCTATTTCTGGTAATCTGAACAAGCCTGGAAGATTGTGGTAACCAACGCCAATGGGAAAAAATTTAGTACTGAAATTAAAGGGGAAACACACCTGATGGATAACCTGATGACAAACCTGCCTAAGAATTTGGCAAATATAAAACATGATTTGTTTTTTGGTATATGGCATGTCAATTTTCTTCACGAAGCAAAAAACTGGCTCAAGCAATGAAAGTGACGAATTCATATCGACTCAGCTTGCTGGGGATTGTCTGAGGTCCAGTGGACCGACAATGGAGCGTACACAGCATTACCCAAACAGCTCCTGTTATTTAGTGAATATGAACTGAGAGAGCTACACGACATTGGTGTTAGATTCCTTCTGAGCGAAGCGGCAAAGAAAGCACTATTGTCATGGGAGCAGATACTCGACAGACTAGAAGAAGAACAGATCAGAGCAAAATTCAAAAATATATCGTTCGTTCAAAGTTACGCCCTCTCTACTACTAGAAAATATTTGTAGCAACTAGAAGATGTTAGGATGATATTCTTTGTTGCATTCGGAAAGAGCTTCAATAGCATTTGATGGACGATCACACCCTGCCTGCTTTTCCCAATAACTCCTTGGTGATCCTTGCAGCTGACTTGTGAAATCGTCAAGCAGAGGAATTGCCCTCGCAATGCAAAAATATGGTTCTGGATCTGAAGTTAGTGTGTTATATCGGTTGCGTTGTGATGCAGCGACACGAGGAAGCCTGACTTCTTTACCAAAATCAGCTAAGAACAATTTAGCATTCTTGTAGACACGAGAAGACCAATATTTTTTCTGATATTCTGAAAAAGGTGTACTATGTTTCCAACATGATCAGTTGCAGATTTCAAATCACATAGAGGTGATTGTAACACATTACAAAGAGTCACACTATGTGAAAACGCCCCAGCTAAGACATAAAACACTCTCCACAAATCAATGATCTCAGTCTGGGTCACTGCTCAGGTCTTCCAAGAAGCCAATGATAGTTTTAAGAAGTTTCCGAGACTTTACTAGGCGCTTATGGTCCTCAACCCACCTGGTTTCACACATGGATGTTAGAGTTTTATTGTGAGTCAGGGTTTTCTGTTTTCATTTTATCTCTTAGTGAATTCATTCTAAATTCTTGCAATGCAGAATGATATAAAATATGTTGCTGGATCCTCTGTTGTGTTGTGTATTTTCTAAAACTTGCACTTTTTAAACCTTGTATTAATTTATACTACTAAGTAAATTTAGGTATTTTGGGGTGGGGCGGTGGGATGTTTGACTCCATAACCCCCCTCTGCCTACGGCCATGTATATATATATATATATATATATATATATATATATATATATATATATATATATATATATATATATATATATATATGTATATATATATATATATATATATATATATATCATATATGAATCCTGCTATACTAACTTACCTTTGCTCCAACAGAACTAGCTACTTCAAGAAGTCTGGTATTGAACTCTAAAGGTCTGCAATTACATATTTTGTGTTGTAATCTAAGAGCTTCAAGGCACCTGGCTGCTCCGTCCATTGATTCCATCTGGATTACTCTGTCACCAAGAGCTGCTGCTGAACCCATGGCAGTTTTATATTGCCTGAAGGCTTTCTACAAACCGAGAGAAATACAAACGCTTATTTCATATTCGTACAATACGCACTCAATATATTTGAGATGTAAAACGAACTGAGACAAAATATTTTTTCAATGTTTTTCAAGGCAATATGAAAACTAACAAAAGTGTTAGTAACCCTCTATAGAGACTTCGCAAATATAAAGTGCACTGCCTAAAATATTGAGATGTATTGAAAGATACGCGAAATATTTCAAAATGCAGCGGATTCATAAAAAACCCTAAGATTGAAGAAGAATTATAATATTGTTGTTGTTTTTATTCACAGTATCATAATATGTGGATTTAAGTGAGCAACAGTAAGTAGCTATTACTTGTATCATCTTTAATTATAATAGTGCTAATAATTGCTCCAGATACCAGAGCTGCAATAACTAGGGATTACAAAGATACATGTAACGATAGCACATACCTATCCATAACATCTTTTTGGTGAAATAATATTTTGTAATTTTGTGACTTGCAAAAGATAATTTTTAGTGTTACATTTCTGCAAGAAGCTAGATTGTTGAAAACGCTATCTAGTTCATTTTATAATTTATGTGTCGGACTTCAGATGAACGATACAATATAGTAGATATTTCCTCATTCTGTTTCATAGTTTGAAGTAAGTGATTCTAGAAATATTTCGAATATTGACTTATCTATATACTTACATTAATTTCAAATTTTTTTCGATAAATGTCTCCCATTATTCGTATACTTCTTGCATGGGAGGCTTGATCTCCAGAAACCAGGGCCAATCGATTAGCTTCCTGAAATTAATAGGCTGGTCTTATTATCTTAAGTTAATTTTTTTAAGATTGAAATATCGTCTGAATCTATCAATTATGTTCTACTAACCATCCCACGATGTGACAATAAATATATCAACGATAAACAAACAAAAACACTAGCAGAGTGAGAAGTAAAACAAGGCTGACTTTTTCCTTCGTGGGACACATTATTTTAGAAAACCAAAAACATGAATTGATTGATAAAATGGAGTGACTTTATATTTTCAAAGAAATTTTCGAGGGATAGGTACTTATTGAACCAATAATATCTAATTGTCAGATGATTTTATTTGAAAGCAAAAAGGGTTTCATCTTATTTCTTTCAATTAACTTTTTTCATCCTTTTGAATAATATATTTTACCTCCATGGGACATCTTCATACTTCACCTATGTCATATAACATATATCATTGAAACAATGTATTATTCTCACCGAGCAGTAATCCTGTGCATCTCCAAGTTCTCCTTGTTTTCTTAAAGATGAGGCCATTTGTAGAAGAGCAGCTCTGTGATGTCGAGAATTTAGATCGCCAAGCTGTAAGGATCTCGAAAGGTCGTAAGCTTTGGAGGCGTATTTTGCACTTTTGTCTGCGTCTTGGAGGCGACTGAATAACTCTGACAACGCAACATATACCTGAAACATTTCTGTTTCTTTCAGAACATACGAATGAATTTCGACAATTGATTCCCTATAAAATGATTTAGTACTGTTTAATATCTCTTCAGTGAAAGTAGCTGAATCAGGAAGGATATAACGTTATGATAGCGACGAATGAAAAATATGATCGAATCGATGTTAGAAAAAATTGAACATTTAATAATAATAATAACAATTCCACAAGAAAAGTAATGAATATGAAGCGGAGCTTGCATCCCAATTGCTCGACACAGAGCAATACCTTCATCGAAGACAGGGAGGCAGGGGTTTTCAATGTTTGGAATACCAACACCATCAACAAACCTTGGAAATGGCAATGAGGATATTTAGAAGTGAAGACCCACTTATAAAAATGGTAGCTCATCATGAAATCAGGAATCAAGGAGCGTTCCTATTCAGAGATGGGCGGAGGGCCTTGGAAGAGCTCAGTATGACCGGCATATCAATTATTGAGCCTGAGCTAGCAGGAACACCGATCACGCAGGTCGAACAAAGAAAACTGGGTGGACATATAAGACAGGCACAACTGAAGACACTACTCGAAGATCATATGAATAAAAATCTGCACTCCATATATTACAGGAATTTGGAGAACAGGGCCTGTCGAAAAAATTATCCTTTGCCTTTCTGAGGTCGGCTGGGCTTAAGTCGGAAACGAAGGAATTTATTATGGCTTGTCAAGATGCTGTGATAAATACAAGATAGTATAAAAAGAACATAATGAAAGTGGACACTCCAAAAACTTCCAGAGCATGCCATAGTCAGCAGGAAACTCTCCATGAGAGTCCATGCTCCATCAGGGTATATAGAAAGACATAATGGGACGCTCCGAATTATCTACTTCCATCCGAGAGAAGTCTATCGTATTGACAGAGAACCAGTGCTACCATATATTCCACAAGAAATTGAAGCGGTTGTTGAGAATGATAGAGCTCGCATATACTGGAACTATGCTTTTTCAACAACTAGGTAGATCCACGCAATAAAGCCAGATATAGTCCTGCTGGACAAAGAGCTCAGAGAATTGTTTGTTGTCGAATTTTCGTCCCCTGCCGAAAATAATGTGGTGATGAAAGAAGAATAGAAAAGGGAAAAATACATACAATTTATGTTCGAGCTGAGGACACTATACCCAAGGCATAAAGTTAGGATGGTCGTACTAATCATAGGTTGTTTAGGCGGGATGGGAGCTAACTATGCGACAGAATTGAAGATTATTCCGGCATGCAGATCTCTGCTCGGGTCACTTCGAGTCATCAGGACGCTGTAAGGGTAGGATGAAGAACTACTCCGAGGAATGTGTGAGAGATTTTAGTGAGTAACCAGCAACATCCGGAGTTGAACACATCCCTGAGAATGCGTGCGGGATACTCTCAGGGTAGTCTATAAAATATTTTTCCTCTCACACTTTATTAAAAAAAATAATTATAATAATAATTATATTTATTTCGAAGGATGTTTACAAACATGATACAGAAAATGAAATAACGTCAATGACAATATAGTCTAAATTTTAAATCAACATATTAGCACATGCTTCATTAATTTTTCAAAGAGTATGGTTCTAATTTTAAAAGTAGTTTTTTAAAACTATTTTAAATATTCCCAGTTTTTCACTTTTCTTTTTATTTAATGGAAGTCTATTGAAGGACTCTACAGAGGTGTAATTTGAGTGTTTTTCAGATGCTGTCAACCTATGCTTCGCAAAGCAGTAAGTCATATTTTTGTGTGGGAAAATGAGATTTTCTGGGATATAATGAGCGTATATCGTCAAAAGATTATTTTTCCAGAAATGTCCCCTGCGAGATTCTTTCCACTTGAATCCCAAAATTGTCCTAATGACTCGCTTCTGAACGCAGAAAATTTCTTTTAATAAAGAGCTGCTGCCAATGAAAATGATTCCAAATTTCATCAACCCCTCATAATTTGCGTAGTAAAATATTTTCAAGGAACTTCCATTTAGATATCTATTTAATACTTTTATACTATATGATACTGAGTTCAATTTTTTTCCTATTTTAATAATATAGTTGTTCCAGTTAGGATGTTCGTTGATGTATCTCCCCAAAAATTTTATTGTGTTTTCTAATTTAATTTTAATATCTGACATTTCAATCAAACCAGGTGCACACAATTTTTTTTGCACTGTGTTCAAGCAAAGCCTACTTTTGACATTTAAAAGCCTTCAAAAATGACACATATTTGACGTAATTACGTAATTATTGACAAATAGCTATTTATAGAATAATATGTGAGGAAATATATGATTGGGCCGATACTTGGTGTAAATTAATAAACATATTGAAACAATGGTTGTAAATAACAATTTACACATTTATTATAAAAAATAACGCATGATTCTCTGTTATATCGAAAACAAGAAACAAATGAACAAATTATGTAGACGGGGTAAAAACAAAGATGGTTACAAATAATTATTAGAAAAGGAAAAACCAATTCTGAACTGCTAGTCAGGTAATTCGGTAATTTTTAAAAGATTGAGAAGGGGGCTTGAAGTATGATCGATTTGGCTATTCAATAGGAGACCGGAATGCTTGTATTTATTCATCTGTAATGATTATAAAAAATTGAGTTTAATTCCCTTACTTTCAGTATTTAATATTTTAAAATCGAAATTGAATGTGTGATTTTCTTGGATTAAATGGTTTGCATAATGTGAATCCGACTTCTGATTATTGAAGCTACGTTTGTGTTCTGAAATTCTAGTTTGAAAACTTCTGAAAGTTCTACCAATGTAAAACTTATCACAATCGCCACAATTAATTTTATAAACTCCTGATTTATTATCTTTATGAACTTTGGATTTATTATTTTTTATATCATTTCCTAAATTATTACTGGTGCGATAAGCAATGTTAATGTTGTGCATAGATAAGAGAGATTTAAGTTTTTTACTCGAATTTCCGATGAAAGTGAGGCTGTTAGTACCCCCTTACTAAAAATAATATCAAATATAACAGCCTCACTTTCATCTTAAATTCAAGTAGAAAACTTAAATCTCTGTTATCTAAGCACAACATTAACATTGCTTATCGTACCGGTAATAATTGAGGAAATCATATAAAAAATAATAAATCCAAAGTTCATAAAGATAATAAATCGGGAGTTTATAAAATTAATTGTGGCGATTGTGATAAGTTTAACATTGGTAGAACTTTCAGAAGTATTCAAACTATAATTTCAGAACACAAACGTAGCTTTGTTAATCAGAAGTCGGATTCACATTATGCAAACCATTTAATCCAAGAAAATTTCGATTTTAAAATATTAAATACTGAAAGTAAGGGAATTAAACTTAATTTTTTAGAATCATTACAGATAAATAAATACAAGCATTCCGGTCTCCTATTGAATAGCCAAATCGATCATACTTCAAGCCCCCTTCTCAATCTTTTCAAAATTACCGAACTACCTGACTAGCAGTTCAGAATTGGTTTTTCATATTATAATAATTATTTGTAACCATCTTTCTATTTACCCCTTCTGCACAATTTGTCATTTCTTGTTTTTGATATAACAGAGAAACATAGTTAGTTTGCCATTAGCATCTGAAGAACGTGAAGTTCCACCGAAACGTGCGTCATGCGTTATTTTTTATAATAAATGTGTAAATTGTTATTTTTAACCATTGTTTCAATACAATTTGTTTATTCTCAAACAATTTTCTAAAATTTTGATAATTGAAAATCTTCAAATGATTTTATAACTCGTCAGAAAATTCTGATCCATATTTTTATTGACATAGATACATTTCTATAGTAATATTTTAAATTGTACCTGTAATTCCAGAGCCGGATCGTGAATAGCCTGTGCTATTCGATGGGCATGTTGCATACTTTCAAGTGCTTTGTGAAAACCAGCGAGCTCCAAGTAAACTGACCCTACAGTTAGATGAACGTGACCAGAAGTTGTACATTGTTCGCATTCGTTATACAAAGAGTGTCTGGCATAAGCGAGAGCCCTACAACAAATTGAATAGCTGAAACTCATACGAAAAACGGAGTTCTATAAGAAATATATCAGCTTATATATTGTAAACATCGTTCGAATTAGTTATTTAAAAAATGTCTGTAGTAAGCAAGAACCCTACAATAAATAGAATAGCTAAAATTCAATATTAATAACTAATAATTAAAAGAGAATATTTTTTATTAAATTTAAATTAAGAATAGTGTAATTGAAATTTCTTATATTGCAAAACATGCGTGGGTTGCTTCGAGATAATTTTCTACTTCTTGGTTTTTTATTCTATTGAAGCGTGTTTTTTATTTTTTCAAAATCTGTGCTTTTAAAGCTTTAGAACGTTTTTAAACACGTACTTGGCACAAAGAGACTACAGAGTATCGGATTTGGAAAATCTTGAAGGTCCTGGTCAGGATAATGGGACAAACTATTTGAATTATTGCATTGTCATCGGTCCTTGATAAGTGCTACGTTTTGAAGGGAGTGAAAATCACGTTCAAATATTTCGTTACATAAATTCATACATACATACAAAGCTGATAAAATAGTGCTAAAATGGATATACAATGAGGAACATAAATGAGAGGACAATGATTTCAAAACAGATTCACAACGTGTTCAGAAGTAGTACATCATTAGTTGTGAAATGATTTCAACAACTTTTTTTTTGCTTTGTCAAGTGCTAAAAGGTCCACCTTGAGACAAAATTTAAAATATTTATTCCAATTTTCAGGATATTTTTCAATAGTCGAAATCCGGAATTTTTATTAGCTATTTTTTATTGAAAAAAAATACCACGGATTCAGCGTGTCCCTAAATAGGCATGAACAAAATTTCATGAAAAAATATTCATTCACAACAGTTATGATAACTGAAAATTCGAAAACTCACACTTAACAATCACAAAAAAACACCCAATATCAACAGTCATGGAAATATAATTTTTTATGGTTTCAACAATAATGTACCACCAGATAAACAAAAATTAAATAGCGTAAATATTTTTACTGAAAAAAAAAGAAATTACTTTCAAGTAACTCAACTAAAACTAAGACGTAATAGATTTTTCAATTTAAATTTTAGTTGCCATGGAAGTGAAATTACAGTTTGATATTTGTAAAAGATTCAACAATATTCACCTTACAGTTCTTCGAATTATTTTGTGTCATGGCTGCAAGATACAGCGTAAGAGAGAGAACTACTGGAGAGGATTGTAGAGTATTTATCTGGTGGCACTTCTATTTCTATGACTATCTGTTGAAATTGGGTGTTTTATTTTGCACATTACATAAAGTGAACAAGGAAAATTCTTTAATAATTCAAAAAATTATCAAACAACTTTCCAAGGAAGCTGGTTATACGTATTCCGCAACGCGGAATTCAAAATCTACATACAGCTGTTTCGATCTTATTAGATCTCATCAGTGCAGCTTATTTGACTGGGAATGAATTAACAAATTTCTAATTGTTCCCCAATACAAATCGTGGTCAGTAGCACTGTCTGGATAACAATCCAGAGCGCCATCCCACCAAAGATATTGGGAAACAACAATTCACCGCGTAGACTGAAAATGCAGAAATTCGTCGCTTAAACACGTACCTCCTGATATGAAGATATCTACTCTACAACAGCTTCCTTGGAAAGTTGTTTGATAATTTTTTGAATTATTAAAGAATTTTCCTTGTTCACTTTATGTAATGTATGGAATTGACCATGGTCGAGTAGTATGTTTTTCATGATTTGATTGTTTTATTTTGTGACTGTTAAGTGTGAGTTTTCGAATTTTGGGTGAACCCGCTGCACCCAGTGAAGTGGTAATTTTTCCAATAAAAAAATCGCATATATAAAATCCCGAATTTCGACTGAGGAAAAATATCATAGTATGTCCTGAAAATTGGAAATAACATTTAATCTCAAGGTAGACCTTCATGTACTGACATTTCAAAAAAAACATGGTTGCAACTTCAAATTTTACATGGGTGTTTCTATTAAAAATGGGTCACACTAAATATACATATATATATATATATATATATATATATATATATATATATATATATATATATATAATATATATATATATATATATATATATATATATATATATATATATATATATATATATATATATATATATATATATATATATATATATATATATATATATTCATATTTAAATAGTGTAGGGGATATTTATCGAAAGCCTCGTACTGAGACAAAAACAATCAATATTAATAATTTTTGATTCAATATTCGGTAAAAATTTTGAATATGAACATATATGGTACTAGTTGTTGTGATGAAGAATTTTTCAATAATCTAATATGATAATGATCACATATGATATTGAGTGGTAACTATTTCTGTAGATTATTTCATTTACCAACCTTTCTAATCCTCCCAAGCGTTGATGGGCTCTTGCTAAGTTCAGATAGGATTCTGCCCGCATATTTGGATTGTCAAGTTCTTCCGATATGAAGAGTTGCTGATGACCATATTCTAATGCTTCTCTGAAAATTACAAAATTGAAATCATATATTAAAAGAAGTTGAATAAATTAAACATATTGTTGAAAGATTTTATACTCCTCAAATGCAAGCTATTGATATGAGGGTCGTTCAATAAGTCCTTAGAAAAAGATAGGAAAACACTGTTTTTTACGGTAAATTTTTTTTATTTCTCAACATAGTCTCCTTTCAGCTGTACACACTTTTCCAAACGTTTTTCCAAAATTTTTATGCCGTCCAAAAAATAGGATTTCGGAAGTTCTGCAAAATACTCATTCGTTTGAGCAATGATGTCCTCGTTGGAAGTGAACCGTCGTCCGCCAAGCCATTTCTTCAGATTGGGAAACAGGAAATAGTCACTTGGGGCCAGATCTGGTGAATAAGCAGGATGCTGCAACAATTTCATCTTCAATTCCACATTTTTGGTCATGGAAACAGCACAGGTGTGCACACGCGCATTGTCCTGATGCAAGAGGATTTTTTTCTTCTTCAAATGTGGACGTTTCTCTTCGATTTCCTCGCTCAACCGTTGCAATAACGCAGCGTAATACGGCCCTGTTATCGTTTTTCCTTTTTCCAAGAAGTCGATGAAAATGATGCCCTGCGTATCCCAAAAGACTGTGGCCATCACCTTGCCGGCCGATGCCACTGTTTTCGCCTTCTTTGGAGCCCGTTCACCCTTGAAAATCCACTGTGATGACTGTCTCTTCGTTTCTGGAGTGTAGTAGTGGATCCAGGTTCCGTCCACAGTTACATATCGACGAAGGAATTCGGCAGGATTGCGACGGAAGAGCGCCAACATGACCTCAGAGTCGACCACGCGATTGCGCTTATTCTCCTCTGAGAGCAAACGCGGCACCCATCCTGCCGAAATTTTTTTCACAGACAATTTTTCATGCAAAATTGAAGCGACTCTACCTTGTGATATGCCTGTGGCCTCAACTAATTCGCGCACTTTAATTCGTCGATCGCTCAAAATCAGGTCGTGGATTTTATTGATGATTTCAGGAGTAGACACCTCCACTGGGCGTCCCGGACGATGTTCATCTTTTGTGGATGAACGGCCACGTTTAAATTCATTCACCCAATTGTAGACTATCGCAAACACAGGTGCAGATGTGCCATGAACTGCATCCAACTCGGCTTCGATTTCTTTCGGCGTTAAGCCTTTCAAATGGAAATGTTTGATGACAGCCCGGAACTCGCTTTTCTCCATTGTTATGTATAAACAAATGTTGTTGACTTTAATCGACGATAGAAATTGACCTACGTCATGGATCGAGCTGAAATTTTGACAGCTTTCCTATCGATAGTGCTGCTAACTGAAAAAAAATCTTTACCGATACTACGAGCGCCATCTCTTGGATTTTCTAAGGACTTATTGAACGACCCTCGTACATTGTTCAATTCAACGAAATAGTTATTAGATCCTAACGCTCGTGGTGCATACAAGATTTTATTTTTCACGAAAAAATTATATTATTATAATGAATAATCGATTTTAAAATCGGTTCATTGCTCCTATACTTTCCATTCTCCTTCTCATAGTAGGCATGTCATTTGTGTAGTCTGGTAGAAAAAATAGAAATGAAAATTAATTTACCCAAGAATATTATAGAAAATGCAGCCAAAGCTGCGAATAACCCATTGTCAGAGAAATCCAGAGTCGTATACTACAAGGATTATAAAGTATTTAATCAATGGAAGTGGCTTCATTTCTCCTCGTACAATGAGCGGGTGTTATGAACCATAATGCCCGCTCATAACGCCCTAAGGCATAATGAGTGTATTTATAGCAACCGTATCTAAGGTTGAATCAAAAAATAATATACAAGTGAAAAATAAAATGAATATATGTAATTAATACACGTAGTCATGAAGTTAATATACGTCATGATTATTCGTGACCTAACTAAAATTTAAATTAGTGTTTGACAATACCCACACATTCAATCAAATCAGTAAAATATTTCTCATATGCCAATTTCTTCTAAGCTTCTACAGAATTTTCATTACTCTGTATAAAACATACCAGCATATCATATTTTTCATAATTTCCATACGCTGCCATTATTCGAAGACATTGATTATTATCAATTAAATAATAATATCAAACGAAAGAAATTAAACACCTTTGTAAACCAAAGGTCGATCCAAAAACCGATTATATTGGTTTGACATTTATTTTCTGTTTCTTGTCGTGAACAGTATCTATGGCCTACTATTATATTATTCATTCAATTTCAGAAAATTTTCATTTATTTGTGGATTTCTGAGAAAAAATTTATACTATCATATATTTTCGAAACGGTAAAGAAATACAAATTTTATAGTCTATAAAATATACAGGGTGTTCCATTAAAAAAAACATCATTTTGCTTCATAACTCATAAATAATATATATGTAACAAAAATTATGTACACCACTGCAGTCTACGGTAAAAAATCTATAAGAATGTTATTTTACCTTTTCGAAAAGATGAAGGATAACGGCGATACGACGGGGATCCCAAAATGCAACATTTTCAAAACTGTCCTTGAAAACTAAAAGGGCTTTAAATATCTTGTTAACGGCATCTTCAGTTTTACGAAAAAGTAGCACAGTGTCGCGAAAACCGTAACGCTCTATCTTCAAAAATGACGTAGATACCCAGCAATGGTACCCAAAATGGGACAACCTGTACATACGAAACTTGCAGAAGCTGTGGAATTTAGCAAGTTTTCAAAGAACACGAAAAAACAAGAGAAAACAAGAAAAAATCATATATCTCTGCTGAAAATACTACTTAAAAGATATGGGTTCTAAACAAAGGGTGAATTTTGGTATTATCAAAGCGGGAGATTTTTTGTCTTCCTCATTACGTTATATATTGCCACAAGACGTTATTTAATCTACTTCCGAAATTACTTTATGCTAAAATTCATATATCTAGAAATTTTCGAAGATAATTATTTGACTTTCTGCTGTTAAACAATATTCCTTACTCTTTTATTCTAATATGTATTTTCGAGGAACTTAATTTTTTTTCCATACGAACCTATATTTTCCCCAATCCATATATCCTTGATACAAGTAACCAAGTAGTACAAATTTTTCCTCTCGCTTCTTGATCACTTTGAGGGCCGATTTCCATTTTCTCACAGCTTGCTGTTGTTTATGTTGATTGTAAAGTTTTACTCCTTGATCCATCTATGAAATGAAGAGGAAAATTCAAAATGTGATCTGAAATGTTTGATGACTACCAAGATATTGAAACGATAGAAAAGACTTCATGAATTCTAGAAACAACACTATAATGAATTCTGGAGCTTAAATTGAATTTATGTTGTATGTTAACTCATGATGATACATACAAACTTTGTTTGAGTTATGGGGATATATTTCTTCAACCAGATAAGAGTGCAGAATATGTATGGGATTTGGAGGTTTAGGGTATTTCTGGCATAGATAAAGAAAAACGAGTAGACATGTCCTGGGTTCGATTTCCGAGACAAGTTTGAATATGGAAAACGATTTTCGATATAACTTTATAAAGAAATAAAAAACTAACTTTTCCTAGGTTGAAAAAAAAATCTATTAAGTAAACGCGTTTCGTCATAACATTGACTTCATCTCGTACTAAACTATGGTATTACAAAACAATCTATTTATACGAAAATTGAATATAACAGAGGGGTTCCTAGAGAAACTAAATAACAATAAGCAATTCATTCAGAGCCATTAGTAGGTACCTACATTGAACAGATTAAGGAGAGGAGAAGGGTTTACTTCAATCCGGTCGTTAACTAAATTACCGGAATTTTTATATTTATTTATGTATAGGGATTCCCAACAGTTGGTTTTATGGAGACTATTTTCAAATTGTAATATATTATAATTGTGATTAAAGGTATGGTTTTCTTGAATAAGATGGCACGCATAATTAGAATCAGTTTTCTGCTTAATATAGCTACGTTGGTGTTAGTGTATTCGAGTTTTGAAATTTCTAATTGTACGTCCTATATAGAATTTTTCACAATCGTTACAGTCGAGTTTATAAACGCCAGTACGTTCATCTCTATGAATTTTTGATTTGTTGTTTTTAATCAATTTTCCAATGCTATTATTGGTTTTATATGAAATTTTGAAATTTTGTTTTTGAAAAAACAATTTCAGGTTTTCGGAAGTTTTGCCCAAGTATGTTAAACTGTTAAATACTCTACTTTTTTCGGATATAAGTGGGTAAATTTCTGAAATTGCCATTTTGTATTTTTTCCTCTGAATGAGGCTGTCCATCATATTAGGTGAATAACCATTATTTACTGCCATATGTTTAATTATATGCAATTCCTTCCGAAAATTAGCTTCGGACAACGGAATTTTGAAAAGTCTATGAATCATACTATGATAAGCCGCTAATTTATGTGAAAAAAGGTGTAGTGATGTGTTATGAATTGTACTATCTGTATGAGATGGTTTATGAAAAATTGAAAATTCGTGTTTGTTGCTTTTTCTGGTAATAGTTAAATCTAAGTAATTAATAGAATTATTCATTTCAGTTTCTAGAGAAAATTTAATACGAGGGTGTATGGAATTGATATAAGTAATGAAATTATCCAATTGTCTATCTGTACCAGTATAGCAAACAATGACGTCATCAACGTATCTATACCAATAAAGAAAGTATTTACTGCTGAAGTGGTTCATAATAGTTTTCTCTAAATTATCCATAAAGATTTCTGATAACAAAGGGCTTAACGGATTTCCCATAATCAAACCTTCCTCATTACTATAACACACGTTGCTGAAACTGAAATAATTTTGTTCTAAACAAATTTCCAGTAAATGAGTAATATCTGACTGTATAAGTGGATGAACATTATTAGAAATAAAAAATTTTTTGATTAAATTTACAGTTTCATTAGGTGGAGTGCTAGGAAACAGATTGTTCACATCCAAAGAAAATAATTTTGAATTGTGAGGTAATACAATATTTTGAATGTTTTTGATCAACTCGTTTGAATTTTTAATGGCGTACTTGGGTTCAAATTTCGTATATTTCTCAATTACGTCAATCAAAAATTTTGATAATTTAATGGCTGGAGCTGTTATATATGAAACTACTGGTCTGATGAGGTAACCATTTTTGTGTAATTTAATTAAAGAATATAACTGAGGTGCTTGTGGATTAGTTATGACTAACTTTCTTATCTCAACAACAAAATTTCAAAATTTCATATAAAACCAATAATAGCATTGGAAAATTGATTAAAAACAACAAATCAAAAATTCATAGAGATGAACGTACTGGTGTTTATAAACTCGACTGTAACGATTGTGAAAAATTCTATACAGGACGTACAATAAGAAATTTCAAAACTCGAATACACGAACACCAACGTAGCTATATTAAGCAGAAAACTGATTCTAATTATGCGTGCCATCTTATTCAAGAAAACCATACCTTTAATCACAATTATAATATATTACAATTTGAAAATAGTCTCCATAAAACCAACTGTTGGGAATCCCTATACATCAATAAATATAAAAATTCCGGAAATTTAGTTAACGACCAGATTGAAGTAAACCCTTCTCCTCTCCTTAATCTGTTCAATGTTCCTACTAATAGCTCTGCATGAATTGCTTATTGTTATTTAGTTTCTCTAGGAACCCCTCTGTTATATTCAATTTTCGTATAAATAGATTGTTTTGTAATACCATAGTTTAGTACGAGATGAAGTCAATGTTATGACGAAACGCGTTTACTCAATAGATTTTTATTTCAACCTGTGAAAAGTTAGTTTTTAATTTCTTTATAAAGTTATGAATATGAACTTTCACCGAGTAAATGCCAATTCCATTCAACGATTTTCGATATGTTAAGTCATTTACAAGCTGTTTTTCAAAAGTTTGCATTTATGAAAAGTCGCCACATCTTTTTTATTAACAAAGTTATTCAAGATGGTTTTTTGCAGGTTTTTCAAAGATCAATCCAACACTGATTCTATTTAGTTCTTCAGATATAACATATAGTTGATATTTTCTCAGGGAACATGCCATATTTAATTTTTTCTTGAAATTTACATTAAATTTCCTTTAGAATGATGATTCACACGCAAGTTATCATTAGTTTTCTTAGTATTTTACGTTTATGAAAATTACCATAGTTGACTGTGACTTTGAATTAAATGAACCATGTGATATTAGCAGGATATCTTTTGCATTATGATTGAGTTTAAAAATTTCTAATGATTCTAATTTGTGCATAATTTGGAAGTTATCTATCTGTGGAAACGGGTGAAGCCATTTCATTTTTCAATAAAGATTGTTGGTGTTCCCTTGTCTTGAACGATCGACCAGTCTGACCTACATACACTCCTTTACATACAGGACAAATCAACTTATAAACTCCTGAACTTTCAAATTTTGAAGTGATATCTTTGGCATTGAATAAAAATCCTGAGAGTTTTGTCTTAGGTTTGAAAGCAATTTTAATATTACATTTAGGTATGACATTAGCAACTTTTTCTGTTAGAGGACCAAAATATGTTAAAGATGTGAATTTTTCCGATTTTTCTACTTTTAATTGAGGATATATGCTGTTGTACGCTAGTTGACTACGTTTCTTGTTTATAATTTTATCTATCAAACTTGTATGAAAACCATTATTTGAAGCAATTGTTTCTATAGTAGAAATTTCTTCTCTGCTGAATTTGTTACGGATAATGGAATTGAAAACGCTCTGTGGATCATTGACTTAGAAGCTGAATGTTTATGGGAAAAAGGATGATTTGAATCCGACGGAATACATATATCCGTGAAAGTTGGTTCTCTGTATATATCGAAACTCAAAGTATTATTATTATGAAACGTACTTAAATCCAAGAAATTTATCTGTCGATCCAATTCTTTTTCAATTTTGAACTTTATATTTGGGTGAATGCTATTAATACAATTCAAAAACTGATCTAATTGTCTCGCGGTGCCCTTAAAACAAGCAATTAGATCATCAACCTATCTAAGCCAAAAACTTATATGTGATGCTTTTGTAGAATTGAATATTATGTTCTCTATATGTGGATATAAAAATATCTGCAATAAGCTTACTTAAGGGGGAACCCATAGCCAGACCACTAGTTTGTTCAAAAATTTTGTTATCAAATTGGAAGTAATTTTGACTAAGACATATATCTAATAAGAAAATAATATCATTTATTTTGATAATATCTATAGTGGATCATTGCAAAATATCTAAAGAGTGATTAACACTCATCTGCTGGTATATTGGAGAACATATTATCAACATCGAAGCTCACAAGAAATTAGTTAGTAGGAGTTTTTCAGTTTGTGTACTAAATCAACAGAGTTCTTTACTGTATACTTTGGAGTAAAATTAGTTTATTTTCTGAATGTGAAATTCAGATTTCTCGCTAATTTATACTTTGGGCTATTTAAACCAAACTAACTTACTTAGAATCATTAGAAATTTTTAAACTCAATAATAATGCAAAAGATACCTTGCTGAACGACCAGATTGACTTGATATCTTCTCCTTTATTTAGTGTATTCAATTAATAACGATTTTTCTCAAGAACATTGAATTGTACCAATTTGGGAAATCCACTCGATTAGCCGTTCTTGAAATATGTTCCTCTTGTTTATTTAGGTACCTGCAATAATTCTTTTCCACCCGTAAGCGCAAATCTATAATTGAGGCGTTGACATTGAAAAGGAGGTAAGTGCCAAAATTGCCGAAAATTATTTTTTCTACTCCTTATTCGGTAAGTACTCCATTATCAAACTGATTTGGGGGAGGTAAGTACATTTTACCTCCCTCTGGGAAATAATAATCTACATCTATTATGACAATTTTTAAATTGACACTGACAGAACTTTTGTTTGATTGGGAATCTCATAACCATTTCATAACCAGTTGTGTCGAGGGACACTAGGCTTTTGTAAATCTGTCATACATACAGGTTATTTCAATTGAATTGCTCAAATTATAGAATAAAAAAAATATTTTTTTTTTAATTCAAGAGAAGTGGAGTAGAAAAAGTATAATACAAAACTCGGGAGGCAGTATTCTTGACCAGTCTCGGACTATTTTGCCAGCCCTCGCTAACGCTCGGGCGCAAACTACGTCCTCGACTGGTGAGCTGGTAAGTATCACTTGCCTCCCTTATAGTGTAAATAACTATTTTTCACTGAAACGATTCTAAATGTCAATGCCAATAGCGTTGAAAAGGAAGTAAGTGCCTATCACCTCTCGTTTAGTTTTGAGCGGTGTCACAAGATGCCGCTGGTGGCAGAACTATCTATGTTATCACCTAAAACACAATGCCATGAAGTTCAACAAAAAAACTAAACTCCAAATTTACTAGTCGAATGTGTATTCACATCTGATTTACTTAGTTGCTTTTTGGGGCCAAGCAAGACAACAATATATCAATAGATTACAAATAGCCCAGAATAAAATAGTTAAAACTTTATTTAATTTTCCATATAGGACAAATACAACAATGCTTTACAAAGATCTAAAAATTTTGAAAGTCCCTGATATAGTTAAACTGGATAGTGTAAAAATTATTTACAAAATCAAAAACAACCAAACTGAAACAGAAGTCAACCTAACTCAAAATTGTGACATACATCATTAGAACACAAGAACAAATCAACATTTCCACATACTACCAAATGCAACTAATGTTGGGATAAAAAGGACTACATTTCAAGCTCTACAATGGTTCAACAAAATTCCCGAACATATTAAAAACAGTCCGTCCATTGACAGTTTCAATAGAAAGATGAAAAAACTCCTCCTAGAGAACCTATGATTTGTAAAAAGTGATCTCTTCCTCTGACTACAATAGTTATTTAAGTTACTAAAATGTTAGGACATGCATGTCACTCATACAATCTTACATGTTATACTCATTATGGATCTTGTTATCTCTTAGAGTACTTGAATAAATAAAAAAAGAAGAATGACTGTTTGCTTTGCAAAGGTGACAAGTGCCGCAGCATGGGTTCACCATACATTTACAAAGATATTTGTAAATAATCTTTGAATCTTTTTTTTACAATAAATTCGATGGACGATGAATTCGATGGACGATGAATCAACTCTGTGGTAGTTCATATTTATATTAAAAAATTAAATAATAAGAAAACAACTTGTCTAAAAACCACAAAATGAAAATAACCTTTTATTCGACTAGTTTCGCCTGTTACAGCATTATCAAGACTGAATACATAATTTTTACATTATTATCTAACATCTTTACATTATTATCTAACAATGTTTGGATGTAACCGTATAGTAAATACATTTTCTACTCCAAAAGGTGCGTTCTTGTTATTTATTCATGTATCAATTTGGTTTTTGCTCCTCCTGGAAAATTTAAGTTTTGGCACTTACCTCCTTTTCATAGTCAACGCCTCAATTATGTATTCAGTTCTTAACTCAATCTGCCCGATGATGTGTGACCGAAATTGCAATCGCAGTGTTATATTTTTCAAAGTATATTTTTGTGATAATAAACGTAGTAAATTCAAGTTTTGTTTTTGTTCATCATGTTAAACTATCACGTAGTAACGACGGATTCCATCAACTATTAAAAAAATACAGAAAAAGTAGTTACATAATATGGTTTAAAGGATATATCATTTATCAAGAACGTAAAGCAAGTTTGGATGTTTAGCGATTATTTGATATAATGGTGCAGTTCAGGTTTCCTAAGAATAACATTAGTAACCTATTTAATCTGTTTCAATCTTTAAAAGAAATTGTTGTTTTTCCTCTGAATCCTAGTTCGAATATTAGATCATGGCGGCCTATGTAAATTCTTGTATATACAGAAAAATAACTCACTTTTCTTCTGGCGATTCCTTGATGAATTCTACTTTGACACACCCTAAAACATCCCCACGTGAAAATAGGCGGTCTTGGTGTTCTCACTTCCGTATATGCTTCTCGTTGTAAACTAGAGTATGAACTGTTCCAAGGCCATATAGGATCAAGTCCTGAATCCAGAGGATGTCTGGAACCGTCAGGAGAGGAAAGGAGCCTGGTTGCCGAGAGCTGGTGGCCAACTCCTCCACTGAAAAAATACGATTTACAAAAAGAGCAACTTACAAATTGAATTAAATTTTCTCACAATTTTTACAATAATGTGTGAGGTCATGATTCTTTTAACTATTCGCAAGTTGATTGTTTTATATAGACTATCTCCATGGAAAAATCTTATCAGTTGATAATCGATTAATTTTTTTAACTCGAGGGACCTACAGTTTAACGCCTGTTCCGAACTGCCAATGGGCTTGTAAACTATGTACATTACCCAACAATTTTTAATCATATATAACCACTAAATTCCGGACATACACAACACCCAAGAGCGAGGTGGGTCTCGAACCCACAATCCTCGATTAAATCAGTACAGTTTTATCAATATATATTCCACAGGGCCGTATCCAGGGGGCGCAAGAGGGGGCTGAGCCCCCTCTGGAATTATCTAAGCCCCCTCTAGAAAAGATACCAGAATTATTACAAATCAAAAATGTTTTTTATCTGCGTTGAAACATAAAACTAGCCTAGTTACAAACAAATCTACCTAATTGTAAAACTGACTTAAAATTATTTATTTGTGGCATCTTTTAACCCGCAAAATAAGTTGACGTTTTTTATCCTAAAATGAAATAGCGACAAACGAGCGGCTACCATCAGGGTTGTCAGATTTTTCAGAGCCGTGTTGCACTTTAGACGCTAATTTGTCGCACAAAAGCGCAACCGTGGTTGCGACATGTTAACAGGGAAATATTGGTAAGAAGTATTTTTCATATAAAATTCACTTATTCTAGGAGTTATTTCATACGTGTTTTGCTGCTAATTTGTCGCCCAGAATCGCAATCATGATTTTTTTCGCAACTGCACGAAAAGATAGTGCACCCAACATGTTGCCTACTCGTCCGAAATACAATAATAGGTACTTTCGGGACTTTTTACTTGAATTACCATTACAATCAAAACCACGATTCTGTTACAAATATCTTTATTTTTATATAAACTTTCACGAGACATCATTATATCATCATCATCTTTGTCTGTGCTTGAAGTTGTGGATTGGTTCTGCTACTGATACATATCAGAATTAAATTTTGCATACATAGCTTCTTTAGGCTCAAATTATTTACAGCAAATCTCATTTATTTCCAAGTGAGATCTAACAGACACAACTGAATTTAACATTTTCAGTATCATTTTATTTCGAATTTTACATTTAACAATATTAATCAATGAAAATATCCTTTCTACGAATGAATTGGATGACGGTAACCTTAAAAGAGTAAATGCAAATAGAGCTAATTCTTCAAACATGAATTTGTAGGCTGCATTTTTTAAATCTATAATCTTCCTCCAAAAAGTGGCTCTATGATATAAACGTCTATAAATATATTTATTTGTTTATATTTAATGATGAAAGTATATTTTTATTTTGTTTTGAATATTCTTTATTTCTATTAGTTTTATTTATTTAGAGTTTTCTAGTAGAGATTTTTTATTTATTATTTTTATTAGAATAATTTTTTTTATTTTTCCAAAATGTTTTTCAATCAATATTCGTTTTCCAGTATATACTTCTAGGTCAAAAAGAGAGAAAAAGCTGTATAATCCTATATTTTTTTCACGTATATTTATTTTAGTACTATGTAAAAAACAAGCCACCTCAAGACTTTGTTCAGCCCCCTCTAGAAAGCAGTGCTGGTTACGGCCCTGATATTCTAACTGGTGATTATAAACTCCACTTTGATGTACTACTATCAGTTGATATTAATTGCAGAGATTGAATTCTCGCACATCACTTGGTGAAACATCATAAAGAAAAAAGATTAATTTTCTAAATAAAACACACTTGGCTTAAGTTTCACTATATAAAAAATAATTAATTTGGCAGTAAAGGATAGACGATATGTTTCGAGTTATAAACTCATTATCAATACTGACTACAGGAGAGTATTACATTTTGTTTTATAAAACAGACAAAAGCAAAGGTGATACCTTAAAATCAATTTGTTCGTTTACAAGGGGTAATTGACTATTATGGGCGGAACTTATTTCGAGAATTTCAAGAAAGTCAAGGCGCTTTCCTTTGTTACCTGAATGTAACAATTTGGTTTTGTTGAAATCCAAGAAGTGATTGAATTTTATACAATGCTCAGAGAAGCCAGTGGTGTTTTTGTTTTGTAAAATTGACTTCTTATGTTCTTCAACACGAATATTTATATTCCTTCCTGTCTGTCCAATATAGAAAGCAGGACATTCATCGCAAAATATGTTGTAAACACCACTGTTTTCTCCGATGTTAGATTTTTCTTTATTATTGACCAAGAATGACTTCAAGTTTCTTTTATTTGTACAAATTGTTTTAACGTTATTTTTCGATAGTCTGTTACAAATTTTGCTACTCAAATTAGGCATATAATTTATTGGGAGGTATTTTTGTTCTTCATTAATAGTTTGCGTGGGGTATATTGAATGCAACAGATACTTAATTCGTTTTTTCGCAATGAGCTTGTCGATAAGACTTTCATTGTAACCGTTATTGATGGCTAATAATTTAATTGTATTAACTTCAGTTTGAAAATTTGTTTCCGATAATGGAATAGTGAACAACCTATGTATGAACGAATGAAAAACACTGAGTTTCATTTTAATGTGTTGGTTACTGTCGCTGTGAATTAAAGTATCTGTGAGGGTTGGTTTCCTATAAATGAGGAAAGTAAGAGAATTCAAATTCCTAGCAATCTGAACATCTAAGAAATAAACGGTAGGTACTTTAAATTTCTTAGATGTTCAGATTGCTAGGAATTTGAATACTCTTACTTTCAACATTTATAGAAAACCAACCTTCACAGATACTTTAATTCACAGTGACGGTAACCAACACATTAAAATAAAACTCAGTGCTTTTCGTTCATTCATACAGAGTGGACAGGAAGTAGTACGGTTGGTGGAGTAGCCAGGTTGAGACCACGCAATCTTATTGTTTCTGATTCCTCCTAATTCAGTTCGTGGATTGTGGCCGCGTATCTGAATTATTCCGCTTTGCATTCTCTTGAATATGGCTTCACAAAAGGAGCCGAAACGTCGAGATTTTTCGAATCTTTCACGCGGTTCATTCCGAGAACCAGGTTTTTTAAATATTTTCTGAACATATATATATATATATATATATATATATATATATATATATATATATATATATATATATATATATATATATATATATATATATATATATATATATATATATATATATATATATATATATATATATATATATATATATATATATATATATATATATATATATATATATATATTTGAGTTAGGTTTTCTTTCACTGTATAATACTATCTTTGGGTTTCTTGTTCTTGAGTTTTTAGTGCTTATTGAACTATAGATGAAAGTATTTGTTATCAAAAATTTTCCGTTTACTTCTTAGACATACACGTGTTTCGGTCTGGTTTGACCTTTTTCAATGTCTTTAACTTTGTGCTACAAATTAATATAAATATTACAGCTCCATTGCTTAAAAGATAATAGATTCTTACCTATCTTATATATAATTATGTTATTTAATAAATTTTAATATTATATTTCAGGTTGATTGATATATATATATATATATATATATATATATATATATATATATATATATATATATATATATATATATATATATTTGAAAGAATTTTCTGGGTACTTGGAATCTAGGAAATAAGTTCTTTTTTAAATTTTCAATTATATAGTAGGTCACGTAATACTCACTACTTCAAGTATTCATGGTGACTGTTGAGGCTCTCCCAAGACATTATAGACTACGCGTATCACAAGAAGGTTCAAATATCCATTTCCTAACCCAAAAATATTGGGTACACTGATCACATAATAATTAATATTTAAATATCCTCTAGTCCTTTAACATTTCACGAGAATGGGAAAATATATGTCATGACCCCGATTCTAGCAGAGATGAATTTAACTTCATTTGTCCCAACACCCATGATTTATATAAACACTTCAGTAGAATCTATAATAATGTATGTATTTGTTTTAGGAATAATTGGCTACTAGATTTCAATTTAGTATATGGGACTTTTCCGCACAATTATCCTTAAATATTACGGTTAAACACACCCCTAACGCTTTTCACAGCCTCCGTGGCTGAGATCTCTTCAGAGATAAATTCGCAGTTGTTCGGATAAGATCGGGTAAGGTCGGTTGCGCGTGTAACAAGGTGAGGATCGAAGTTTGTTGAAGGATATTCGGTGTCCTTTCCATTTAGGCAACAAGTTAAGATGTGATCGGAAAATGTTTTTCCAACGTAGAGAAATTGATGTTTTCGTAGCATTCGTTTATAGAATAGATATTTCCAGTGGAACGAAGTGATAGAGGAATGAAATGAAAGGAATATAGATATTGCGGAGAGGTTGAATGAAGATATTTTGTGAACTTGAATTTACTACGTTTATTATCACAAAAATACTTTGAAAAATATAACTTTGCGATTGCAATTTCGGTCACTAGACCATCATCGGGCAGATTGAGTTAAGAACTGAATACAGAATTACGTATAGATTTGCGCTTACGGGTGGGAAAGAATTATTGCAGGTACCTAAATAGACAAGATGAACATATTTCAAGAAGGGCTAATCAAAGTAGATTTCCCAAATTGGTACAATAATATGTTATTAGAAAAATAATTATTGTTTGAATACGCTAAATATAGAAAAATATATCAAGTCAATCTGGTCGTTCAGCAAGATATCTTTTGCATTATAGTTGAGTTGAAAAATTTCTAATGATTCTAAGTAAGTCCGTTTGGTTCCTTTCGGTAATTTGTTCATAATTTGAGAATTATCTATTTGTGGAAACGGGTGGTGGTTTTCACGGCAATGATTTGAAAACGTTGAATCCGTTTTATTTTTCACAAAAGATTGTTGGTGTTCTTTAAATCTTGTCTTGAACGATGGACCAGTCTGACCTATTATAATACACTCCTTTACATACAGGACAAATCAACTTATTAAGTCCTGAACTTTAAAATTTTGAAGAGATATCTTTGGCATTGAATAAAAATCCTGAGAGTTTTGTCTTAGGTTTGGAAGCAATTTTAGTATTACATTTAGGTATGACATTAGCAATATTGAAATTGCTTTCAAACCAGAGACAAAACTCTCAGGATTTGTATTCAATGCCATAGATGAAGTTAAAGACTGCAATACGCTTATAACCTTTAAGAGAAAACTCTCAAAATACCTGTGATATAGTTGTGGATGTGTTTATATTTTATTTTGAATGTGTACTGTTGGATTTGGTGGTTGTGGTGTAATATTGCATTTTGTCAATTCTTTTTTATTTTGTCAATCTTATATTTGTTTCTTTAAAAAATGTATTGTGAATATTAGGAATTAACTTACTTACTATATATAATATACTATATATAATATACATATATATAAATATATATATATATACATATATATATATATATAAATATATATATATATATATATATATATATTTGTATATATATTTATATATATATATATATATATATATATATATATATATTTGTATATATATATATATATATATATATATATATATATATATATATATATATATATATATATATATATATATAGACGGGTAGTCTTGACTGGATAGTTGAGGCAAAATGTATTTATATATTTTGAGGTTGCAGTCAGAATAATTGTTGGGCTAGGTTGAAGAATACTCTTTGTCATATGGTCGAGCTTTCGGATCGAGCTTTCTTGATCAAAATGGTCAAAATAGGGTGACTTCGACCATTTTGTTAGTCTGGTTTCCTGTAGGTAGCAAGATGGGAAAGTACTGATTGTTGAAAATAAGATTTAAATTCTTGAAATGGATGTTTACATATGTGACGAAGTTTCAAGATTGTACCCATCAGCTTTTCTGTTCCTTTTTTACGTGTTTTCAAAATTTATATAACCTCAATTTAATGTCTTGATAAAGGAAATAACCATTTCCGAAGGCTCGACCATATGACAAAGAGTATTCTTCAACCTAGCCCAACAATTATTCTGACTGCAACCTCAAAATATATAAATACATTTATATATATATATATATATATATATATATATATATATATATATATATATATATATATATATATATATATATATATATATATATATATATATATATATATATATATATATATATATATATATATATATATATATATATATATATATATATATGTACCTCAACAATCGTGCATTGACATTGCTCCAGCTTTAGATATAATAGGCCCTCGATCAATTCAAAGCTATTGGCTTACACAAGGCACAGACCTTTATCTATAGGTACTACAGATGCTTTGTTTATGTAAATTGAATTATATCCCAGAACTTGATATTCCATTTCAGTACTCTCTTGGAAATGCTGAAATTCAGTTCAAATATGGATTCACAGTAACCATTCTGAACCTTATTATAAAAAATAAAGGTGGGAAACCCGGTGAGAGACCCGGCAGGGACAATGAAATAAATTCACAATGTTTCGGAGTAATTAAATGAAAAACAAAATCCAAATTAATTGTATTAGGCTATATATACAGTAGAGTCTAATGAATCCAGCATTATTACAAACCAGGGGGTGCTGAAATATTGGAATGTTCGGATTACTGGGTTGTGAGGAAAAATATGATGATAAATGAAATGAGTCATTTCATTTTATATCAATTTAATAAGGGAATAAAGTAGGGGAGATCGGGTAAAAAGTAACATTTTGTATATTCACCTTGGTTTCTCGTTAGGTGTTATTATTTTGGTGAAATTAATATAGCCCTATATAAATTCCGTTCATGTTCTATACATTAGCATCTTAAATAACCTTAATATTGTGTATTTTGTATGAATCACAGAAAGTTTAAAAAAGTTGTCATTTGTTACTTCCGATCACGTTGGCGGGCCGAAAGTAACACGTTGTGGGTCGAAAGTAACAGGGCAAATATTAATCAAACGAATATTTATGGAAAATCTTTGTATTCGTAGCACAAATGAACATTTGCATTCTGATGGCTCAAAAATTATGTAGGTATTGTGTGAAAAGAAATCAATATTATTAACTACTCCTTAGAAATTATTAATAATTTAAGTAATGAGATCAATTATTGTTATATGATTTTTTTTTATCAGGCTATTCAGTGTCAGTGTTCTCTATTCAGACTCGCAATTATGGCACACATAATGTGCATCATCATTCACGCATTCAGTATGATACCATATTTTGCATTCGAAGCATTGTATCCATTGGTCATTTGGTCCACTATTACTAAAAGTTTCTAATCAAACGAGAGAAGAAATGTTCGTCGTCAGATTTATTTTCCTTGTCTACAACTGCGCTAGTATTTCTTGCTTCAATTCTTAGCAGGTTCACACTTCGAAAGCCTGCTTATTAAAATGGGCGCGATTAGCAAAGATAGTTTTTCGTTCATATTACATACATACATTCGTATGTATGTGCTTATGTATTTAAGCGTTATTTACACGACAGAGGGCGCTATTTTAAAGCAAAAGGCGAATCAAAATAAGCGCTACGCCGCCTGGTGACAATTAGAATAACTAAAAATCTTGACATAGTTCTTACGTTCTCCTTTGTTTTGTGTTTGTTTTTGTGTGATTTTTTACAAATATTTATTATTTGCAATCATTTTGAAAGCTATGAGTCGTTCGAATCGTTATTGTTCAGTTCCTCAGTGTTCTTCCTGGGAAAAGAAATGTTCAAATATGAATTTCCATGCTTTTCCTTCAGCTGGTGATGAATATCGTGTTTTTGTAGAAGGGAAAAAGGAATACTTCTAAAGTCTCTACTTTGTGTGATCTGATAACTACAGATAGTGCTCTAAACAGTTTCACTGGTCTCAATAATATAAAACTATTAGATACAATAGTAAAAGCAGTACAATCTGTTTACAGTGATCAACGGTCACATAGATTAACAATCAAACAGCGTTTTGTTTTAGCATTGACAAAATTGAAATGTGACCTTACATATGTGACATTATCTGTTTTAATTGGCATTTCACAAGAATTATGCCAAAAATATATTTATGAAATTCTACTCATTATGAGTAGAGTTCTTAGTTGTGTCATAAGATTCCCAGAATATTCTGAAATACAGAAAAACATGCAAAAATGTTTTGAAAGTTTTCAAAATACTCGAATCATCTTAGACTGTACAGAAATTTATATTAGTGACTTAATTTTAAAGTTAGAAAGCTCACAGGATGCTATTATGGTGGACAAAGGTTTCTTGATAGATGATATTTGTCAACAGTTTAAAATAAAGTTGATCAGCCCACCATTTTTGAAATACAAAAAACAGTTGACTACAGAAGAAGCATTGTTGAATGCCAAAATAGCAGTTGCTAGAGAACATATTGAACGAGTCAATCAGAGAATCAAGATATTCATCTCATGATCTAACCTAAGCTTTCTCTCAATTTGGCTACAAAACAAAATGATGATAATCACCTACCGGCTCAATAGCAATGGTAATACATACACAGTAACACACTTGTTAACTAAAGACGCCTGAAAAGTCTTTATATTTATGGTAAAATTATATTTCAAAAACACAAATAAACACACAACAAATACAACATAAATATTCCAATGTCAATATTTATAGTTCTACTACAGGCCACATTGGCGCTGCATTCTTATTTTCAGATGGTTGAAAGTTTGTGAATATTTAGTTTCGTATGATATCTTGAATGGGATTGGTTTTGGTTCGAAATGGTTGGGGGGTTGACTCCCCGAGGGAAGAAATAAATTTTGTTTACATGATGAAGGGCGTAATTTTGGAGCAATAGAATTGAAAGTCTGTGAGTAGGTATTTTCGTATGATATATTGGATGGAATTAGTTTTGGTGCGAATTGCTTGGGAGTTGACCCCCCAGAGGAAGAAATAAATCTTGTTCACGCGATAGAAGGCTTAATTTTTGAGCCATAGGGTTGAAAATTTGTAAATAGGTAGTTTCGTATGATATCTTGGGTGGTATTGGTTTTGGTTCGAATTGGTTGGGGGGTTGACCCCCTAGGAGGGAAATATATTTTGTTTACACGATGAAGGGCGCAATTTTGAAGAAATAGGGTTGAAAGTTTGTAAATAAGTAGCTTCGTATGATATCTTGGGTAGGATTGACTTTAGATCGCATTGGTTGGGGGGTTGACCCCCTTAGGGAGGAAATAAATCTTGTTTCCACGACAGAAGGTGCAATTTTACAGAATTAGGGTTGAAAGTCTGTATCTAGGTAGTTTTGTATGAATTCTTGGATAGGATTGGTTTTGGTTCGAATTGGTTGGAGGTTTGACCCCTGGGGGAAGAAATAAATCTTATTTACATGATAAAGGTTGCAATTTTGGAGTAATAGGGGTGAAAGTTTGTAAGTAGGTATTTTCGAAAAAAATATTGGATGGTGTTTGGTTTTGGTTTGAATTGGTTAGGGGGTTGACCCCCTGGGGGTTGATCCCCTGGGGAAAGAAATAAATCTTGTTTACATGATACATGCCTAATTTTAAAGCAATAGGATTCAAAGTTTGTGAGTAGGTAATTTCTTATGTTATATAGGAAATAAATCTTGTTTACACGATAGAAGAAGCAATTTTGGGACCATAGAGTTAAAACTTTGTACGTGGGTAGTTTCGTATGATATCTTGTATAGAATTTCTTTCGATGTGAATTAGTTGGGTGGTTGATCACCCGGAGGAGGAAATAAATCTTGTTCACGCGATAAAGGACGCAATTTTGTAGCAATAGAATTGAAAGTTTGTAAGTACATAGTTTCGTATGATATCTTGGATGCGATTGCTAATGGGACGAATTGGTTGGGGGGGTTGACCCCCCGGGGAGGATGTAAGTATTGTTCACACATTAGAGGGCAATTTGTTTTGGATTTGTAACAAAAATTATGAATGAATAGATTTTTAAAACTGAAAACGTTATGAAAACCTGATGCTTTTCTTATTCAGCTTGCCGCGAAAGAGTTTTTTTTTGGTGAATTGCTTAGGTATAACTTACAATTTTTGCGATCGGAATTTTTTTTCAAGAATCATGCACATGCTATTCCAAATTAATTGACACCTTGATAATATTAATCTGTATCAATCTGTATCTAGAAATAGATGTTGAATATAGGTACCGTATTCTACTTTGGCAGATTTCGGGAGATATTTGACAATAAATCTAAAACCTTCGCCAATAATCCACAAAAAAAAATTTCATTGTAACAAAAATCAATAAGGCTATAAATGCAGAATATTTGAATAGAAAATATTGAGAGGTATCTGAGAAAAAAATTGTTAAGAGGCTGCCAAAGTAGGCAAACGATTGGGGTAACTTTGGCATGATATGTATATTTCTCTTAAAATATGGAAGTAGACTGCTCTAAAGGTCTTCTTTGGCACCGTTTCTAATTTAAATTTTGATTTAGACCATTTTTCTTCAAAAACGCTATAACTTAGCTTTATTAAAATAAGGTTTTTGTACAAAAATGTAATTTTTATTCAAAAATGATAAACTATTGCATAAAACAACATGTAGATATAGCAACAAAAACAAAAAATTAACTCTGACCCTGTGGAAAATAATCTTAACATGTTTAATATCTGAAAGGTAATTATTCTGAGGGATTATAATAATCTTTTATGTAGTCGTCACTGTCAAAATCCATTTCCTCGCAATTTGAGCAGGTGTAATAGCGATCCATGCTTCCCTCATTACAAATACCACAAACCCAATGATTGCATTGTGCACACGCAATCCAATCAGGTCCTTTATATTTTAACCAGTCTGCATAGCAAATAGAACATCGATCTTTTGATTTTTTGTCATTTGTTCTGGTAGAACGTTCAATACCGGATGGTCCTGGATGTGGTTGTGGTTCAGATGACACTTTCAGTTGGGTTTTCTTCATTGCTGATTTCCCAGTCTTCTAGCCCTCATCTTGCTGGTTAGGTAAAACTTCTTCCATTTCGATAGCTGGATTTTCTGGTAGGGTTTGATCTTCACTTTTGTTAGTGAAAAGCCCCAATTGCTGACCGTCGTCAGAGTGTGTTTCAGTAACTGCTCTTCGTCTTGTACAATCGGATGATCTATTGTCTTGGTGTGCCTTCAAACCAACTTATTTTGGAGGGTTCCACGGGAGATTTTGAATCGGCGACTCGCCTGGGCTTGAGACATCCCTCCTCTTATGGCAGCTAACGCTTGTTCTAATTGCTGGGTGGTGTAGTTACCGTATGTACGGCCCCCAATTTTCTTAATGTAGTGGCGCGGCATTTTTCTAATAGTTTAAACATGTATTAAAGAAAAGAACCTGAAAAAACCACGAAAAAAAATAAAAGGGATAAAAAATAATTTTCAAAAAAACAAAACGAATAACGCCAAAGTTACCCCCGGTGCCAAAGTAACCCCGTTTTACGGTACGTACCTACATTCATGATTAATGTACCTACTATCTATCTAAACGATATATGAACAAACTCATTTTAAATTCAATAAGTTTTTTCTTCTATTTAGTCAACAGTTGCACTCACTTTCGAATTTTAGGTACACTTAGTTCACGAGTTATGATAAAAAATTTGTATTAATACATCTTCAAAATTATTATCTACCAGAGAATAAGGAACATTGGATATTTTTTGAGGTCCCATGAAAATTTTCAATTGTCACCTACACCTCTAGATTAACTGATTCCTTCAGTTGGCGATTCTATGAATGCATCAAGCTCGGCAACGCAATCAGAAGACACGCCTTCTCAAAATATGTCTGCCAATCTAAAGAAAAAGTAAATAATTAAGTCCCGCCTCTATTCCTAGATTTATTTTTAGAATCAGTTACTAGACCGTGAAAACTGTAACACAATATCTGCATGTGAAAGTGAGATTATTTACGATCATGGGATATATCCCATCAATATTTGAAGTCGTATTCAAGATGATTAAGTGAGGGTGTCCAAAAACAGAATTTTGCTACCAATTTGTTTTCGTAGAATAAAATTGATTGTGTTGTTTTTATCTCTTCCAATTTAATTATCAGATGAAATAACAAATAGGTAACACTCAAAAACCTTCCAACGCGTGTATACAGGGTGTTCGCCTCATGAAGCACCAACATTTTTTGGAGTATTGTTGGGATCATTTGCTACCATTTTTCTTTGGACCTGGGTCCTAAGACTCACGGTTAAGGAGATATAATTTTTTCTCTCAAATTTCCCAAAATTCTGCATTCAAGCCCTCATAAGTGAGTGTGTCCAAAAACAGAATTTTGCTACCAATTTGTTTTCGTAGAATAAAATTGATTGTGTTGTTTTTATCTCTTCCAATTTAATTATCAGATGAAATAACAAATAGGTAACACTCAAAAACTTTCCAACGCGTGTATACAGGGTGTTCGCCTCATGAAGCACCAACATTTTTTGGAGTATTGTTCGGATCATTTGCTACCATTTTTCTTTGGACCTGGGTCCTAAGACTCACGGTTAAGGAGATATAATTTTTTCTCTCAAATTTCCCAAAATTCTGCATTTAAGCCCTTATAAGTTTTTCATTAATACCTGTAAAAGCCCAACTTTTTCAACTGAATATTCTGTAATGTGTGCTTGTTCAAATAGTTAATTGTTTTCATTATAACTGTTGGTACCAAACGCGGATATTTCTTCAGAAAGACGGAAAACGTTCGGACTTAGTGAGGAGAATAATTTTATTTTTATGAACGTTTATTTGAACAAAAGTTAAACTACTATCAATTATTTAATATATAACTGTTCTCGGGTTATAAATTTTGTTCGAACTATTCTCCCTTGTTCCTAATGCACGTCTGGCACCTTCTTCGGCCGTTATGGTAGTTACTTATTTGTTGAAGCAGAAATATTTCTTTTTTTTGTTCGATCAAAATGTGATTTTATTATCATTTATTTGAACAAAAGTTCCGACTTATAATAATTTGGTACAGGGTGGGCCAAATTGGACACTTTTAAAGGGAAAGTCCTGTTTTTAAACTAGATAGATGAAAACTGATGACAGTGTCTGAGGCTCAATTTTTATGACAAACTTAATGGTGAAAACCGCATATCGATATCTATCATCGCTACTGAGTTACAGCATGTTTTTCGAAAATATTCATTTTCGAAAAGTTGCTATAACTTTTTTCCTGTCAAAAATTCTTTGGTTCTATGAAAACATCCTCAGGGGGAGGGGGGGGTGATCAACCCCCCAAACAATTCGTACCAAAACCAATCACATCCGTATCATACGAAACTACGTACTTACTTTATCGCGTGAACAAGAT
Organism: Cynegetis impunctata; assembly: GCA_030704885.1. Classification (NCBI taxonomy): domain Eukaryota; kingdom Metazoa; phylum Arthropoda; class Insecta; order Coleoptera; family Coccinellidae; genus Cynegetis; species Cynegetis impunctata. The sequence continues at coordinate 615,188 of JARQZK010005059.1, forward strand.
TTATTTCCTCCGCCAGGGGGTCAATTCATATAGAAATAAATAGCATCCAAGATATCGTACGAAACTACCTACCTACAAAGTTTCAACCCTATGGTACCAAACTTGCGCCTTCTATATCGTGTAAACAAGATTTATTACTTCCCCCAGGGGGTCAACCCCCCAACCAATTCGAACCTAAACCAATTCTATCGTGTAAACAACGCTAAAATACATACATACGAACATTATATATATATATATATATATATATATATATATATATATATATATATATAATAATAATAATCTATATTTACATTCAAAAAACAAATAGACACAAAACAAAACAAAACAAAACAAAAATTGAGATGATCACAGAGATGAACCTAATCTCCAAACAAAGTAAGAAAACAAACACAAAAAAAACAAGCAAGAATGAATGAATGAATGAATACGATCATGTCCAGCCACTTCACCAATGTAGTGCCACCCTAGATGCTCATTAATCTCTCCTTCAACTTCTTTTTAAAAAGGGATAAAGAAACCTCACGCTTCAATTCAGTGGGTATTCCGTTGTATAGTGCATACACGTTGTATATATATATATATATATATATATATATATATATATATATATATATATATATATATATAAATAGAGATATATATATATATATATATATATATATATATATATATATATATATATATATATATATATATATATATATATATATATATATATATATATATATATATATATATATTAGCTGACCCGGCAAACGTTGTTCTGCCATATAAATTATTTTTATCTATCTATCCATCTAACTATCTATCTATCATTCCATCTATCTATCTATCTACATATCTATCTATCAATCTATCTGGCCCGGAAAACGTTTACTGCCATATAAATTATTTTTATTTATCTATCTTTCTATCTAACTTTCTATCTATCTATCTAACTATCTATCTATCATTAAATCTATTTATCAATCTATCTGATCCGGCAAACGTTGTTTAAATCATTAAAATGGCTATTAAAAAATATAGGTTATTGATAGAAACGGTGAAAATTTAGAGTTCTATGTACGTATAATATAAAAATAAAATTTTTTGTCCAAGAAATTCATAAAAATGTTTGGGGTGGACCACCCTAATCACTTAAGAGTATGAAAAATATATAACGACCTATTCTCAGACCGACTATTGTTATTTTCGATTGACATCTTGAAACCCTATTGCGGATCTGTGGATAATATGAAAGAAAAAATGAAAATCGTGATGGAAAAATAGGGGTTGATCGAAGAAGGGTGATAAGAATTTTTTTATTCTAAGTCATGACAAAATGAAAATAAGAATCATGCCAAAAAATAGAAGTTTATAATTAACAAATAAAAAATAGGAGTTGATCGTAGAGGGGTGAACATTTAGGGTTGTATGTATTTTTGAATGCTGTATCATAAAAAAAATAGAACAGAAAATTTTGTCTGAAAAATAAAAAAAAAATCGAACCACCGTCAATATTTGAGGGGATGAAAAATAGATGTTGACCGATTTTCAGACCTACCCGATATGCATACAAAATTTCATGAGAATCGGTTGAGCCATTTCGGAGGAGTTTAACTTCTAACACCGTGACACGAGAACTCGATTTTATTAAAAAGTTGACGTTTCGCCACGACATTCGTGGCTTTATCAAAACTTTTTCAACAAGCCTGTTATTGCTAATAATTATCAAGAGATAATTAAAACAAGTGTAAAACAAGCACTCTAAAATATTAATTTCTTTGCGAAAAAAATTGTTTTCACTTTCGAGTGTACCTTGAGACCTACAACTCTTATTTACAATATTCACAAAAACTCTTTTCAGCCAATTAATCAATTCATCTATTCATCAAATTTTTTTTTCTTTCACAAAATAGGTACCTACCTACCTACTTAACGAATTTGTTACCTATTCAAGGAATTAATCAATTGTTGCCCAGCAAGAACCAACGGGGAGGTGAGAGATTTTCTTGCTAAGAATAAAATAGGACCCTCCCAAAAATAGATTCAAATTAAACAGACAAAGACATTTACCCTAGTAAAAACTAAACACTGCCAACAAAATAATTTATTTTTTACCTGTGAACTCTCATAATTTCTGATATTAAAGGCGCGATTATGTTGTTTGTTACGCTGCACCAAATTGTTTAATTCCGGGGTAGGTCGCAATGTTTTTATCAAAACTTTATCGTCATAACTCAGTGCATTAAATTTATGGGATAACAAATAATCCAGTTAGTCATCATTGAAATTTCTAAAATTAACTTCAGTACCTAACCGAAATTATTTTAAAAACAATACACGAGCAAAATAAATTAAATGTAACCAAAACAAACTCCACTAGTGACTACAATTAATGCTTTTCAACGAATTCACTCGATTTTACCCGAAAGCCTGTAGTTGTGATCGGTTGACATCGTGTGAGAATTAATGCATCCTTTTGAACCGAGCCAACAACACCGAGAATATATCGGTGTTGTTGACCGAGCAGCTAGCTTCAATCGGTGTTACTTTTACCCGTGTTTTCTATGAACAATGAAGTGAATAAGGTATATTTTATTCTCAGCGTTTCCTTTTCTCTCTGGCATGACATATGGAATAATGAAAGCGTCTATACCTTATTAAGCCTCTGCAGCATTGCCACTGTTTATATAAAATCTTGAAATGAATGAAATGCAGTAAGCAGTAAATGTAAATACCTCCTATCGTATTTAATAAATTATATTATATAAGGAAGGTAGGTACATAAAATAATATGATTTTGATTAATATGAATATGCTGCATGCTGACTATTTAATATAATATAGTAGTGATACACGGAATATTATTGAGGAGGCGGCTTAGCCTATTTAGCCGCCTTCGAATAGCCGCCCCTGAGATAGAGATATATGAAATTGAGTCCTTAACCGTAAGCGTTAGGAGCAAAATGACCTCAACAAAACCTCAAAAAATTTTGGTGCTTCTTGTGCTGAACAGCCTGTATATGTATATATATATATATATATATATATATATATATATATATATATATATATATATAGGTATATATATATATATATATATATATATATATATATATATATATATATATTCGAGGAGTGTCATACGATTTGATGAGTAGTTACCTCACAAATCGTAGACAATATGTATCGGTTGATGGATCGGACAGTGAATTGAACTTGGTTGAATGTGGTGTACCACAGGGAACTATCCTTGGTCCAATATTATTCCTGATATATGTAAATGATCTACTGCTCGCGGAACCGTTGAGCAACAGAATTATGAGTTACGCAGATGATACAGCAATTATATGTGAAGCCGAAAGCTGGAAAGAGTTGAAAAACGAATCGGAAAATATAATACAGATGGTTAAAAAATGGTTTGATTATAACTTACTCACAATGAATGTGGATAAAACAAAATTTGTAGTTTTTTCATGCAATGAAAACAACCGACCGTTAATTGAAAGTCTGAATATAGGGAGCGTCTCAATTTCTGCAGTTGATTCAAATCGTTATTTGGGCATATACATTGATAAACATTTGAGATGTGATGTCCATATAAAACATCTTATACAGAGGTTGAGAAGTCACTTGTATCGCTTCAGGTATCTTGCCCATTTCTTGGATCTGCGAAGATTAAAAATTCTTTATTATTCATTATTTCAAACACTGACGTACGGCATTCTGGTATGGGGAGGAGCGAGGGAACATCATTTAAAAAATCTAGAAATACTGCAGAAATGGGTTTTAAAAATTATCATGAGGAAAGAGAAAACATATTCCACAGAGAAATTATACGAAGAAAGCAAAGTATTCGATGTTCGTAAGCTATTCTTACAGACAATACTGAACTACCAATTTAAAATTAAAATTGACATACCCTATATGACTCACGAGTACGAGACAAGGAATAAAAAAATTAATTGCCTAAAAGAGAGAAAGAATAAATTAATTGGTCAGAGGAATTATCTATACATTCTGAAAAGGCTGTATGATAAAATACCTAATGACTTAAAAAGTGAAAAAACTTTCAAAAATTTCAAGAAAGCATCATCAGTATGGCTACATTCATTACCAGTGGAAGAAGTTTTGAATATACTGGATACAACTAAGTACTTACCAGCGAAACTATAGGAAAAAAAAAAAAACATGAACTAAAAATTAACATACATACTCTGCTTGAGTAATTTTTGGAACGAAATGAGTTATTATATAATGAAAAATTTTCTGATGTAGAACAGCTCTCATAAAAGTACTTTGTACTTCTGAGAGTAAATGGTTTTTTTATGGGATCTCTGTTTGCCTGGTTATGTAATTTTCAATATTTTAGTTTTTTTTTTTTTACCTTATTTTAGAGTCAATTTTCTTTCCTTTTTGTTGTTTTTTCATATTATATTATTTATAAACTGTAATTTTGGTAGGGCAAATAAAGATTATTATTATTATATTATTATTGTATATATATATATATATATATATATATATATATATATATATATATATATATATATATATATATATATATATATATATATATATATATATTTAGCAATGCGTGCCCAGCCGGTAATATTTTATACTTCCATTTGTTAATTTCGCAACATAAGATTAATTGTTTCAGATCCTCTCATTAATTTTCAACCATACACTTAACTCTAGAGAGGAACGAAACAAACGATATATTCCACACTAGTTGAAACAAATAACTAATTTCTGACTACTCTTAAATATCCGTAATTACCATTTCACGGTATCATTTCATTTGGTATATTTTTGAATGACAACACGTGCTCCCATTCGAAAGACAAAGATAGCATCAATCTGCTCAAGCTTTCGTAGATATATTCAAACTTTTCAAGTGCTCAGTCCGGTATATCACCCCGATGTTGTGACATATGTTAAATGAACGCACATGTGCTTCCGAAGAAAGACAACTTTAAAGTTCCGATAGTTTTCAATCATGAAATATAAGAACACGAAAGTACCAAATAATATTCAACATTTCAATAATCTTCCCAACAATTCCGACCACAAATCCTCCTATCGACGCGATTTTTACACCAGTAAAATGATCAGATTTGGTACGAATCAACACTATTTAGATATGCGCAACTATCCTGGATTTTGCGAACTTAGTTACGATGTTTTCTGTCGCGAAATATCAGAGAAAAATAACGGTAAAAATACATTGGAAAATATGAGTAATTTAAATAGCGTCAATATTTCCGAAAGAGGGGTCGAATCTGATAATTTTGTTCGGAATGGGATGAGAGGTGTTCAACAAGGTAATTCGTACAATCATTTGTCGAAAAATTTCACGTCGAGTTCGGTCGGGGATAATGATCAAACGCGAATGGACACGGGGTATATTAGTGGTGACAGTTGCATGGACAGTGATGAAGATAAAGACGTGAATCATATTTTTGAGCCTCACAACGACGGGCCTAGAAGGTGTCTTGTGTGGGCTTGCAAGGCATGTAAGAAGAAAACTGTTACTGTTGATAGAAGAAGAGCAGCTACCTTGCGTGAAAGGAGACGATTAAGAAAGGTATGTACGATGTGATAAAAGGAATAAAAATTGGAGTAAATAGATTAAATAGATCGCTTCTTATAGTTGATTTACCACTGTAGGTATTTGGTGAGCAAATTTAGATGTTTTTATATGGTAACTCTGTAATTATAGGAGATACAAAAAATTGAGGGTGCATTCTTGATCTCCTTTTTCGAGGCAAATTCACTGGCGAAAACCAAAATTTGCTATCGTCGTTTGTTTTCGAGTTATAAACAGAAGTTCGATTTTTCGACTTTTAGGCAAGTGGTGAATATCATTGTTGTTTGTGAAGTAACGACATAATAAGTTTTACTTTCTTGAGGCACTTTTTTCTGTTATGATAAAGTGGCGTAAGGCAAAGAAATTGATTATATTGAAGATTACCTCATTACATTTTTCTACAACCGAACAAAAAGTACAAATTTGCGTTTATAAAAGAAAGTGCAAAGTTACACTTTTTCGAAGAGCTAGCGTTTTTTGTCGCTAAAGTAACCAAACTGCTCGCTTAGTTCCCATGGAAACCATAATAAAATAAAGTCTGTTGTCTCTGCCATTCCAGTTTTATATACTTAACTGCCCGAATCGGGAACCAAGACATATCTAAGAATGGTTTGTTTAAAAAAGATTCGAAGAAAACTACTACAAATGTCGACCAAATATAATTATCTTCCCAGAAAAAAACTGAATACAATCGTTTCAAAGTATTACATATAAATTTCAACAATAAAAATGATATTAAACATTTAGCCGTCAGTACTGAATTAGCTTTAAATTCGTCTGTAATTAAGAATTTGAATTTCGGAAAAACTATATGCGCGGAAGTCATAAATAAATATAAATTCAGAAATAACAATAATTTAGAATTAGAAACTATAAAACAGTTGAGATCAAAAATTCAGGATTATAATTTGGTTATATGCAAAGCGGACAAAGGAAACACTGTAACTATCATAGATAAAAATACCTACATTGAAAAATCTGAAATCCTATTTAATATAGATAAGTTCTCAAAACTTAAAATAGATCCCACTAAAAAATTCCAAAACGAAATAAAATCATTCATTAAGGATAGTAAAATCCTATTTTCAGATATTAACACTTTTTTCTTAACTTCCATGAACCCACGCACCCCTGTTTTATATACTTTACCAAAAATACATAAAATTGATTGCCCGATGCGTCCAATAGTATCTTATATTAACGCTCCTGCGTATAAATTATGTCAGTATTTGAATAAGAAATTACCCACCTTAATTCAATTCAATCCGGAGTATAGCATTAAAAATTTATTCAGTTAGTTAATCATCTTAAGAATATCAAAATTCCTTTAAATGCTAAATTAATTTCATTTGACGTTATCAACTTATTTCCTTCCACGCCAACTCAAGAAGTTAAAAATATTGTTAAGCGATATCTAGAGATGAACCCAAATTTAACAACTCAAGCAGTCAACGAAACAATGTCTGCCTTAAACTTATGTTTGAAACAGAGTTATTTCAAATTTACAAACAATAAGACGGATTGCCCATGGGATCACCGTTATCGCCTTTGTTGAGTGAAATTTTCATGAATAAGAAAAAATTTTCAATGCTGATAATAATTTAATTACTAACGTTTTATTATGGAGGCGTTATGTGGATGATATTTTTTGTATTTGGACCGGTACAGATAGGCAGTTAGATAATTTCCTTAAATATATGAATACTTTCTACAACTCGATTCAATTTACAAAAGAAGTAGAAAACGAGAACGGTATCTTAAATTTCTTAGACTTTCAGATTGCTAGGAATTTGAATTCTCTTACTTTCAACATTCATAGAAAACCAACCTTCACAGATACTTTAATTCACAGCGACAGTAACCAACACATTAAAATGAAACTCAGTGCTTTTCATTCGTTCATACATAGGTAGTTCACTATTCCATTATCGGAAACAAATTTTCAAACCGAAGTTAATACAATTAAATTATTAGCCACCAATGACGGTTACAATGAAAGTCTTATCGACAAGCTCATTGGAAAAAAACGAATAAAGTATTTGTTGCATTCAATATACCCCACGCAAACTATTAATGAAGAACAAAAATACTTCCCAATAAATTATGTGCCTAGTTTGAGTAGCAAAATTTGTAACAGACTATCGAAACATAACGTTAAAACAATTTGTACAAATAATAGAAACTTGAAGTCATTCTTGGTCAATAATAAAGAAAAATCTAATAACATCCGAGAAAACAGTGGTGTTTATAAAATATTTTGCGATGAATGTCCTGCTTTCTATATTGGACAGACAGGAAGGAATATAAATATTCGTGTTGAAGAACATAAAAAGTCAATTTTACAAAACAAAAATACCACTGGCTTCTCTGAACATTGTATAAAATTCAATCACTTCCTGGATTTCAACAAAACCAAATTGTTACATTCAGGTAATTCTCGAAATAAGTTCCGCCCATAATAGTCAATTACCCCTTGTAAACGAACAAATGGATTTTCAGGTATCACCTTTGCTTTTGTCTGTTTTATAAATTACGATGCAATACTCTCCTGTAGTCAGTCTTGATAATGAGTTCATAAGTCGAAACATGTCGACTTTTCGTTACTGCTAAATACAGTATCTAAATATTTTTTATATTGTGAAACATAAGCCAAGTGTTTTTTATTTTAAAGTTTATACTTTATTCATTACATATATGTCATCAAACACAGATATTTAATACCCTTTAATTTTTCGCCTTGAATTTCACCACTGAAGAAGATGTTAGAAAGATTGAAAGAAAAACATTTAAATATTGTTATAGTTTGATATCAATCATAGGACAACATAATTAAAAATAAATAATTGAGGTACTAAAGCAATTTTATTATTTTTATGTTGCAGTAAATATCAGTTTTACAAAAGCATCTAATATGTAGCGCAAAGTGGAGCTCTCGTTTCAAAATCTGAACTCAAATTTTAGGTTATCAATAATTATTAACTTCAACCAAACATTTCAATAAAACACTGATTTTAGAAAAAAATCCTGTGTAATTCGAGCGCAAAGTGACATTGACCATATATCACTTTGCGCTCTAAATACACAAGTAGCTATTGCAACTAACTCAATAAAATATTACTTGTGATCTCGTTTTTTCTTCAGACGGTTATGATACACTCCACCTGATTATCTTCGGAAAATTAAGTATAATAGGACGATTTTCTCAGTCATTTTAGTTATCCTCATTAGAGTAGGTTTGCATGGTACTGATAAAGTGAGTCATAAATTCAATTTTTGTTTACTTTTTCTTAAATTAGTATTTACAGAGAAATACTTTATAAATTACAAGTTATTCAGAATTTTATAAAAAGTGCCAAGAGTACTGTTATCCAAAATATGATTTTCGATCCATATGTAATAATAACTCCACAAAAGTATTGAAAATAAAAGAAAACAACCGACAATAAACAAAAAAAGTAGAGGTCCAGTAGAGTAAACCTGGAAAGACGTATGAAATTTGCGTAGGCAAAAAAAAAATATTTGAAACCACCAAATGGCGATAACCTGACTTCCACAAATATTCGCTGTAATTTTCGATAATTGCATTCCATTTACATGGAATTTTTGAGGGGAGGGAAATATTCGCTGTAATTTTCGATAATTGCATTCCATTTACATGGAATTTTTGACAGAAGGGAAATATTCGCTGTAATTTTCGACAATTGCATTCCGTTTATATAAGGTTTTCAACAGGAGGGAAATATTCGCTGTAATTTTCGATAAATGCATTCTATTTACAAGGAATTTTTGACAGGAGGGAAATATTCACTGTAATTTTCGACAATTGCATTACGTTTATATAAGATTTTTGACAGGAGGGAAATATTCGCTGTAATTTGCGATAAATGCGTTCCATTTACATGGGATTTTTGACAGGAGGGAAATATTCACTGTAATTTTCGACAATTGCATTACGTTTATATAAGATTTTTGACAGGAGGGAAATATTCGCTGTAATTTGCGATAAATGCGTTCCATTTACATGGGATTTTTGACAGGAGGGAAATATTCGCTGCAATTTTCGATAATTGTATTCCACTTGCATGGAATTTTTGAGAGGAGGGAAATATTTGCTGTAATTTTCGATAATTGCATTCCATTTACATGGAATTTTTGAGAGGAGGGAAATATTCGCTGTAATTTTCGATAATTGCATTCCATTTACATGGAATTTTTGAGAGGAGGGAAATATTCGCTGTAATTTTCGATAATTGCATTCCATTTACATGGGATTTTTGACAGAAGGTAAATATTCGCTGTAACTTGTAAGCCTAGTTACATTACATTTTCAAGTTCTCATGTTATATATATATATATATATATTATATATATATATATTATATATATATATATATATATATATATATATATATATATATATATATATATATATATATATATATATATATATATATATATATATATATATATCAAATAAATAGCTTATTTGTTATTTCAGGTCAATGAGGCATTCGAACTTTTGAAGAAGAGAACTTGCAACAATCCCGGACAGCGTTTACCCAAAGTAGAAATACTCAGAAGTGCCATAGAATATATAGAATACCTAGAAGAATTACTACAAGGATCAAAGTCTTCAAATAGCTCAACTAGTATAATTTCCTCCAAATCATCTGTAATTGTGAGTATTAGTTTTCTATTGGTTTAATATTTTTGTAAATATTGACATGAGAATGAGATTGTCAAATCTCCTATATTCTTGTATAATCTGATGGAGTTGATATTAAAATAATAGGAACAAATTTAAAACGGCTAGATTCACAGTATTGCCTTAATCTCTAATAATTATTGATAACGAATTTATTTCTACTTATTCATATATTGTTGATTCAAAAATCGGACTAATTGGATGAATTACTTACAAAGACTAAGTTTCCTATTCTTCAGTCGTATTTATCCAGAAAATAATAGACTATTGCAGCGTCAGTTGCGGGAGCACTTTTTTTTATCCGTTTTATATCCACTAGATAACAATTTTTTCAAAAACCACGTGAGCAGCATGAAGTAAGGTCGTATTTTTGGCGCGAAATGCATCACGTGGAGATCCGACTATAACGGATTGAATTATCTTTGGAAATAACGCGCTAAAATAGCAAACTGACCGCGGTTTTAATACAGGGAATTATGAGAGACATCCTTGCCTAACCGAATCACAGGTAAAATTAATTATTTTGTTGGCAGTGTTTACTTTTTACTAGTGAAAATGTCTCTGTTTGGGGCCGCTTAGGATTTAAGGATTTAATTCTATACCTAGTTGAAAGTGAGGAATTTTTCACCGATAAAGTAACTTTAGATACCGCTCGCGGATTAATATTTTACTTACAAGATAAAGAATTTATATATTTTTTAAACATCTTTAAATTAATTTTTGAACAAACAGAAATAGCTTTTCAAATCTTACAGCACAAGTTTTCAGATGTAATTTACTCACGAAATCGGCTCTTTCTTTTGGAAAAAATTTCAAAATTTCGTGCAGAAGTTTATTTTAAAAAACTATTTTCTGTATTTCAAACTACTGATGTTACGACTCAATTTAGCCCAAAACGAAAGAAATTCAGTTACGCAGATATGGAGCTTCACTATAAGCAAATATTTTATGAAATTTTGGATACTATTAGGGGTCAAATAGAAATAAGGTTCTCTGATTTGAAAGAACTGCATTTCTTCGACTTACTCAATAAAAATTTGTTAACCGGATTTTCGGCTAATTTTCCAGATAACCTTTTGGAAAATAAAAACACTTTTTTTGATAAGGTGGCCATAAAAAGTGAACTGTGTGTTGTTTATAATGACAATGAAATTTTGGGGCAAAATGAAAATCATGTGAGGACTATTAAAAATCTTTTTGATAATGATTTGAATCAAGATTTATCCCAAGTTTATAATTTCTTATGTCTAATTGTTTCTATCCCGGTGACATCGGCTTCCGTAGAGCGCTCGTTTTCCACTCCTAAGAGAATTAAAACTTATTTACGAAATTCAATGAGCCAGGATCGTTTGAAAAATATTAGTTTGTTATCTATTGAAAAGGAATTGGTAAAACTTTTGGCGAAAGACAAAAAATTTTATGAGGATATTATAGATCATTTTGCTAACGTTAAAATTCGCAGAATCCCGCTAATCTTCCAAAATATATAATAACTTTTTATTTGCTCTCACCAGCTGTTAACAAATTCGTTAAGTAGGTAGGTAGGTACCTATTTTGTGACAGAAAAAATTTGATGAATAGATGAATTGACTAATTGGCTGAAAAGAGTTTTTGTGAATATTGTAAATAGGAGCTGTAAGCCTCAAGGTAGACACTCGAAAGTGAAAACAAATTAATAGCTTAGGGTGCTTGTTTTACTTTGATTTTCTTTAAATTTTAAGGCGTTGACCTTGAAATCCTAGAATTTTCGCTTATGGTGTACACCTCTTGTAGCCTCCTCAAACCAAAACCTCACGAGCCGCCACTGATATATATATATTATATATATATATATATATATATATATATATATATATATATATATATAATTATATATATATATTTATATATAGATATATAATATATATATATTTATATATATATATATATATATATATATATATATATATATATATATATATATATATATATATATATATATATATATATAGATGAAAATTTTTTCGATAACCGTGGTCTCGGAGGTCTTAAAAGAATTGAAAACTACTTCCGCACCTGATTGCTTTCCTTCGATACACTGCAATAGTGTGTATTTCCGAGGAAACAACTACTAAAAAGTATAGAATGTAGAATGGTCTTATTCTTCAGGATTGAAATATAAGTTTAAGGTTTGTTATCAACAATTTTAATCGTGATCTAGAATCTAGATCAATATTTCTACGATAGAACTTACTGCCTAACTCTCATCAATCCTACTTTCGCCACTCGGTCGAATTTTAGACAACAGACAGGTACGTACAATTTTCATTTCCTGTACACGTCGACTATTTGATTAACTGTGTGCTATGTATTCGACCGTCGCATTAATTTCATTATGAGAACATAGGAATTTAATCTTGGCCGTGTTCCTCATTAATCGTACATGTCCAAAAAACGATACGCTGAAAGCCGGGAGCGCAACAACATGTTCTGGAACGCAGCCAGAGGATTGCGAACTCATGAAGATCTGTTGGTTGATCGAGACGACGAAACTGTTTTATCCGATCTTAGAGTTGAATCTTTTGATTGTGATGATTCAACTATTTTTGATTTGCTAGTCGTAATTCAACCTAAAATAAATGCTTCTTATACATAGTCAGGCGCGGGAGTCGTTTTTTACCCATTTCATAACTCCAAGACCACGAATTTCGAAAAAAACTGTCTGTCAGGGGGGGGCAGTTGATATATGAAGGATGGGAGGAGTATGAATTTTGAATACAGTTAGAAGCAAAGTTATTAATAATAGAACGAAAAGAATCTGGGACAAAATATAGAACAAAATAATGAAAGAATTTTGAAACCATTGACAGTTACAAAATTTTCAACGCTTTTCCTGTTTGAGGAAAGAAGGTTTTTGCCTCTTTTAGGACACCAACTTCCTTCTCAAAACTGATTTCCAAAAAAATCTGATAATATCTTTCGTGGTTCCCATGGCATTTCGAATTTCAGGAAGAATGTTGAGATCATTGATTACCAGGTTCAGTTTTTGGGACGAGCAATGAAAGAACAAAGCTTTCGTGTATTTTTTGCGTAGAATTACATGTACCCCGGAGTCTTTTCCGGACATTGTAGAACAATCGTCAAATCCAAAACCGACGCATTTATTTGGATTAGGGTCTTTTTTTGAAACTCATCGATGCTATATGCAATAGATTTCGCATCCACACCTTTCAGCACAACAAATCCGACAAACATTTCGTGGACTTCGTTGGTTTCCTCATCAAAATATCGCGCCCTATCGATAATTGATCATTCCCATGCTCAATGTGTTTCTTCAAAACCAAACCTCTCGCGTCAATTCGCAGCGTGTACCTATAAGTCCTCAAGAATACCTTCGCCATAATGTATACCTCTCAGAGCTAAATCATGCGACCCGCAAAATGTGATGCAGGAAATGATAGATGTTATAATTTTCTGGTTTTCTTCAATAATACCTGGAGAGTATTTGTTGAGTTGCACATCTACAGACACACTTCCGAGAAATTATTTATCAGCTTCCAGGGCCGCCTTATGTAAGTGGGTTTCCATTTGCTTCTTTGAACTTAGTAAATGGCCTTATGATAAATGATTCCAATAGGCCTCTAAAAGTGCTTGGATTTGGCGAAAACAATTTACAATATTTACAAATGGACCCTTTTTGGAGCCTGCAATAAGCCAACCATGGAGAGTACGTTTCCAACCAGGAGTAATTATATTTTCTCCTTAAATGTTTGGCGTCTTCCGCAAAATTGTGTGTCGCAGAAAGGGACCAACAGTTTTCCAGCAATTCCTTCTTCTTTTCGGTTGATAACAACGATGCTCGTCCAATAAATCGACCGATGTCATTTTCGTTGCAGTCATCTATTGAAGAATCGGGATCCAAGTCCAGATCCATCATTGGGACTTGCGCCTATAGTCCGGAACTAGTTCTTGAAAATCTTCATCGGAAATGGCTAGTTATATTGGAAAGTCTAAATACACCAAACAAACTGGACGTTTCTAATTTAATGGCTGGAGTCTGGAGTGGTCGAGAAAGAAAGTTATATTGGGCCTAACATTTGTGTAAACGTTGAAATTAAAATACTGAAATCAAATATTTAGGTAAATATTTTATACATAACGTGGATAAGGGTTTCCCTTACCATCTAATAAGTAATATTAGCAGACCTGGATGCTAATGTTGAACTGAATAGCACGTAATTACAAATTGAAGACGCAAAAAATTCAATATTTATCTGATTTTTTGACTTTTTTCGAAATTCATAAATGACTATTTGTATTTTCAAAAGTTTTGAAAAAGTCACGAATTTCTCAAAGAAAAGTCAAATTGTTGATTAAATCGTGTTTTTAAGCTAAATTAACCTGTTATTGCACAAAATAGATGAATATCTAATTAAAAAATCAAATATATAGATATCTATAAAAATATCAGTTTTATTCGGGTATCGTTAATGCAGCTTTTGTTCAACTAAAACAATATATAAATATTATCATACTGAGGATTGAAATTTGATATACGTAGATTCAGTTGCTGTTGAGGAACGATCCTTTCAGGGATCAATTTTTTTCTTGGCAACATTTAAGTCACTGGAGTTAGGTACATTTATCGAAATAATAGTTTATATTAGAAGTTTCACTTTCACTGTATTCTGTGAGCCCCTCGTTATTTTATGAACTGATAAATAACCAGAGCTGCTTTTGTATTTATATATTATTAAAAAGGGACATGGCTTGAGAATAACTGTTATATTAATCACTACATATGTTTGGGGTTCTTAACGAATACTCAAGAGTATCACATTACTCAAAGCAGAATGCATGTCGCTAGGTTATCCTGGAATATTACGGCGTTCAATATAGTTTAAATTCATCAATTCATTGTATGTCGCTGATTATTCTCATTAAATTATTATAATATATATATATATTATATATATATATATATATATATATATATATATATATATATATATATATCTTATATATAAAATTCTCGTGTCACAATGTTCGTTCCCATACTCCTCCGAAACGGCTTGACCGATTCTCATGAAATTTTGTGAGCATATTGAGTAGGTCTGAAAATCAGCCAACATCTATTTTTCATCCCACTAAATGTTAAGGCTAATCCATCCCTAAATTTTTATTTTTATTTTTTAGACAAAATTTTTTGTTTTTATTTTTTTATGATACAGCATACAAAAATATATACAATCCTAAATTTTCACCCTTCTACGATCAACCCCTATTTTTTATTTGTTAAACTCCTTCGAAATGACCGCGTCTCATGAAATTTTGTGTGCATATCAGTTAGCTCTGAGAATCCGACAAAATCTATTTTTCATCCCCCTAAATGTTGAGGGAGGTCCACTCCTTAATTTTTTATTTATATTTTTCAGTCATAATTTTCTGTTCAATTTTTTTTTATGATACAACATTCAAAAATACATCCAACCCTAAATTTTCACCCCTTTACGATCAACCCCTATTTCTTATACTACTAATGATTAACATTCTTATGAATTTTTTTTTTGATTTTTTTATGATGTTGCTTTAAAAAATACATACAACTCTAAATTTTCACCCTTCTATCAACAACTCATATTTTTCAATAGCCATTTTTATAATTTAAACAACGTTTGGATAGATAGATAGAAAGATAGATAACTAGATAGATAGATAGATGGATAGGTAGATATACATCGGCAGATAGATGAATAGATAGAAAGACAGATGGATAAAAATAATTTATATGGCAGAACAACGTTTGCGGGTCAGCTAGTATATATATATATATATATATATATATATATATATATATATATATATATATATATATATATATATATATATATATATACAGGGACCTGCAACAGTGGCGCGGTGTTCCATATCTCTATTTGGGAAACAGATAGAAATCTACATTTCTATAATATTACCTTATTGCTCGAGCTCGACAAAATAAAAATATTGTCGGTCACACAGGGTGTTCAATTTCTTCTGGGCGGATATCAACTATGTTTTTTCGAATGGCAACCTATATTTTTTGTCGCCTTTTCGGTTTTCACCCTTTCAGCGAATAAAATATTTATTGGAAATCGGGTAGTCTGGCAAATGACAGATCAAAATATTTGCCTTCAAATAAGTATTGAAATCTTTAGTGATTCGTTAAGTTGAACTTTCGATATAATTTTTAACAACATTCTGATGAAATCATATCGAAAGTTCTACTTAACGAATCACTCAAGATTTCAATACTTATTTGAAGGCAAATATTTTGATCTGTCATTTGCCAGACTACTCGATTTCCAATAAATATTTTATTCGCTGAAAGGTTGATTTAGATCGAAAGAATGTTGCTCAAATTTTGAGATTATTGAAATTATTTTAAATATACCAGGTATATTTTGTGGTGTAATTCACAACTTGTTTATCCACCAACAGGTTATTTATGAAAAAAAGTCGTTCATTGAGATTATAGCGAAGAAATTTGAATATTTGCCATTTTTCGCTGTTTTAAGGAAAACTAGTAAACTTAACCATAGGGAATACTTCATGATATTTGTAGAGCTTTTCTTAACGCTTCTTCTGGATCTATAATATACAGGGTGTTCCATTTGAAATAAGGAAAATTCTGTACATTTTTATTTACAATATGTGGCAAGCGATTTTTGATACCCTGTATATCGCAGGTTGATTTTAGATATATCGTTTGAGAGATTTACCAATGTAGAATATTTGACCAAAAATGAATTTCAATTGGACAACTTCATAATTTCAAATATTCTGAGTGACCAAAATTGAAAAAAAAAATCAAAAATGCAAAAATCTCAGAAACCGTAAATATTTTCGAAATGAAGATCTATATAAAGTATCTTTTATTTTCTATGTAGAAACCGAAAAGACGACAAAAAATATAGGTTGCCATTTGAAAAAACATAGTTGATATTCGTCCAGAAGAAATTGAACACCCTGTGTGACCGACAATATTTTTATTTGTCGAGCTCGAGCAATAAGGTAATATTATAGAATATTAGATTTCTATCTGTTTCCAAAAATAGAGATATGGAACACCGCGCCACTGTTGCAGGACCTGTATATATATATATATAGATATATATATATATATATATATATATATATATATATTATAATATAAAATAAATATATTATATATATATATATATATATATATTATATATATTATATATATATATATATATATATATATATATATATATATAATATATATATATATTATATATAATATATATATATATATATATATATATTAAATATACAGAGAGCGCCCAGAATTACATACGAACAACATTAGAACCCCAAAAACTCGACACTCCGAGTAACTCGACAAGCCTGATCACATTTTTTTGGCTTTGGAAAACGAAACAAAAACATGAGAACACACTATATTTCTTTTAAAAGCTAATTAAATTTACAGTTATAATTAAGCTTATAGACTATTTGTACAATGTAATTAAATAATTGTAAAATTTTATGCAACATTTGAACAATTTCTTACAGTATGGCACCACTTTTGGACTTCACCATAAGTATGGGATAAATTTTCATGAATCATACTTTTTATTAACTTTCCGAAAATTTAAATTCCATACTGTAAAAAATCGTTTTATTTTTTTTTACATCGCAGCGTGCGTATCACGGTCTTTCATGCCAAGGTCACAGTATGGCGTATTTTTTAAACTTATAATCGTATTGGGACAATCTGATTTAATTCATGCCATACTGTAAAAAATAATTTTACGGCTTCTATAGGCGTGTTTTGAAAACGGTTAAAAAATACCATTTTTCAAGTAATGCAACACTTTTGTACTGCACTAAAAGTATGTCGACTATAATTTTGTCTCACTGTATCATAAACTGACCACGATTTTACTGCCATATTGAAAGAAATAGTTTTTCGAATTTAAAAAACTTACATGTTTGAGGGGGTATGGCGGGTATTTTCGAACGTTGAAATGGTATTTTTTTGTTAAAATACCGATAAATTGAAAAAAATTTGTGCAAGAAATTGTTTTTCTCCGATCGTGGGAAAAGTGACACTATTTTGACCTGTTTTCTATGCGCAAAGTTCAACATTCCAGAATAGTGGTCAGTTGCTAAGCAATTAGAAAATAACAGTGCGGTAATATTATTACCGCACTGCTGTAGCGTGCGGTAATGTAACAAATGATTATTACATTAAAATGAAACAAAGTATGATTTTAATTTTTATAATTGTTGTTAATATTTACATTTTTTGTATCCTGTAGCTTGACGTTTTAAAACTGCCCTCAGTTTTTGGTACTGGGCAATATTAATATTATTTTTAACAGACAAAGTTGATCGAAGCATGGAATCATGTGCCCACAACGTCGAAGATTTCATTGTTTTAGCCAATTCAGCAACATACTGGTGTTGAAACCATTGCAACAAATTACCGCCCCATATCTCTAATCACCACAATGTCGAAGGTCTTCGAACGGGTCATAGCAAATCGCCTTGATTCCTACCTACAAAAATATGGTATAATCTCAGATAATCAGTTTGGATTCAAAAAAAACTCCACAGCCGAGGATGCCATACTACTTTTGACTGAAAAAATAAATAATGCAATGGATATCGGCATGCCATGTCTAGGTATATTTCTTGACCTGTCGAAGGCTTTTGACACGGTAAGCCACCAACTGCTGCTGGGGAGTTTGGAGGATATAGGAGTTCGTGGGAAAGAATACAGCCTTTTCGAAAGTTATTTGGGAAATAGAAGCCAGGTAGTTAAAATAGGAAGCTCAAAAAGTGAAAACCTTCTAGTCCAATATGGTGTTCCCCAGGGTAGTGTCCTGGGCCCTATATTGTGTAACATATATGTGAACAATTTGTTTTCTGTGGCTTCTCGTGGAACGATTGTGAGGTTTGCTGATGATACGGTGGTTCTATATACCGCGGACACTTGGCCAGAACTTAAGAATAAGGCAGAATCAGACTTCACCAAGATACAAAAATGCTTAAGATATAAATTACTAACGCTCAACATATAAAACATGCTGTGTACCATTCTGCAATACTTCCAAATTTCCATACTTTGATCACTTGTCTATCCATGATGACAATGAGGCCTACAACATCGAAGTGAAGAAAACAACTAAATACCTTGGAATATTCTTAGATGCACATTTGAAATGGAATGTGCACATTAATTACGTATGCAAAAAGATCAGATCAATGCTATCGAGATTCAAGTGCTTGAGTGAAATACTATCTGTACCACAGTTAAAAGTTCTCTACTATTCACTGATTGAAAGTCATCTGAGATATGGATTGGTTGTATGGGGAAGTGCCCTGAAGAGTCATCTCTACCCACTTCAAATACTACAAAAATACCACCTCACAATAATTTATAAATAAACAGATCATTTTCTTCCGACTTATTATTCCTGGAAGCTGACGAAGTGTTAGACATTAGACAGCTATACTACCTGAGATCTGTTGAGAGATATCACAGGTTGAAAAAATTCTCCTAGCCGAGTCACTCATATGATACTCGCCAAAAGCAATCACAGCTTGTACCACTGATGCAGAAGGCAATCGGGAAACGATCATATTCTTTTCTGGCTCCGAAGCTGTATAACACCATCCCACAGCATATCAGAGATATAACAAATCTATACAGATACAGGAAAACACTGAAATCATATATCCTGGAACTAGGAAGAGAAATTCCCACGAATATAGTTGAAGAGACTAAATAGATAGTATGTTGAATATATAAACTAACCAAAGATGACTGTGAATCCGATGTTATATTACATGAAGTGTGAGAATGTGCATGATTATGTTTATAGGTGTTTAGTTTAGATGAATTGGTTGGTTTCTGTTTTATATCAGATTTTATGTCCCGAATCAAGTGTTCTTCACTTGTTTAATACGACAACTTAGTAGCATGCTTGTTTTGATGCTTTTATTGTTTATATTTTTATTGATAGATTTCTGTCATAGGGTTAATAATTTTTACCCCCATTGTGTCGTCATAATTTTACATATTATCAATGTTCATTTCTGTTCATTCATCTTGTTGATGTAATTTTACTTATTGTTAATGAATTGTATTCTGCGAAACAAGTGCAAAAACACTTATCGCCAAATCAACTTTATTCACATTGTATACTGTTTGTGAACTCATTTTATCTTCTGAATAAAGTTATTATTATTATTATTATTATTATTATTATTATAAAGTTATTATTATTATTATACACCATCAGTACATTTCAGAAAAGGATACACTGTTGGTTTTTCTACAAACATTCATGAAGCGTTGGTACGCAAGTTCATCCTTCTCTCTGGATTTCGCCGGAAGTAAAAATTAAGTGAAGCACGTTCGCGGCTTCTACTTGTTCAGGAGCCGCTGCAAGACAACAAATAATCACTAAATCAGTGTTCATGTTTTACAAATTGTTTTTTAATTCTTATAAAATACAACGAAGCAAACAATACCGACTTTAAAATTATTTTACTTTTGTCATAACAGAGTAATTTCCATGGTTACCTCTTCTATATTTCAATATGAACATAGAGAAATCTATTTAAACTTACTTGATTAGGTACACCTTGGATGAAATATTTTTTAATTAATTTTTTGAATTTAAATCAACGATCGGAGAAAAAATAGTATGTATAATTCGTGGGAAAAGCATATTCCCAAACTCCTGTGTTACCAGACTCGTCGCTACGCTCCTCGTCTGGTAATTATCACAGTCGTTTGGGAATATTATGCTTTTCCCACTAATTATACAATATACTATTGACACCTCCGGATTTTCGAGTAATTTCAATTAATTATTCTACAATTTCGACCCGCGCACCACCGGTAAAAAAGTCATTTTCCTTCAATTTATTACGTATATGAACTCCCCTAAAAGCGCCATACTGTAAGAAATGACTTAGCAAATACTTCCAGTATCTCTCAGTCTATTATGATATTACTTACGAATATATCTCTGATGATTTTAGAGGGACATTTAAATATATCATATTAGAACCCCTGAATTTTTTATATTGTATCCTCTCTTGCATCTATTCCAAATATAGATTAGCTCAAATGAGATTTCTATCCGTTTTCCTCATATCTCTTTCAGTTCTGACTGCCGCGACTAATCGTTTTCCCCAACTAGCAAATAGACCTGTCAATCGTCACGTCAAGTTGCATAAGCGACTTTCTGTCATCAAGCGTTTAAGAGGTCGGTACTTCAATCTGTTGGCACACTTATACCCCTGTATCTTTTCTTTAACCGTCTGGCTTTAACTCTTGCGAATCATACAGCTGTCAGCAAAGTTTGTAGATCATAATAAATTACCATCCACTTATGTTAGAAACTCTGCCAATTAAAGCAAAATACTGCGTTTTTATTGCCTGAAAATGAGCGCTTCCAAATGTGAAATTTTGATCACAAAGACCGAACTACGATAATTTATTGCAAGAATATGACGCTTTCAGTTCATTAGTATTGTATGTATATATATATATATATATAATATATATATATATATATATATATAACTATATATATTGCTATGGTTTTATTTATTTGCAATATTAGAATTGAAATAAATGGTACAATATTAATTGATATTGATCAAGGAAAGGAAAACTTCAATGAATTTAAAATAAATAGTAGTAAATGATAGATGATTATAAGATATATGTATATCTAATCAATGATAAAACTAGAACATATGAGAAAGAAAAAATATGCAAATGGTTAATTAAAATAATGGTATTATTTAAATTTCAATTAATGTGAATTTAGATAAGTAAAAATGATCACAATGATGATAAATGTAAATGTATGACTTATAAATTATCAAGCAATAATTTTAAAAATCAAATATATATGAAAAACTCTGTGTTTAGAATGTCAGAATACTTTAAAAATGTCATTAAGTAGTTTGAAGTAACATATCAAAAGTAAATCAATAGAAATTCATGAAATGATAGAAAGATAAGTAGAGAATAACAAGTAATAAGAATCTTTGTAAAGAATAAATGGTGAAGAAATTTAAGTCAAAGAAAACATGCTTTAATTTTATGTAGAATACATATGATTATTGAAAATTTTATGATATCGTAGAATCAACAAAATTTGTATATCAACTAATAAGTAAATTTCAAGTCATTGAAGGTAAGTAATGATATATAAAGATATTAAAAAGAGCCATAAGTTAACTGTTTTATATATAAAATTATTGGTAGAATTAAGTAACAAGTAGAATTTCAAGGTAGAATCAGAAAACTATATATTAACCGAAATGTCAAATTTTTCAAGTAAGAAATAATAACTGAATTTAAAGACAGAATATTTGAAAATTTTAATACAAAATGATCAGAAGTATTCTTTAGATGAGTTTAAACTAGATTATTTTCAGTCTAAAAAATATGTTTTTATTACAAATTTGTTAAAAAACTAATCAAATGTCATTTAACTATTCCAAAAATAACCAAATTGAAGTTACTGAGTTGAAAAAATTTTAAATTATCATAAAAGAAGCTGTTATTATTGAAATTAATCAATTGCCAAAATTATGCTATATTTAATTAAATAGAATGGTATTATAAAAATGTACTGTTTACCTTTTAGTTAAATTATTTAAAAATGTATTAACTAATCATAAAAAAGGATATTAGAGAACATTCGTAAAAAATATACATCATGGTAATTTGATTTTCAAAAATAAAAGTGAACAGTTAGTTATAAAGGAAAGTGAATTCCATTTCCGGAGTTAGTTGATTTTTAGCAGCCAAGCGATAAAACAATGTCTTCCGTGTTACATCGAGTATTCTTTTGGTTATTGTATCTCCATGTTATCATCCGGTGAAATATTAAAGTGAACTGAAATTATAATTATAAAGTAATAGATTAAAAGTACAAGTAAAATATTTAAAAGTACTTGAACGTGAGTTCCAATTATTTGATGTAATATTAACGACCAATAGAAGAAGAGGCCATCTTTGGTACATTAACCCCTTCTTAAAGCCGATAAAGAAGAAAATTATTGGCATCAACAACAACAGTAGAAACAGCTGATTCATCATAGATGTGTGAAAGTGACAATTTGACAAAAGTGAGTAAACAGATAAATTGGCCCAATTTTGACATTTATAAAGATTTGCAAATATTAAAACATTTTGGAGGAAAGATTAAACGTAAAAAAAGTACCATAAAGTTAGTTTACTAGTTATAGTTGTCCTGTTTAGAATTAATATTGAATATTAAAGAGTAGTGTTAATAAAATTGTTAAATTAAAAATTTTTGATTTATTGAAGTTTCAAAATAAAGTCAAAAGATAAAGTGAAATTAAAGATGAAAAAGGAAGAACCTTCACCTGAGAAAAGTTTATTAGAGTCTAATTACAAATTAATATTAAATACCAATAACTAGCAACATATAGGAAAATTCATCATAATTGATTTCAGAAGAGATATATAAAATTAGGAATACCAATTAATTGACTCCACCAAAATAAGGGATAAATAATAGGAATTCATAATAATATATATATATATATATATATATATATATATATATAGATATATATATATATATATATATACTTATTGTTGATTTTCAGGTTCTCGCGGAGATAATCTGGTTGTCTGGTTTCCCGGATTTGTATCCTCGTATGGGCTTCGTCATCGTTTAACTTTAGCTTAACCTCAGGGTAAAAACACTAAATTTTATTATTCTTCGTTGGGAAAAATTGGTAATTAGAATTCCCTAATGAAATCATATGTGTTTTATCGATATCCGTTGGAATTTTTAAAATCGGGCCAGTTACCAACTTTTTGTCGTGAGACTATAACCCCTTTAGCTTCGCCTCGGGGTAATAATGGAAATGAAAATGAATTTACCCAGAAATATCATAGAAAATGCAGCCAAAGCTGCGAATAATTCATTGCCGGAGAAATCCAGCAAGGATTATGAAGTTTTTAATCAATGGAAGTTGCTTCAGTTGTCCTAGTATAATGAGCGGGCGTTATGATCCATTATGCCCGCAAATGCGGGCGTTACGACCTAGGGCATAATGAGTGTGTTTATAGCAACCGTATCCAAGGTGAAATAAACATATAATACACAAGTGAAAAATAAAAAATTTTAAGTACCTAGGGAAAAACGATTACAACAAAAATTAAATTTTGGTGGAGGATAGGTAATCCTTCCTATCCAATGGGTGAAAGGTGGAGAAAAACACAATCAAGGTGAAAAAAACATATATATATTTTCATGTCAGGAAGTATTTGTTCTCTCGGCGGAGTTCTGCATTTTTTTTTTCTAAGTTCTTTGTCGTAGGGCGTTATGGTTTGCTAACCATATAGTAGTTCGGTAGAGATTTGTATTTGGGGAACAATTGGAAATATGTTAACTTACTCCGAGTCAAGTAAGCTTCAGTTCAACCTCGATAGGAAATACCGGAACAAGGAAATTGCGATCCTCTCCGATAGCCAAGCAGCCATCAAAGTGTTGAGCTCTTATAACATCAACTCAAAGATGGTTTGTGAATGCCTAGACAAACTAAACGAGCTGGGCAGGAACAACAAAGTGATCCTCCTCTGGGTGCCGGGGCACGTCAGAGTGAAGGGTAATGAACAAGCAGACACCCTGGCACGAAAGGGTGCGTCAACGCCACTAATCGGGCCAGAGCCTTTCTGCGGACTTGGAAAATCGTACTTCCCAGAAGAACTCAATAAAACTGAAGAAGCAATGAGAGCAACATACTGGCAAAGACTTCCAGGACTGAGGCAGGCAAAAGATCTCCTCGGAAAGTTCAACCGAGCAAGATCGAAGACACTGATAAACCTCAGCAAAACTAGTCTAAAGATAATCACAGGATTTCTTACGGGGCATTGCAGACTCAAAGAACACCCAAGGAAGCTAGGTATAGAGGGGGACAGCACCTGCAGATTCTGCAAGGAACGTCCAGGAACACCTCACCATATACTGATGGAGTGCTACGCTGTGCACCATGAAAGACTGAACACACTGGGATCATACCAGCTGACTGTAGAAGAAATACCACGGATAGACCCCCTTAAAATCCTCAAATTCCTGAAGGTATTGATGCTTGAGGGTCTGCTGTAAAACTAGAACACATCGAGAAGCAGAAGAAGATGGGGCACAATAGATCTAATAAGGTCGCAGCGCATCGGTCACCATCCACACCTATACCAATACAAATACCAAGCTGCACTGAAGAGATCTAATAAGATGGAAACAGCTTTATGCAGAGTCGGAGTGACTTGACATTTTCTATAATTCACTGTTGCATTGTGAATACAGATACAGATAATTGAAATGACCGCTATAAGAATGACAAAAGAAAACCTTGTAGTAGATATGTTATAGACCACCATCCGGGGACTTTGATATTTTTCTGTCAATTATTAACCAGGCCCTAGACATATGCCAACATAACCACCCCACGGACTATTTTGTATTCGCAGGAGATTACAATGTTGACTTCCGAGGACAATCTAAGGAGAAAAACAGAGTGGTCGAGCTGTTCGAATCCTTCAACATGAGCTTCATGTTTTCTGATCCGTCACATGTAACGGATCACTCTTCAAATTGCATAGATAATATGTTCACCAATATAAATGGCAAAAACTGTAGAACTGTCACGTGTGAGCCACATATTTCTGACCATTTCGCTCAAATACTGAAGACTCCATTGATTCACCAAGAACCCACAAAAGAAACATATAAAACAAACAGACTATTAAATGAGAAAAATACATGCCGTTTTATACAGAACATGGAAATGCAAGACTGGACTTTTATTAGTGATCAAGACGCGGAGAAGCAGTACAACAATTTTCACGAAAGACTTATTGAGATTTTTAACAGCTCCTTCCCTGAAAAAAAAGTGAAAATAAAAAATCGCAAAAGTTATAATTCTAACAAGCAAATTAGAGATTTAAAAAACAAATTAGATGCTGCTAAAACAATTGTCTTAGTGAGAGGAGATGAAGATAGTAGGGAGGTTTATAGGACATTAAAAAAATTCGCTAAAAAGGGCTATAACAGACTCTGTCAAAACTAGAAACTCAAAAAAAATCAACAAAGCGGTCAACAAACTTCAATCAATATGGAGATTGGTAAAACAACACACACGCGGCGGCAACATCAGTCTGTTAGACGAGGGAATTACAGCAGAGGAAATCAACACCTATTTCACTT
Source organism: Cynegetis impunctata (assembly GCA_030704885.1). Lineage (NCBI taxonomy): Eukaryota > Metazoa > Arthropoda > Insecta > Coleoptera > Coccinellidae > Cynegetis > Cynegetis impunctata. The sequence goes on from JARQZK010005059.1 coordinate 641,739, forward strand.
CCATAGGCCAAGCAATTAAAAAAAAGGTCACGCCTGCAATGAAAACGGCCATTGGGCTACTTGAAAAGGATGGTAAAAATTTAGATAATACAGGCTCAATGTTTCTATATGAACTGAGTGAAAATGAAATAATCAGCCTCGTAAATAATATGAAGAATAGTGATTCCAAAGACAACTACGGAATGACTGTAAAGTTATTGAAGTTAATAGTCCCATATATAAAAACGCCACTATGCAAAATTGTCAATGACTGTTTCAGCCAAAGTGTTTTCCCAGCTAAACTCAAAATAGCTGCTGTGACACCTGTTCACAAAAAGGGAGATACTAGCGACAAGTCTAACTACAGACCCATCTCAGTCCTGCCAGTTGTATCGAAGGTTTTCGAGTCAGCACTAAAGAAACGTCTCGTAAGCTTTCTGGAGAAGAAAAGACTACTCCATTCAGCCCAGCATGGATTTAGACAACAGAAATCAACGGTTACTGCGATGATAAATGTTCTCGAAACTATAATAGAGGCATACAACAATTCGAATGACGTGGAAATGACGTCTATAGATCTGAGCAAGGCATTCGACAGTATCTATCACGAAATTCTTCTGAGGAAGCTTCATTTTTATGGAGTAAGAGGTACAACAAATCTGCTGTTTCACTCGTATCTGACGGATAGGTTTCAGAACGTAAAATGGAATAACCTCAGATCTAATCTGATGAAAATTGAATGTGGGGTTCCCCAGGGATCTATTATGGGCCCAATTCTTTTTATCTTATACATTAATGATATATTTGATAATGTAACGTCCAGTAGTAGCTGCTGTTATGCTGATGACATGAGTCTCCTTAACAAATCAGAAGCTAGAAGCAAATTGCACCAGATGACATCGAACAGTGAAACAGAGGCGCAGAGATGGTTCACAGCAAATGGCCTACTGATGAATCAGAGTACAACACAGACGATCGACTTCACCAACCGAGAAAAAACAGATTCAACGCTTCTGTATTTGGGGTTAGAGTTTCGGCAGTCTCTGAGCTGGGGTGGGCATGTGGACGGCCTCTGCAAGAAGCTGTCGACCTCCATTTTCCTGATCAGGAGGATGCGGCAAATAAACGATAGTAGCATCGCAAAAATGACCTACTACTCCAGTTTCCATAGTCTCATCACCTATGGTATTATACTGTGGGGGCAATCTGTAGAAGCCCAAAGAGTGCTACTAAAACAGAAGAGTGCTATACGAGCTATTTTCAACATGGAAAAAACTGACAGTTGTAGAGACGTTTTCAAGAGGGAGAAGATACTAACAACTATATCCGTTTTCATACTTACCTGCGTCAAATATGTCCATCGGCACCAGGATAGATTCCCGAGGAACTCTCACTACCACAGTTATAACACACGAGAGAAACATAACTTCTCTATCCCGCATGCCAGAATAAAGAAGACCCTACAAGGCCCAAACGACACCTGTCTAAGCTATATAACAAGCTCCCAGGCCATTTGAAGTTGTTAAGCTTACCTGCATTCACCAGGAAGATTAAGGATTTGCTCTTGGAAAAAACCATATATGATCTAAATGAATTTTTCTCCTGAAATTTCCTGTACTTCCGTTCTATACTATTATCTCAATGCCAAGCCATATGAGGTATGTGTGTGTGTACCTGATTGTTCATATACCTAGGTATATTCTATTTTAATCATGACAGGTCATATAAGTTTTAATGGCAAATATTTATACGTGTTGTAATGATGTTTTCAACTTGTGTAAATAAATATTATTATTATTATAGATTTCGCTTTGCGGAATACATATATCCAGCTCCCTTGGAAGATTTTTCGATAATTTTCAAGTTGCTGAAGAATTTCCTTGTTCACTCGAATCACTCATCAAGAAAACCTCAAACGTTTCGTTCTAGGAGGTATAAAATGGATTTGATAACCATAACCGCACCTCAGTGTTTGACTTTAGATATATTTTCGGTGAAAATAGGACAGAAATATTCTAATTCTTGCTAATATCCCTACCTCTATTTCAGGCTCAAATTTGATAGTTCATTTATCAGTTACAGCATATTAATTTTTCGCCTTGCTTTCTATTTGCATGCTCTTCACATTAATCTTATTATTGTTCTCCAAATTGACCGTTAATGAGAAGAACCAAATTAGAAACACGGCGTTACCTCATTTAAAAGTGAATTCATTATTTACTCAGCTTTGATGTCGAACTATAGTTCATTTTATGAGCCAGAAGTGCAGAGAAGAAATATTATTTTAGTAAAACAGAGTGACTTGTGAAAGAAGAAAAACATGTCTAGTTATTATCTACAGTTTGGTAAGCCGGTAATAATTTTGTCATAGTTTTTCTGAGATCGATACATATTTTGTACAGTAAAATTATTTTATTCTTATTTATTTTATTATTGAAGTGAATTGGCATTTACTTGGTGAAAGTTCATATTCATAACTTTATAAAGAAATAAAAAACTGACTTTTCACAGGTTGAAATAAAAATCTATTACATAGTTGCTATTATACTATACCGTAGTTACTATTGCCAGAAAAAGCAACAAACACGTATTTTCAATTTTTCATAAACCATCTCATACAGATATAACAATTCATAACACATCACTACACCCTTTTTCACATGAATTAGCCGCTTATCATAGTATGATTCATAGGCTCTTCAAATTTCTGTTGTCCGAAGCTAATTTTCGAAAGGAATTGCATATAATTAAACAAATGGCAGTAAATAATGGTTATTCACCCAATATTATTGACAGCCTCATTCAGAGGAAAAAATACAAAATGGCAATTTCAGAAGTTTACCCACTTATATCCGAGAAGAGTAGAGTATTTAACAATTTAATATACTTGGGCAAACCTTCCGAAAACCTGAAATTGTTTTTTTATTGACAAAATTTCAAAATTTCATATAAAACTAACAATAGCATTGAAAAATTGATTAAAAACAACTAATCAAATATTCATAGAGATCCACGTACTGGTGTTTATAGACTCGACTGTAATGATTGTGAAAAATTCTATATAGGACGTACAATTAGAAATTTCAAAACTCGAATACACGAACACCAACGTAGCTATATTAAGCAGAAAACTGACTCTAATTATGCGTGCCATCTTATTCAAGAAAACCATACCTTTAATCACAATTATAATATATTACAATTAGAAAATAGTATCCATAAAACCAACTGTTGGGAATCCCTATACATCAATAAATATAAAAATTCCGGAAACCTAGTTAACGACCAGATTGAAGTAAACCCTTCTCCTCTCCTTAATCTGTTCAATGTAGGTACCTACTAATGGCTCTGAATGAATTGCTTATTGTTATTTAGTTTCTCTAGGAACCCCAATCGAACAAAATTTTCATTTTGTTCGATTGAATTTATAGAACATTCGATAGAAACTAGTCCATGTTCGGTAACTTATAGTATATTCAGACAAATTTCTACCAGATGATTTTTCTGGCCACTATTTTCACCTTACTTATCGTCCTCTGAAAATATAGACTATAATAAAATAAGATAAAACGTAAAATTTATTTTTCTTGTTCACTTTGTGTGATATAAGTAGGTACCTTAAATTCATTAGAATAATTACAAGCAAATATGGAGGGAAGTTAATGATTTGACAAACTATAAAAAACATAAAGCTTCAACAGACCTTTCCAATGTCGTTGATAGCACTGGCAATAAACTCAATTCTGATAAAGAAAGAGCTAACTATTTCAATAAGTTCTTTGTAAATATTGGGAAAAAAATGGCAGATAAAATCATACCCCCTCAAAATAATGTATCAATTAAGAAACGAAGCCAAATCAAAAATTCACTTTTTCTGAATCCTACAACAAATATCGGAATAACAAATATTATATCCAGTTTAAAGAATAATTCAGCTCCAGGGTCTGATGGAATTTCAGTGCGTTTTCTCAAGAAATTTGGCAGGTTTTTCATTGGTCCATTATGTCATATTATAAACTTGTTTTTCTACTAACTCTATTCCAGATCAATGGAAAGAATCGATCACAACTCCAATTTTCAAAGCAGGTCATAAAAACCTAACCACTAACTACAGACCGATTTGTGTCATTAGTAACTTTGCCAAAATCTTCGAAAGAGCACTTAAGGCAAGAATCATGAACTTCTTGGAAACGAATAAAATACTTTCAAGCAACCAATTTGGCTTTAGAGAGGGGAAATGTACCGATAAAGCAATATTTCAGCTCGTCAACAACGTCTTAGATGGCTTGAATGAAAATAAAAAATACCTTACTGTATTTGTCGATTTAGCCAAGGCATTCGATACTGTCAATCATAACATTCTATTTAACCGTTTAGATGAAGCAGGAATTAGAAGATCCCCACTCAGTCTCATTCAAGATTATTTGTCTAAAAGAATTCAGAGAGTAAAAATTAATAATATAGTTAGTGAACCTTTACCAATTTCTGTGGGACTCCCTCAGGGAACGGTCTTAGGGCCTGTTTTGTTTTTGATATATATTAACAACATTGGATGCCTTGGAGATACGACAAGTCATGTAACATCATATGCAGATGATACAGCCATAACCTTTATTCATGACTCTGGGGATGAACTCTATGAAACCGCAGAAAATGAACTCAAAGTCTACCATAACTGGTTGAGTGAAAGCTTACTCAGTTTAAATATTGAGAAAACAAAACATATTACTTTTACTGCTACTGCTAGAGATCAGCCAGTGAACAAATTACTCAAAATTCACCACAGTTGATGCAATAACATACACTGTGCTAGTTCAGAAATTGAAAAGGTTGAATACATAAAATATCTTGGAATTATGGTGGACCAGTATCTTCGCTGGACTGAACATGTACAGAACACTGTGAAGAGATTGAATAAATTAATTTACAAATTCTACCAATTAAGAAATATTGCTAACAAAAGATTACTACTAATGTTTTACGATGCCTTGGCTGAGTCGATAATAAGATATTGCATCATAATTTGGGGTGGCATAGGTAAATCTACCATGAATATCATTCGAGTTACTCAAAACACCATAATTAAAATTATTTTTTAAAAAAATCGTAGATATCCCACCACATCACTATACTTAGAATCAGGTTTATTCAATATTAGAAAGCTGTATGTGTATCATAGTATTCTATGGATTCTTAATTCACCATTAACTTATAGTACCCATTTGTATTGTACTAGAGCTACTGCCAACCAGGCCATTCAGATTCCTCTTTGTACTAAGAGTCAAACACAGAAATTCATTTCTTACTACGGACTAAAATTAGTGAATATATTACCTATACATCTGAAACATCTAAAAAATAAATGCAGATTTAAAAAAGAGATTAAAAAATACATATACAATAACTATGAAAGATTCGAAAAACTTTTTGACTGACAGTCCTTTTTCCTAAATTATCTACTTCTTCAATTATCAATCAATCAATTATTAATAATTAATTTGTTGTATAATATCTGGTATGTTTGTATGTATTTGTATATGGGAATTATATTTTATGTTAACCTAGAATAATGAACAAAATTGTTAACATTCCATAGGCAGTTCACAACACAAGCTGTGCTTAGGTGACTCCCTATGAATCAAATAATTTAATATAATTAACGGATGTTTATACAGTATTATCCGAATAAAGTTATTATTATTATTAGAAAGGCTTAAAATCAGAACGAGGAGTCGGTTGATGTCAATTAGGGAGCTATTTTAATATTCAAATGTTTAATCTCATCATCGCAATTTTGAAGTAAAAATTTCACGGGTTTTTGCATTTATTCAAGCGTTTTGTATGTCTTTAACCCATCTTAATTGACACGCTCACGCGTGTTTTTCTTAGTATTTATAAATGAAGATTATTTATATTACAAAATAAGAAAACGGTGTCATGGGACACCAGGTAGGAAGGAAGTTCCTTCGGATAATATAGAACGACCACAATTTGCAACAGAAACATATGCGTGTCGGGGCGCACGACAGAAATGATAACTTATACTAATCCAAGTTGAAATAATTAATATTGAAATGTGGGGCTGAGAGTTGTTACGAGATTGTAAATAAAAAAAGCCAGGAGTCACCTCTGGGATTCGAATCCAGAAATACGGCACACCATCGTTCAGTACTTAGACCACTCGTTCGTCAACGCAATGTAAAAATTAGACGCAAGAGTGTATATTACGAGACGATAACGTATCGCTACGCTATATAATTGAATATAAACCTACAATACGTAGTCATTATTTTATGGAACAAAATTGTAAAGCTTTATCTTTTCATTATGCCATATCTGATTCCTATCGTAATCTTTTCTTTCATGCATATAACTTATACAAAATTATTTCGATGTTCACTTCTGACGTTCTCGAGTTGCTTGTACATGAACTAAGGGGCCATCCATAAATTACGTCACACGTTAAGGGGGTGGGAGGGGGTCGACGAAGTGTGACAAGGGGGTGGGAGGGGTCCTAAATTTCGTGATGTCACATTTCAAAATCTATGCGACTTTGTACGCAAATCATGTGCGTGAATCTCAATATTTATTACAAATATTAAAACGCAAGGTTGTCCCATGTTGTGGTGTACGATGATCCAGTCTTTGGCGAATATTGCGAGAGGGGTTCTTACCCCGAAGGTAAATTTTGCTCCACTATATTACTTCGGTTAGCTTTGGATCTCCGAGCGTCATCACATTTGAAGCAAGTTCCGTATGATGGTGTATATTTTGCATCATACAAGACCACTAATCAACACAAGCAACTACATAAGAGGCAACAAGAAGTTTTACCTATCGCGAAGATTCGTCCTCAAAGAATTGCTGCTTGACGTGCCAGATAACTTCTTTGTGTGGATAATGACGGTGATGCTGGTTGTGGTTGGATGAGAAAGATGTTGACACACTAATGTTCTGACATTTACAACCCAAACGAGAACGAAGTGGCTGCTATGCCTGTTATAAATAATTTTAAAAGAATGAGAACTCAAGATTATTAAGTTTGTATCTTTAATTAATATAATTCTTTTAATATTTTTTGTTTTGTTAGTTTCTTCAATTAACATAGCCAATCGTTTTTCGTTTTGTTAATTTCTTTAATTCATATAATTAATTGCTTTTTGTTTTGTTGATTTGATGTTAATTTTATTGAAAAATAATTTAAATGTAAATAAAACTGATTTCGAAACCGCTGTTTTCATTCAATAATTTGTAAATGTAAATTTGCAAAATATGTGACGTCACACTAGGGAGGGGGGAGTCTCACAAAAATGACCAGCTGTGACAAGTACGGGGGGAGGGGCAAAAAATCATGAAATTCGTGTGACGTAATGTATGGATGACCCCTAATGAGTACATATAATGCATTGGCGATTGACGTTGCGAAGTGGAATCAGAAAGAGAAGGGATGAGAGAACGGAAAGAAATAGGGAGAAAGAGAAAAGTATACATTATTCGCTTGTGTTAACTAAAAGCGTGACTTTCGTCAGTCTACTTCCGTCACACTTTTAGTCTCGCATATTTTTCAGTTTGGTCCCGCAGCGAAATCCCTATCTGCTCCAAGCGTGCCGTAGGGAACTTCGTTCCAAAAATTAAACAAAATCAGGAATCGAATAGTTGGACCTAGTGCTCTTAGATCAGTTTCATATATTTACTCATTTATTATTCAAATTAATAAAAAGGCTAAGACAATACAGCATCCACTAAAAGATTACTAAATTCAAAATCTTTTATTAACTGTTTCTAAATACTTAAATTCCCTAGCATTTTCGAAGTTTATACTTGAATATAAAATACTTTTTTTTTTATACCTATTTCATAACTTCAAGTATTTTTGATAATCATTTATATTAAAATTTTATTTCAGAATGGATCTAGCAGTCACTTCCTAGCTGAAAAATTACGACACTTTACTGACACTTCAGCGAACAAATTTTCATCAAACGGTAAGACAGCTAATTTTAACATTTTTCTCATTTGTCGCATTGGAAGGTGTTACAATAATCTGTGGTTAAATTATCAAATTTTTCTGAGATGTTGGAATCAGAAGAAATTTATTTTTAAAACTGATATTTTTATACTGTCTTCATGTCAGTAATCCTCCTTTAAATCAATAAGTTGATTTAAATAGGCTCAATAGGTAATAAGAGCTAATTTTGGGTTTTTAACAAAGGAAACTATATTGAATATTTCCTTCCTGTCCAAAATCCTATGTAAATGGAATGCAATTATGAAAAATTACAGCGAATATTTTCCTCCTGTCAAAAAATCCTATGTAAATGAATTGCAATTATCAAATTCACAGGGAATATTTTCCTCTTGTCAAGAATCCTATGTGAATGGAATGCAATTATCGAAAATCACAGCGGATATTTCCCTCCTGTTAAGAACCTCATATAAACGGAATGTAATTATCGAAAATTACAGCGAATATTTCCTTCCTGTCAAGAATTCTATGTAAATGGAATGCAATTATCGAAAATAACAGCTAATATTTTCCTGCTTTCAAGAATCCCATGTAAATGGAATGTAGTTATCGAAAATTACAGCGAACATTTTCCTCCTGACAAGAATCCTATGTAAATGGAATGCAATTATCGAAAATTACTGCGATTATTTCCCTCCTATCAAGAATCCCATGTAAATGGAAGGCAATTATCGAAAATTACAGTGAATATTTCTCTCCTGTCAAGAATCTCATGTAAATGGAATGCAATTATCGAAAATTACAGCGAATATTTCCCTCCTGTAAAAGATCCCTTGTAACTGGAATGCAATTATCGAAAATTACAGCGAATATTTCTCTTCTGTCAAAAATTCCTTGTAAATGGAATGCAATTATCGAAAATTGCAGCGAACATTTCCCTTCTGTCAAAGATCCCTTGTATATGGAATGCAATTATCGAAAATTACAGCGAATATTTCCCTCCTGTCAAAAATTCCTTGTAAATGGAATGCAATTATCGAAAATTACAGCGATAATTGCATTGTAGAAAGCGAAAGAGCCCTGCGATAATTGCACAGTAGCATAGTTCATATTACGGTTAGTGATGACAAGCTGAGAATTTATGAATTACTAACGTCAGTTTGACAAATTGAAACTTTATTCGGGAAATATTCCCCCAAATTACACTCGTGCATCAAAATAAACGAATTCTAGCGTGTTGTTTTTGAAAAACTGAATTCGGTCATTTTCATATTTTGGAGAAAGAGCCTCCACCATGAACTCATGCAGTTTTTTGACAACACGCTGTCATGCAAAATTATCGGTAATTTTGATGCACTTGTGCAATTACTTACGAATATTTCCTCCTGTCAAAAATCCCATGTGAATGGAACGCAATTATTGAAAATTACAGCGATAATTGCATTGTAGAAAGCAAAATAGCCCTGCGATAATTGCATAGTAGACCGATAATTGCATAGTTCATATTACGGTTATTGATGACAAGACGAGAATTTATGAATAACTAACGTCAGCTTGACAAGTTGAAAGTTTATTCGGGAAATATTCCCCAAAATTACACTCGTGCATCAAAATAACCGGATAATTTCGCACTCCAGCGTGTCGTCTTTAACAAACTGCATTCGGTCATTTTCATATTTTTGAGAAAGAGCCCGACACCGAAGGTGGAGGGCTCTTTCTCCAAAAATGAAAATGAACTCAGTTTTTTGACAACACGCTGTCATGCGAAATTATCGGTTATTTTGATGCACTTGTGCAATTACTTACGAATATTTCCCTCCTGTCAAAAATCCCTCATAAATGGAATGCAATTATCGGAAATTACAGCGATAATTGCATTGTAGAAAGCGAAAGAGCCCTGCGATAATTGCATCGTAAGTATCTATGGTAATTCGTATTTTAAAACCATGTTCCTATTCGGGAAATATTCTCCCGAATTATACTCGTACATCAAAATAACCAGATAATTTCGCATTCCAGCATGTTGTCTTTGAAAAACTGCATTCGGTCATTTTCATATTTTATATTATAACCTTGGGTGTTGCTTTCTCCAAAAATGAAAGCAGTTTTTTGACAACACGCTGTCATGCAAAATTAACGGTAATTTGGATGTACTTGTGCAATTACGAAAATTATTGCTCTTACTATTGATTTCGAAAGATGAATTTTCTATCGCTTAGTCTCATATCTTAAAGATAAATTTTAAAAATATAAAATTAACAGCTCGAAAGTTTCATTCAACAAATTGAAGTAAAAGTAGATAGATAGAAATATTAAAAGATTCACTGGATTTAAATTTGGACCCCATCATCTCTCGGAATCAATTACCACAGAGGGATTAGGTGTTACTTTTGAATTACGATCACATCCGGTTCGAAGACAGAAACACTCAAAATGTTTCAGACGGCCTTACCGCAAACACTGTCAACATAGCCGGATACAGTAAAGTGCTAATGGATCTTCCACAAAGAGGGCGGCCCGTTTAAAGTATATCACTCTAAAGGCATCACTTAATACAAAGTGTTGCATGTTAGCAGCTTATTTTAGATGACTTGTCTATTAGACGTTTCTTTATTACTTTTTTTTTATGTTTTTTGGTGAGGTGCACGTCGAAAGAATGAGTGACAATTCGAGGACCGAGTCGGTAATCGTCTCTAAAATTGGAGTTAACTTAGGAAAGGTACGCCTCAACTCCTGCTCGTCATCCAGATGAAGTGATAATTCCATTCCTTCCCCATTTTCTTTGCTTCGTCAAATAAATATTGGTTTAGCAATTGATTGGACCGATACTTGATAAAAATCTACTACAATAATGTGAATGAAACTTGGGTTATATATATATATATATATATATATATATATATATATATATATTTATATATATATATATATATATATATATATATATACATATTTTGAATGCTTCCTCTGTCTCATGCGTTTATCGCCGCTCTATTTTCACAACTTGTCACATTGTGAAGTTGCGTAAATTGTAGTAGTTTGTGGCTTTTCCACTTCATACATTTTAGTTTGTTGGTGTGCTCCTATTTGAGTTCTTTAACTTTTAGCATCTTGATGAAGGTCCCAAACTAAGGACCGAAATATAGATGTTCAGGACCAATGGTTGTTTGATTTAAATCTATGCCTCTTTTTGCCGAAGTGCCCAGTTATAACCTTTTTATTTTATATATATATATATATATATATATATATATATATATATATATATATATATATATATATATATATATATATATATATATATATATGTATATATATATATATATATATATATATATATATATTCTGGGAGAATTTTACAAAATTAGACATCCGTGCCAAACACGCAGGAAACACTATCCATTCCTCTCCCCTCTTCCGAGCTTCTCAGAAGTATTTCTCGCCCATCGAATGATGGACAACTTCTAACGTTTCGTACGTTAAATTTTCTTTTTCTGTGTTATGATATGGTCTATGTAGATAGGAGCGAATAGTTGGATTGATGATGTTGAAAAGGTTGGGTGGCTTGTCCTGGCGTGTGCTGGGTTAATTGTTTTGATTTGATTCATGCTATTGTTTAAAAAATTTAACGCGTATAAAATGTTATTTTTATGTTGCACTCTTTTTGTGACAAAATTTTAACTGATCGGTGAAATCTTTTTTCAACTTTCAATCGCCTGTTATTGCAAATAGGACAAGAATAAGTTAAAATATAGTATTGGCAGAGAAAGTTCATGTATACCTATATAAATATAAATATATATATATATATATATATATATATATATATATATATAATATATATATATAATAATATATATATATATATTATATATATATTATATTTATGTATATATATATATATATATATATATATATATATATTATATATATATATATATAATATATATATATATATATTATATATATATATATATATATATATATATATATATATATATATGTATATATACTTTTTATATCTTTTATTTGGCAATTGAAGGTCACTCAAATTTGAAAACCGATTTTACTTGATAAGTTAAAGTTTTCGTTACGAAATTCGTAGCATTCTCAAAACTTGAGAAAGATCCAAATTACTTTAAAAATTTAAAAGATTTTCTGAAATTCCTGTATTTTCAAAATATTTTTTCAGATTTTTTCTCACTACTCACTACGTTGACATATGAAAAATTACATAACACATATAAATAATTATACACTTTCAGCTGAACATTTCAGTAAACATTGTCGATTTTTTCAGTGAATTTTTTGTACTCAAGTCCGAAAAGCGAGCATTAAAAACTGATTTTATTATTAAGTTAACTTCTCATCATGAAATTCGTTACGTTCTCAAAACTTTTGAGAGTACAAAATTACTTTTTTTTATTTATAAATTTTTCTAAAATTCATCTATTTTCAAGATTAATTCAGATTTGTTCTCACTACTCACCACTTTGAGAAACAAAAGAGAAAACAAAATATCAATTTTTTATATTAATAATTGAACATTTTCGAATGAACATTGCAGTAAACATTGTAGATTTTATCTCAAAACTTTTGAAAGATCAAAATTACTGAAATTTATAACTTTTTCTAAAATTCATCTATTTTCAAGATATATTGAGATTTGTTCTCACTACTCACTACTTTGAGGTACAAAAAAGTAAATGAATCATTAATTTTTTTATATTAATATAATTGTACAGTTCCACCTGAACATTTCAGTAAGCATTGTAGATTTTTTCGATGAATTTGTTGTACAAAAGTCCGAAAAGCAAGTCTTAAAAACAGATTTTATTATTACGTATTCTTTCATCACAAAATTCGTGACGTTCTCAAAACTTTTGAAAGATCAAAATTAGTTCGAAATTATAATTATTATTATAATAATTATTAATATAATTAATTATAATAATCATAATAATTTTTTTCTAAAATTCATCAATTTCCAAGATATATTCAGATTTGTCCTCACTATTCACACATAGAAAAAAGTAAATAGAATATAAAAAATTTTATATTAACAATTGTACACTTTCAACTGAACATTTCAGTAAACATTGGAGAATTTTTCAGTTAATTTCTTATAATATAAGTACGAAAAATGAGTCTTAAAAACAGATTTTATTATTACGTTAACTTTTCATCACGAAATTTGTGACTTTTGAAAGATCAAAATTACTTTGCAATTTATAAATTCTTCTAAAATTCATCTATTTTCAAGATATATTAAGATTATTTCTACTCAATACTTTGAGGTACAAAAAGTAGATAAAACATTAATTTTTTTATATTAATTATTTTACACTTTCACCTTAACATTTCAGTAAACATTGGTGAATTTTTGAGTGAATTTGTTGTACTCAAGTTCGAAAAACGAGTCGTAAAAACCGATTTTTTATTAAGTTAACATTTCATTACGAAATTCGTGACATTCTCAATACTTTAGAAAGATGAAAATTAGTTTGAATTTATAAATTTTTCTAAAATTCATCAATTTCCAAGATATGTTCAGATTTGTGCTCACTATTCACACATACAGAAAAGAAAATAAAACATAAAAAATTTTAAATTAATAATTGTACATTTTCACCTGAACAATTCAATAAACATTGGACAATTTCTCTTTGGATTAGTTGTACTAAAGTCCAAAAATCTCGCCTCTCTAAGAGCCGAAGGAGAAACAACTCTCCTTAACAAACCCTCAGGAACAAAACAATAATTTGAAATTTTATACCCGGAATTTTCCCGTCGCTCGGAATGTCACGAAACGAACCAGATGCTCACGAAATGGCGCGCCGGTAATGCCGAAATCGTGTTCTTCGGCCGTTTCGTCGTCCTCCAGTCAAAATAAAACCGAAATAGACAAATTGGACCGATACCGAAATGCCAGCGGTGAATTATGGAGTTATAAGAAGAGACCCTGCTACTTTTAAGGGTGGATGGGAAACATACATCTCGTATATTTTGTGACTTTATTACTACCTCCGTAACTGGCGAAGACTCGACAAAAAGTTGATATATTTCGAGTGGGAAACGCCCCGTATCAGGAGTACCTAGTAAATGATGTCGGATAGGAAGGCATTGAGTGTTTAAGTTGAGCCTTTGATTAACAGTTCAAGAATATTTACAAGAACTGAGATTGAATTCTCGCACATCACTTGGTGAAACATCATAAAGAATAAAGTATAAACTTTAAAATAAAAACACTTGGCTTATGTTTCACAATATAAAAAATATTTAGATACTTTATTTAGCAGTAATGAAAAGTCGACATGTTTCGAGTTATGAACTCATTATCAAGACTGACTACAAGAGAGTATTGCATCGTAATTTATAAAACAGACAAACGCAAAGGTGATACCTGAAAATCAATTTGTTCGTTTACAAGGGGTAATTGACTATTATGGGCGGAACTTATTTCGAGAACTTCAAGAAGGTCAAGGCGTTTACCCTTCTGAATGTAACAATTCGGTTTTGTTGAAATCCTGGAAGTGATTGAATTTTATACAATGTTCAGAGAAGCCATTGGTATTTTTGTTTTGTAAAATTGACTTTTTATGTTCTTCAACACGAATATTTATATTCCTTCCTGTCTGTCCAATATAGAAAGCAGGACATTCGTCGCAAAATATTTTGTAAACACCACTGTTTTCTCCGATGTTAGATTTTTCTTTATTATTGACCAAGAATGACTTCAAGTTTCTTTTATTTGTACAAATTGTTTTAACGTTATTTTTCGATAGTCTGTTACAAATTTTGCTACTCAAATTAGGCACATAATTTATTGGGAAGTATTTTTGTTCTTCATTAATAGTTTGCGTGGGGTATATTGAATGCAACAGATACTTGATTCGTTTTTTCCCAATGAGCTTGTCGATAAGACTTTCATTGTAACCGTTATTGATGGCTAATAATATTACTTTCAACATTTATAGAAAACCAACCTTCACAGATACTTTAATTCACAGCGACAGTAACCAACACATTAAAATAAAACTCATTGCTTTTCATTCGTTCATACATAGGTTGTTCACGATTCCATTATCGGAAACAAATTTTCAAAATGAAGTTAATACAATTAAATTATTAACCATCGATAACGGTTACAATGAAAGTCTTATCGACAAGCTCATTGTGAAGAAACGAATAAAGTATCTGTTGCATTCAATATACCCCACGCAAACTATTAATGAAGAACAAAAATACTTCCCAATAAATTATGTGCCTAATTTGAGTAGCAAAATTTGTAACAGACTATCGAAAAATAACTTTAAAACAATTTGTACAAATAAAAGAAACTTGAAGTCATTCTTGGTCAATAATAAAGAAAAATCTAACATCGGAGAAAACAGTGGTATTTACAAAATATTTTGCGACGAATGTCCTGCTTTCTATATTGGACAGACAGGAAGGAATAATAAATATTCGTGTTGAAGAACATAAAAAGTCAATTTTACAAAACAAAAATACCACTGGCTTCTCTGAACATTGTATAAAATTCAATCACTTCCTGGATTTCAACAAAACCAAATTGTTACATTCAGGTAACAAGGGTAAACGCCTTGACCTTCTTGAAATTCTCGAAATAAGTTCCGCCAATAATAGTCAATTACTCCTTGTAAACGAACAAATTGATTTTCAGGTATCACCTTTGCTTTTGTCTGTTTTATAAATTACGATGCAATACTCTCCTGTAGTCAGTCTTGATAATGAGTTCATGACTCGAAACATGTCGACTTTTCGTTACTGCTAAATACAGTATCTAAATATTTTTTTTTATATTGTGAAACATAAGCCAAGTGTTTTTATTTTAAAGTTTATACTTTATTATTTACAAGAAGTTTGCCAACTAATATGTGCAGCTAGTTGTGAAAAACTCAATGAAGCGAATACATTTTATGCATGCTAATGAAAAAGGATTTTATAGTGCTTGAAATAAGCTTTAAAATGAGTACCGCTAAAAGTCTATTGCACGTAAAATGAATGAGCTGTAATGAAAAAAAGATGAACATGTAATGGTTTTTTTTTTAAATCAATGCGTTTCATAAGTGCCATTTCCACCAAAATTGAAATTTATCGTATTCCGTCTAGAATTAACTCTAATATAAAGAGTTTGATAAATTCTAGCAATTTTGCTACTTTGGAACACATACTTTTCGAAAAAATCACGTTTTTATGAAAAAAAAATTTTCGAATTTTTAAAAAAACCACCTTCTTTTCATAATATCTCAAAAATAATGAAATATACGTAAAAAGTGTGATGATAAAAAATGTAGGTTTTTTTTTGACAAAAATTTTGGTTTTTTTTTCCTGTCACACGAAAATTGACGGAGATATGATTGTTAGAGCGCGCGGTAGCGCAATCACAGTCTCTCTCGAGCACTTTGACCCTTCACCCTTTCAAAATAAAAGATTTTTCACTACTTATCGTAATAAAAGTTTCAGCTCTTTTAATTACCTTTAAAGTAGTTTTTTATAAGTTGTGATAGCTTCAAAATTGAAGGAGCTATGGCCCGAAAACTAATCGTATTTTTTCTACTCAGTAAACTAAACATAGGTAAACTGAAAATTCCGAATTTTCAATTGCCAATAACTTGAAAAGTATTAGGTTTCTGAGAAAACTTTATAAAACATTTTTTGCTCAAAATTAGGTCTTCTATCGACATCCGAGATTATTTTGTATTTTTGTATTTCAACCACCTAAAAGGGGTGGCAACCACCCCCAGGGTGAAAACGGCGTTCGAGTCAGTATCACTTTGGAAGTTAAGGGTAAGATGAGCCTTATTCCAAAATTTCATGTAAATCGGTTCATAGTAAAAAATTTCGGAGGTAAAAACCTATTTTCCGCTTCAATTACTGCACTAAAGGTTGAAAAGCAGATGTCAGCAAAAAAATCACTATATATATATCGGTAAAACCACAAAAATCGTAGCCCAGAAGGTAAGAAACGATCTAAGACTCTCTTTAGCATTCAGACTTTTAGTAGGATAGTAACCTAAAATTCAACTATCACAAGATCTTTACAAATAGTAGAGATTATCATTCTTATGCCAAGCACTGATAGCAGTGGAGATTTAAGTCTCACGCTAGAAATAGCAAATCGTACAGATGATAAATGGACCCTATCAAAATAATGAGATATTCGAAAATAAACCAGAGCTCTCCTGGCTCAGGTGCTGCCCCGTTTATTTGATATTCCTCTGTTGCTACAAATCGGAATGATTTGTTAGAAGGGACGCGCTTGGGCGGCTTCATTAGCGACAACCTGGACGACGTTACTTGTGATCTTTGATTAATTGTGATTGTTGTTTTCCTTAATTTCTACTCTGTTTGTTTTCGATGGAAGTAGTGTTTTACAGAAAGAGGTACAGAAATATTTTAAGTTCATAACTATCGAAAATATGAACATTTGTATGAGAGAATGATTGAGAACTCTCATCAGTGAACATAATATGTTGTGCTGTTTTCCTTCCGCAGAGACTTTTCTGAAATATTCTCATGAAATTTCTTAAGAACATTAATTCCTTCTTCTACAAAAATTTTCCTGAGGAGTTTTAAGATTACAATATATTGAACGCTTTGATAAAATAATTATGCATAATATTTCGATTTATCAAGGTTCTAAAACAGAAATAATGGCATTGAGAGGTACTTTTTTGCAAACTAAAAACATAATAAAAAAGTTTTTAAACCTAACGAATCCTAGAGAACCTGCTCAAATACAAAATTCTACGATACTTTTTAATATTGTTTAATGAAACTGTTTGTTCCCATCATAATAAATCATCACGAAGGACTGTGAAGACGGATTCTATCAACCCTGCTCTATTGCATAGAATTAACCATTTTTATAATTAACTTCACCTTGTTACCACACGAAAATAGATATTTTATCGAACATACATCAGATTAAATATGGTCAAACGAGTTCGAAATATTATACTAATAACACTGCTGTCACATGAATATCTACATGTATAAATCAAGATTATAATTTGAGAAGCTAAAGGATGACTACTCAATCCTAGAAATAAGACAAATATCACGTATCTAGCAGAATGAAAAGTACTTAAGAAACTTGATCCTTGGATTTGGAATATGACATGATAATTCACATCAACAAATCATTAAACTTTAAAATAAAACAACACTTAGCAAAGTTTCTCTATATAGAAATAATTAGGGAAGTACTGTATTTAATCCTTTCCGGCCCAAATTATTTTTTTGTGGAAAAAATATTATGTACGGTTTGATAATGGTTTATTAGAGATACTCGAAGAAAATGAAACAAATTTCAAGATAAAAAAACACAAGGATTATCCTGCAGGATGTGGTCACTCCACATAACCAGTAGGAACATATAACCAAACGATATAACCTATTTAGCGTAATATAACATGAAACAGTTTTTGTCATGTTTCAAACACAATTCTACTTTGCACGCTGAACATTTCTTACAAATCATAGAACTCATCTGCATGAAGATTTTCTAAATATTCAGTTATTGGGGAATTCTGGACTTCCATTGTCTATAAAAATATATCTGAAACAAAAATAAAAGAAAAGAAAATTTGATTAGTAAATGGCAAGAAAAGAAAATAGCTGAAAAATTAAATTCAATGAATTAGTAGTATCTGAAAAAAGAAATGAAATAAGATTAGTAAATAATAAGTTGGAAAATGGTGAAAAAATAAAATTATACAATATACACGACGTTTCGGTTAGTTGGGTATCTCTAACCGTTCTCAAGTGTAAACAGTTTACACTTGAGAACGGTTAGAGATACCCAACTAACCGAAACGTCGTGTATATTGTATAATTTTATTTTTTCACCATTTTCCAACTTATTATTTACTAATCTTATTTCATTTCTTTTTTCAGATACTACTAATTCATTGAATTTAATTTTTCAGCTATTTTCTTTTCTTGCCATTTACTAATCAAATTTTCTTTTCTTTTATTTTTGTTTCAGATATATTTTTATAGACAATGGAAGTCCAGAATTCCACAAATACAGAAGAAACATTGTCGAAACCATTCAAACTAACAATTCAGTTATTGGGTTCCCAACCCTCCCGGATTGCCCGGATGACTCCGGTAATAATGGTCAACCTCCCGACTTCCCGGGGTGGCTAATTTCCCCAGTTTTTTTGAAATTATACGCAACCGCGCCCTACTAATCAAACTTCGAGTTTTAAAGATTATGATTTTATGGTAAAAAACTGTCAAATATTAGAAGAAGAGTAGGTATATATAAACTAAAAATAAATAAATGATTGACATTTTCTTCAACCCCCTCCCTCCTAAACTCCTTAAAAAAATCTCCCGGGTTGGTCCTTTCGAAAATTAGCAACCCTATTCAGTAGGTAGGTACTCCAAACTTGCTTCCTCAGAACTAAAATAAGATAACACGATTACGTAAGTGCCCAGTGGTCAATTCAGGAGACCCCAACAAAATTAGTAATTTCGAAAAAAGGGAAACATATACGTTCAATATATTCATGAAAATGCATAAGTAAGATATAAGTAAATAACTTTGGAGCCATTTTTACTTCGCTTCGACTTATTTCGGTGTGTCTTCGATGAACACGTCAAATTTTGCTATGTTAGACAGCCCACAAAACACACTGGTATACTGAAATAGCCAACGAGCAGTTTTACTCATGACTAACAAACTGTGGTCTTCCTAGCTAACCAGTTGCCCTGAAAGGGTTAACATAATAGACTAGTCGACATGTTTCGAGTTATGAACTCATTATCAAAACTAACTACAGGAGAGTATTACAATTTTATTTTATTAAACAGACAAAAGCAAAGGTAATACCTGAAAACCAATTTGTTCGTTCACTGGGGGTAATTTAATTAACTGTAATGAGTGGAACTTATTTCGAGAATTTCAAGAAGTTCAATACGTTTTCCTTGATTACCTGAATGCAACAATTGGGTTTTGTTAAAATCCAGGAAATGATTATATTTTATACAATGTTCAGAGGAGCCAGTGCTGCTTTTGTTTTGTAAAATTGATTTCTAGTGTTCACCAAAACGAATGTTTATATTCGTTCCTGTTTGACCAATATAGAAAGCAGGATATTCGTCGTAAAATATTTTGTAAACACCACTGTTTTCTCCAATGTTAGTCTTTTCATTATTATTGACCAAGAATGACTTCAAGTTTCTTTTATTTGTACAAATTATTTTAACGTTATTTTTTGATAGTCTGTTACAAATTTTTACAAAAATTCGGCACATAATTTATTGGGAAGTATTTTTGATTTTCATTAGTAGTTGTCATGGGGTATATTGAATGCAACAGCAATGAGCAACAGCAATGAGCTTATCGATAAGACTTCCATTGTAACCGTTTTGGTGGCTAATAATTTAATTGTATTAACTTCAGTTTAAAAATTTGTTTCCGATAATGGAAAAGTGAAGAACCTATGTATTAACGTATGAAAAGCACTGAGTTTTATTTTAATGCGTTGGTTACTGTCGCTGTGAATTAAAGTATCTGTGAAGGTTGGTTTTCTATAAATGTTGAAAGTAAGAGAATTCAAATTCCTAGCAATCTGAACGTCTAAGAAATTCAAGGTACCTACCGTTTTCGTTTTCTACTTATTTTGTTAATTGAATCTGTACCGGTCCAAATACAAAAAAATATCATGAACATTCCGCCTCCATAATGAAACGTTAGTAATTAAATTATTATCAGAATTGAATATGTTAGTCTTTTTCTTATTATTGAGACTTCAAGTTTCTTTTATTTGTGCAAATTGTTTTAACGTTATCTTTCGATAGTCTGTTACAAATTTTGCTACTCAAATTCGGCACATAATTTATTGGAAAGTAATTTTGTTTTTCATTAGTAGTTGACGTGAGGTATATTTAATGCACCAGATTCTTTATTCGTTTTTTCCCAATGAGCTCATCTATCAGACTTCCATCGTAACCGTTATTGGTGGCTAATAACTTTATTGTATTAACTTCGATTTGAAAATTGATTTCCGATAATGGAATAGTGTTAATGAATATATAATATTTACGAAATCCTTATTCAGACAAATTTCGGTATCGACTTTAATTTTTGTCTTATACTGTGATGATAAGTGAGGTGAAAATAGTGGCCAGTAAAATCATATGGAAAAACATTGTCTAATATAGTACAATAACTTCTCAAAAACAGTCAAGTTTCTATCGAATGTTCAATAAATTCAATCAATCAAAGATAAAAATTCTTAAATATTTAGAACTAAACATTGAATGCATTAAATAAGTATTGAAAGTTTCTTTGAGAGTTCGAAAAAAGTCACTCCAAGCGCAAAAATATCACGAATAGAAACCAATTGAAAACTTTCTGAATGAATAATAAAATAAATAAAAAGAAAGTAATTTACTGTACAAAATATGTATCGACCTCAGAAAAACTAAATCTAAATTATTAGCGGTTTACGAAGTCTGTAGATAACTAGAAATATTTTTCTTATTTTACAAGCCACTCTGTCTTACTAAAATAATATTTCTTCTCTGCACTTTTGGCTCATAAAATGAACTATAGTTCGACATCAAAGCTGAGTAAATAATGAATTCACTTATAAATGAGGTAACGCCGTGTTTCTAATTTGGTTCTTCTCATTAACGGTCAATTTAGAGAACAATAATTAGATTAATGTGAAGAGCATGCAAATAGAAAGCAAGACGAAAAATAAATATGCTGTAACTGATAAATGAACTATCAAATTTGCGCCTGAAATAGAGGTAGAGACATTAGCAAGAATTAGAATATTTTTTGTCCTATTTTCGAAAATATATCTAAAGTCAAATAGTGAGGTGCGGTTATGGTTATCAAATTTGTTTTATATCTCCTAGAACTTAATTTTTGAGGTTTTCTTGATGATTGATACAAGTGAACAAGGAAATTCTTCAATAATTTGAGAATTATTAAATAATCTTCCAAGGGAGCTGGTTATATGTATTCCGCGACGTGAAATCCGGATTCACAATTCAAAAGTGAATTATAGAAAATGTCAAGTCACCCCGACTCTGCATACAGCTGTTTCAATCTTATTAGAGTGCAGCATACTTAACTCGGAGTGAATTTACATATTTCTTATTAGTCTGCAATAAAAATTGTGGCCGAATTTCTATATGGATAAAAATCCATAGCGCCATCTGTGGTAGAGTAGACATCTTCATGTCAGGAAGTATTTGTTATTTGGACGGAGTTTTCGGTCTGAGCAGTGAATTGTTAGTTCTCAATACCTTTGGTAGATGGTAGGACGCTATGGGTTGTCATCTCTATAGTAGTTGAACCGCGGTTTGTATTGGCGAACCATGAGAAATAAGTCAAGTAACTCCGAGTGAAGTAGCTGCTCTGAAAAAATCTAATAAGATCGAAACAGCTGTATGAAGATTTTGAGTCGAGGTGACTTGAAAGTTTCTATAATTCACATTTGCAATGTGAATGCAAATTTTGCGTCGCGACATACATGGAACCAGCTCCCTTGGAAGAATGCTTGATAATCTGAAATTATTGAAGAATTTTCTTGTTTCACATTATGTCGCATACGTTGTTTTTTACTTGTATTGATTGTTAAGATTGAATTATTGTTCTGAAAGTGTTTGAAGATCATAATATTTAAAAAAATCAGACTAATCTATGTAATCCAGTAATTTGTAAATTACTCAGTTTTCTTCATAACACATGAATATAATGTTAAACCAGATTGTAAAAAACCAATTTAAAGACGACACTGTTCAACCTACATTAATTAATTTTGAGAAAACAGATGTACTTTGTATTATACGATCGTTAGCAATTGCAGTGACGTATTTTGTGAAACCATATGTTTCATAGTTTATTGGGCAGAATATTCAACCTTTGCTTTCTGTTATTATGAATTAGGAATTCATTTTAATTTAATTCATATGAAATACAAGATCACATTGCGAAAATGAAAACTAAGAATAATAAGGTAAAAATTTCACATAATATGAAAGGTATAGCTTTATTTTGTTAGTTATATTTTTCCCAAATATACTATTGCACCATATCCAAAGTCAACAGTCCAACAGTCTGTATATGTATATGTATATATATATATATATATATATATATATATATATATATATATATTATATATATATATATATATAATATATTATATATATATATATATATATAATATATATATATATATATATATATATATGTATATATATATATATATATATACATATATATATATATATATACAGTGCTTTCATGATGAAAGGAACAAATTCATTAAAAAATTAGGTTTCTATTTCATGTTAAAATCCTCGGACAGGTCGATTAGTATTTTTATTTGGGCATTTTTCGCCAATAAAAATTTTTGTATACAGGGTGTCTCATTCAAGAGCTATGGCTTTGTCATTAGTTTTTTTAAAGGTAATACCCTGTATATTATTTCACTTTACAATTCTACGATAAATTCTTATCACTTTTTGTGAACATACCATATGCCTCAACTCGATGGATTGCCAGAAACGGAGATAGTGGGTAATGAGAGGTACGATATGAAAAACACACAAATGTAATTACTAATTTAATTTTACATATGTTCAATCTGTTGTCCGTTTACTTCGAGACATTTTTGAAGTCGATTCAAATGTTTCCCGTGCACATTTTCAATTACTTCTGGACTGATTAAGTCTTATTTCCTGCCTGATTCTCTCTTTTAGATCATCAATATTATTTGGTCTATTCAAATAAACTTTAGACTTCAAATAACCCCATAAGAAAAAATCCAATGGGGTTATGTCCGGTGATCTTGGCGGCCACTCAAAATCGGGACCTCTCCGTCCTATCCATCTGTTGGGAAAAGTTGCATCAAGAAAATTGTCGAACAGCGATTGAATAGTGAGGAGGTGCCCCATCTTGTTGAAACCATATCTCGTTATTAGGTATGTCAGGATCTTGTGGGTTAGGAAACAAAACAGCTAAAGCCGGAATGAGTTTCGAACTGGAGAAAGTTCAAGTAGTCCTCTCCGTTTTAGTGTTCCTTCAAAAAAATAGGGACCAACTATACGATTTCGAACAATCGCTGCCCATGTATTAATTTTTTGAGGCCGCTGTGTGTGGCATTCTTGCATCCAATGAGGATTCTCGTCGCCCAATACCTACAGTTTTGTCTGTTGACGTGGCCATTTAAAGTAAAGGTGGCTTCATCAGAAAAAATTATGTTTGTAATGAAATTTAGATGTTGATTACGAATGTTCAAGAATCTGCTCACAAAACTGTACTCTGCGGTCAAAATCGTCTTCTAATAATTCATGTACCAGCTTAATTTTATAGGGATGATACTTTATTTACCTTAAGTGTTTTATGCACGGACCCTACTGATAAATTGAAATTATTGGAAATTGTAGTAATGGATGTATGAGGGTTATCTTGGGTTTCTAGTAGAACGTTCAGCACTGTTTCTTTCAGATACTCTCGGTGGTCTTCCTTTAGGTAAATCTCTAACGTGGCCGTATCTCCTGAATTTTGATTCAATTTGCTGACTGTCGATCTAGTAATTGGCGGACGATCAGGATGATTTTCATTGAATAGATTTGCAGACTTCTTCTTGTGAACGCACCCTATCTCCAAAACCAATCATCATAAGTACTTCAATACGTTTCTCTCTCAAGTAATTGCATTTTCTTAAACAATGAAGTAAGTGTAGTGCCTGGAGCGTTAAAAACGTGAAAACTGCGGACTATACAGCACCAGTGAATGAATTCAGATGGTACATGTGAAATTTCATTCTTCAGATTTAATGACAATGTTTACCTAAATTTTTTTGTTGTTACTTTTAATCCACATTTTAAATCTCCAGGTGCTCCACTATCTCCGTTATAATCTGGGAATCCATCAAGTTGAGGCATATGGTATGTTCACAAAAAAGTGATAAGAATTTATCGTAGAATTGTAAAGTGAAATAATATACAGGATATTACCTTTAAAAAACTAAATGACAAGCCATAGCTCTTGAATAAGACACACTGTATAAAAAAATTTTATTGAGAAAATAGCACAAATATAAATACTAATCGACATGTCAGAGGATTTTAAAATGAAATAGAAACCTAAATTTTTAATGAATTTGTTTCTTTCATCATGAAAGCACTGTATATATATATATATATATATATATATATATATATATATATATACATATATGTGTGTGTACGTAACCACATCGACATGCGAAACATGATTGAACTGTGGGTAGGTGACAGTTGATAGCTGAACATATGGGCACCAGGTGGTCCAGATATTAAGATATTAAAAATTTCATACTTGGAATACAAGTCTCTCTCAATAATTATATTCACCACAAGCTTTACATTGAATAAATGAAGAGAGTTGCAATTCAATAACCCAATTAGCAATTTGAATGTTTTTTTTCAATGTATTATTCCACGAAATCTGCCAAAATTTTTTCATCGTTCGTTGAAATAAGTTGCTATTACTGTCAGCGACGAAAACAATAATCAGAGTTATATTCTGTGGGGGAGTGAAGAATAACGAAAAATCATATTATTTTCGGGGCCTAGACTAAATCCAACTTAATTCAGACGTACATAATGCCAGACATTGTGGGAACAGTTAGCTACATTACAAGTGAATCTTGTGACAGTCAGAAACCATGGCAGATCTTATAATGATGATACGGGAATTATACAAAGTTGGTTTATTTATATCTGTAAAATATTGCCTCAGATATTTTTAGAGGTTGTGACATTTACAACCTTTTGAAAATAGCCAACGAAAGATATGCGTATACTGTAAGTGACTTTAAGTAGACGATTGACAGGGTTGGCTGAAGACGTTTCTGTTTCTTAAGGAAAACAGAATATGAGTAAAGAAGAAGGACTAATGTATCTACTTTTGTACTACAGGGTGAGTCATTGATATGGGAAAGCTTGATTGCACCTACACCGTTGATTATATCGAAACGAACCAAACGGTTCTGCAAATGGGAGGTCAGAGTGCAATTCGTAAAATTATTTTGCCCTTTACAGGGTGTACCATTTTTACGGAGCAAATTTTAAGATACTTTTGTTAAAGGGCACTCTATATATTTTTACACATATTTGAATTTGTTCTTTATTGAGATTTGTAAATTCGTTAAGTTTTTGCAAATCGCTTCAGCCGTTCAGAAGTTATTTAATTTTTTCTGAAAATTAATGCCTTTGCAGGCATTTTTTAAAAAAATCGCAGGGCACTTGGTTTTTTGAATATCAAGTTGTTATTTGGACTGTGTCTAAGTAATTGTTCTGGGTATCTTTTGACGGAGA
This sequence comes from Cynegetis impunctata, assembly GCA_030704885.1. NCBI lineage: Eukaryota > Metazoa > Arthropoda > Insecta > Coleoptera > Coccinellidae > Cynegetis > Cynegetis impunctata. The sequence goes on from JARQZK010005059.1 coordinate 668,047, forward strand.
GATAATCTATTTTAATTGTGACATTACCTTACTGTGACACATTGATTTTGGTACACTTTGAAAGGCCATATCTTGATTTTTTCAAATGGCACTCTATTTATTTGATTACTTAGTCGCATTGAACATGTCATTTTTCATCTTTTCTATATATATATATATATATATATATATATATAAATAAATAAATGTATATATATATATATATATATTTATATATATATATATATATGTTTTTTCCCAAAAGTTGATGGTTTAGAAGATAATTCACATTTTCAAAAAAATCAACACATTATTTCATCTTTTAAACGAGTGACATGAAAAACAATAAATTCTGATAACAGACGTCAACGTTACTGCTACGGGCGTCAATTCCAAAGTTTGATGAGAAATTATTGAAAACAAATTATAGAAGCTCAATACAGGGTGTCCCATTTTGGGTACATTTGAATGGTATCTCCGTTATTTTTGAAGATAGAGGGTTGCGGTTTTCGCGACACTGTGCTACTTTTTCGTAAAACTAAAGATGCCGTCAACATAATTTTAATAACTCTTTCAGTTTTTAAGATACAGGGCACTTTTGAAAATGTTGCATTTTGGGATCCCCGTCGTATCGCCGTTATCCTTCATCTTATCGAAGAGGTAGTATAACATTCTTATAGATTTATTTCCGTAGAATGCATTGCTGTAGATAATTTTTGTTACATATTTACTATTTTTGAGTTATAAAGCAAACTTATGTTTTTTTAAATGGAATACCCTGTATATTTCTAGACTATAATATTTGTCTTTTTTTTACCTTTTCAAAAATATATGATAGTATAAACTTTTTCTCAGAAACGCGCAAATAAAAGACAATTTTCTGAAATTGAATGCATAAATCAATAGAAGGCCATGGATAACAACAATGAACAAGTGAAAGTCTGTTATCAGAATTAATTGTTTTGTCATGTCACTCGTTTAAAAGATGAAATAATGTGTTGATTTTTTTGAAAATGTGAATTATCTTCTAAACCATCAACTTTTGGGAAAAAATATAAATATAGAAAAGATGAAAAATGACATGTTCAATGCGACTAAGTAATCAACAGGGTTGGGCGATGTCGAGAATGTCATGTCGACAATTAATTGTTGACGCGTCAACTATGGTGCCGACGTCGACTTACTAAGTGACGTCGTCAACGTCGACAATGTCGACAGCTGCTTTAGCACGAAAACAATAGCTACATTGAAGTAAAATGTCATTTTAATTAACTTTAGAACAAACATTCAATAAAATAAAGAGATAAATATTCAAAGCTAAGCAGATAAACTAAAATATTTCTTAGTCTTCCATGTCAATGGGAAAATTGAACGCTGAATCAGGATCAAAATTATCTTCATTAATGTCACTCTGTAGAGTAAAATATAAGTGTACCAACATTTTCGAATGTTCGATGATTTCGGACAGGTGTGTGAATATATCCCCAGTTTGAAAATAATTCGCTCAAGTTGCACAGAAGATAAACATTGTTGACATTGTCGACGTTTATTATATAGTCGACGGATTGTCGACGTGTCGAGGTCAACAATAAAAGTCGACGCGTCGACGCCCAACTCTGGTAATCAAATAAATAGAGTGCCATTTGAAAAAATCAAGATATGGCCTTTCAAAGTGTACCAAAATCAATGTGTCACAGTAAGGTAATGTCACAATTAAAATAGATTATCTCTACGTCAAAAGATACCCAGAACAATTGCTCAGACACACCCCAAATAACAACTTGATATTCAAAAAACCAAGTACCCTGCGATTTTTTAAAAAAATGCCTGCAAAGGCATTAATTTTCAGAAAAAATTAAATAACTTCTGAACGGCTGAAGCGATTCACAAAAACTTAACGAATTTACAAATCTCAATAAAGGATAAATTCAAATATGTATAAAAATATATAGAGTGCCCTTTAAAAAAAGTATCTTAAAATATGCTCCGTAAAAATGGTACACCCTGTAAAACGCAAAATAATTTTACGAACTGCACTCTGACCTCCCATTTGCAGAACCGTTTGGTTCGTTTCGATATCATCAACGGTGTAGGCGCAATCAAGCTTTCCCATATCAAAGACTCACCCTGTAGTATTTTATTTTCAATAGTGAAAATGAATGCTCTATATATCAAGAAGATCAAATGTAGCAAATTAGAACGTGCAGTGAAAATTTGTAACTAGCTAATTATTACAAAGTAAAGGCCAGAATTCTTGTTTTAATATTTTGATATTGCTCGAGTTTTGCTTGGACACTTTATTATTTTTTACAATGAATATAAATTAGTCGGGGAGCCCAAGATGCTAAATGAGGATTTACTCGAGCGTCGTAAGGACCTTTTGGATTGTGAAGATTAGATGCTAAAATGTAAAAAAGGTTATATGGTGTATGCCATTTCACTGGGAGGAAAACGTGTGCAGGTTTTCAAAAACAAATCGTTATATAGAAATACTGGAGCGCGTCAGATATTAATAATTTATTGGATTGATTGGGCCGATACTTGGTGTAAATTAATAAACATATTAAAACAATGGTTAAAAATAACAATTTACACATTTATTATAAAAAATAACGCATGACGCACGTTTCAGTGGAACTTCACCTTCTTCAGTTTGCCATTAGCATCTGAAGAAGGTGAAGTTCCACCGAAACGTGCGTCATGCGTTATTTTTTATAATAAATGTGTAAATTGTTATTTTTAACAATTGTTTTAATATATTAATAATTTATACAACCCCACATCGTCTCTGATAACGGAGGTAAGTTAATCTGCCGGTTTGCATGGTGGGGGTGACCGTACGAGACCAAAACTCATCGCCGATATTCGAAAATGCAAAAAAAATCGTGACATTTCCTTCAAAATAAAAATAAAATTTTTCGTAATCCCATACTGTTATTTCGATTTAACGGTATTCCGATGACAATTGAAAAGTCAGTGTTAACGGCCACCGGCCGTTAAGAAATCACGTGTTCAAATATTTATTTCAAAACATCATTCTGGTTACAATAATAATTATAATAAAATCAATTATTTATTTATTTGAAAAGTAATTTGACAATTGCTATTATTTGAAAGGGGTCATCCATAAATTACGTCACACGAATTTCATGATTTTTTGCCCCTCCCCCCGTCCTTGTCACAGCTGGTCACATTTGTGAGACTCCCCCTCCCCAGTGTGCCTCCACATATTTTGCACATTTACATTTACAAAATTATTGAATAAAACAGCGGTTCCGAAATCAGTTTTATTTACATTTAAATTATTTTTAATAAAATTAACATCAAATCAACAAAACAAAAAGCAATTAATTATATGAATTAAAGAAATTAACAAAACGAAAAACGATTGGCTATGTTGATTGAAGAAACTAACAAAACAAAAAATATTAAAAGAATTATATTAATTAAAGATACAAACTTAATAATCTTGAGTTCATTCTTTTAAATTATTTATAACTGGCATAGCAGCCACTTCGTTCTCGTTTGGGTTGTAAATGTTAGGAACATTAGTTGTGGCATAATCTTTCTCATCCAACCATACAGCATCATCGTCATTATCCACACAAAGAAGTTATCTGGCACGTCAAGCAGCAATTCTTTGAGGACGAATCTTCGCGATATGTAAAACTTCTTGTTGCCTCTTATGTAATTGCTTGTGTTGATTAGAGGTCTTGTATGATGCAACATATACACCATCATACGAACTTGCTTCAAATGTGATGACGCTCGGAGATCCAAAGCTAACCGAAGTAATATAGTGGAGCAAATTTACCTTCGGGGTAAGAACCCCTCTCGCAATAGTCGCCAAAGACTGGGTCATCGTACACCACAACGTGGGACAAACTTGCATTTTAATATTTGTAATACATATTGAGATTCACGCACATGATTTGCGTACAAAGTCGCATAGATTTTGAAATGTGACATCACGAAATTTAGGACCCCTCCCACCCCCTTGTCACACAATGTCACACTTCGTCGACCCCCTCCCTCCCCCTTAACGTGTGACGTAATTTATGGATGGCCCCAAATGTATATCTTATTGATTAGAGATTCACCATCTATAGCAACAGTTTTTGAACTTGTTGTCGGTGAAGCCTCATTATTATGAAAAAGTTGTCTCGTTATCTCCATTCTCTTCGAAACTGAATTTTCACCGCCACCGCAGAGGAGTCCCAACCTCCAAGTTCTTTTACCGATAGTAGATCGCCACCATTTTCTACAAGCATGGTAGCCGAGGATCTGCGAAACGAGTGCCCTATGTAGAGCTGAGGGTTTTCTAATTTTAAGAATGCTGCAATCTGAAAATAAATTTCTGTTGGTAATACTCTAATATGGTGCAAGATTTAAAATAACTAACCTTGAAATGTCAATGTTGTCATAAACTCTCAAAGCAAGTTTCAACATTGAAATCTTCGTCCACAGCGGGTTGGGAGAATAAACCTTCGATTTTCCTTTCGCATAGGCTGATAAAACATCCTCATTAACCACCTTTACATTCTTGCTATTACGCCAATTTTCAAAATTTTCATGTCCTTTTTTATACCGCTGTTGAGTTATTGCCGGCAGTAAATCAACACTCGCTGCACATGATTCTTCCAATATTTCAAAAGGAATTTCATTTTGTTCCTCAATTTCATCCATAGTCGTCGTTACAGCGAACTTGCGAACACAAAAAACTGACGTTGTTTATAAAATTGCCAAACAGTTCCATGACAACAGAGTGCACGACGTTGGGATTTTTTTTTCAGAATTACGAGGTACGGGGTTTGTTTTTTCTTCGGAATCAAAATGTAATCTTCCAACGGGATTACGAAAAGTCTTTAACGACACACGGCCGATACGCAAATAACGGATTCGGTTAGTTATAATCCTCGGCTGCGCCTCGGATTACGGATCCAACCTCATCCGTTATTTGCTACATATCGGCCTTGTTACGTTAATAACTATAACCGCGCTCGAGAATGTCAAGGTGACGTTGTCTTTTTGCAACTTTGTGAGTTTGATTATACCAAATCGTCAGATTAGTGAAATGCATACTCTTCTGCATGTAATTAACTCACTTTGCCTTAATCTGACGCGCTCTACTAATCTGATCGGCTGCCCTAGACGAACGCCCCCATATTGAGGGTGTATGTATGGTTAACAGGGTGCATGGTTTCCCCCAATATGTTATTCTGCCGCGCTTTGTTAAATCCAAAATCCCCGCTTAGGCTCCCCTTCTAAATGTCACATTCGATAATATGAATGATTTTTTGTCAAAGGGAGGTAAGTGCAAAATTGAGGGTCTATGTGCCAGCGGTAATCTGTATCTATAAGAGCTAAGTGCCAATTCCGTTCCTAGAAGTTCCGACACTTCATCAAAGAACGCCCTAGTTATATGAGCGGTGTGGTTGAAAGTATATTTGAGCTAAGTGCCAGTCTGGTCATTTGTCATATTGCTATTTTCGTAATCCCACACTGTTATTTTGATTTAACCGTATTCAGATGACAATTGAAAAGTCAGTGTTAACGGCCGCCGGCCGTTAAGAAATCACTTGTTCAAATATTTATTTCAAAACATCATTCTGCTTACAATAACAACATTGAAATCTTGGTCCACAGCGAGTTGGGAGAATAAACCTCTGATTTTCATTTCGCATAGGCTAATAATACATCTTCATTAACCACCTTTACATGCTTGCTTTTACGCCACATTTCAAAATTTTCATTTTCTTTTTGATATCGCTCTTGAGTTATTTTCGGCAGTTAATCAACACTCGCTGCACTGCACATGATTCTCCCAATATTTCTAAAGGAATTTGATTTTGTTCCTTAATTTCATCAATTTCATCCATGGTCGTCGTTAAAGCGAACTTGAGAACACAAAAAACTGACGTTGTTTATAAAACTGCCAAACTGTTCCATGACAACAGAGTGCACGACGTTGGGATTTTTCTTTAGAATTGCGAGGTACGGGGTTTTTTCTTTCTTCGGAATCAAAATATAATCTTTCAACGGGATTACGACAAATGTTTAACGACACACGGCCGATACGCAAATAACGGATTCGGTTAGTTATAATCCTTGGCTGCGCCTCGGATTACAATATCCAACCTCATCCGTTATTTGCTACATATCGGCCTTGTTACGTTAATAACTATATCAGTGTTATATTTTATATTTATATTTTTATATATATTTTTTATGTTACTGTCGATCATATCAGTTCTCTTTCTTTCACTTTTCCTGCAGAGGGATCAGTCATTGAAGCAAAAAAAACCTACGGACCATGCTGCCATACATCTGTGAGGAAAATAGACGAATTTTCATTGACATAATCTCTTGAATACATTTCACATTAGTATAAGTGTATGAAGTTATGTTACCTTGTGTAATAGAAAAATTTTCATGACACTTTGGCTCTTATTACTCTGAACTTAGCTTCTTTTAAAAATGTATTATTCCTGGACTTATCTCTAATAGCATTTTACTACCACCGTAACTATTAAGCTCTTTCTGCCCCTGTCATTTTCATTTTTTTATCGTAGGCAAACCATGTACTGCACAAGAATACTGCTTATTGCACATGATTTAGTATCGGTTAACTTATTAATACGTTATTAATTTATTAAATCTTTTGATATGATTTCTATTTTCTTACCATGCCTAGAGTATTTGGAAATTCCGAAAGCTTCAATTTTGTCAGGAAATACTAACCCTTTTGAATCACATTTGGAAGTGAAGATTGTTATTTTTTGTGAATTATATCATCAATAATAATTGAATGTCTAGTCTAATATATATATATATATATATATATATATATATATATATATATATATATATATATATATATATATATATATATATATATATATTATATCTCTAATATATAAAATTCTCGTGTCGCGGTGTTAGAAGTTAAACTCCTCCGAAATAACTCGACCGATCCTCATGAAATTTTGTGTGCATATCGGGTAGGTCTGAGAATCGGCTAACATCTATTTTTCATCCCCCGAAATGTTGAGAGTGATCCACCCCTTAATTTTTTATTTTTTTTTTCAGACAAACTTTTCTGTTCTATTTTTTTTATGATACAGCATTCAAAAATACATACAACCCTACATTTTCACCCATCTACGATCAACCCCTATTTTTTATTTGTTAAATTCCTTCGAAATGGCTCGACCGATTGTCATGAAATTTTGTGTGCATATCGGTTAGGTCTGAGAATCAGACAAAATCTATTTTTCATCTCCCTGAATGTTGAGGGTAGGCTGAGGGGTGGCCCCTTAATTTTTATTTTTATATTTCAGACAAAATTTTCTGTTCTATTTTTTCATGATATAGCATTCAAAAATACATACAACCCTAAACTTTCACCCCTCTACGATCAACCCCTATTTTTCAAATGTTAAATTCCTTCGAAATGGGTCGACCGATTATCATGAAATTTTGTGTGCATATCGGTTAGGTCTAAGAATCGGACAAAATCTATTTTTCATCTCCCTGAATGTTAAGGGTGGTCCATCACTCAATTTTTATTTTTTATATTATTCTGACAAAATTTTCTGTTCTGTTTTTTTTTATGAATTCAAAAATACATACAACCCTAAATTTTCAGCCCTCTATGATCAACCCCTATTTACATTTGTTGATTATAAACTTCAATTTTTTTGGCAAGATTCTTATTTTTATTTTCTCATGACTTGATGAAATAAAAATTCCATCGCGAATTTCATTTTATTTTTATTTTATCCACAGATCCACAAAAGGGTTGCAAGATGGCAATCGAAAATAACAATAGTCGGTCTGAGAATATATAGTAATATATTTTTCATACCCTACGTGATTAGGGTGGTCCACCCCAAACATTTTTATACATTTTTTTGACAGAATTTTTAATTTTTATTTTTTTATGATGTTGCATTAAAAGTACATACAACTCTAAATTTTCACCCTTCTATCAACAACCCATATTTTTAAATAGCCATTTTAATAATTTAAACAACGTGTGCCGGGTCAGATAGATTGATAGATAGATATAATGATAGATAGATTTTTAAATAGATAGAAAGATTGATAACTATCTAGATAGATAGATAATTAGATAGAAAGAGATACATCGGCAGATAGATGAATAGATAGAAAGATAGATAGATAAAAATAGTTTATATGGCAGAATAACTTTTGCTGGGTTAGATAGATTCATAGATATGTAGATAGATAGATAGAAACATAGATAACTATCTAGATAGATAGATAGATAGATATAGATACATCGGCAGGTAGATGCATAGATAGATAAAAATAATTTATATAGCAGAACAACGTTTGCTCGGTCAGCTAGTATATATATATATTTACACATTTATTATAAAATATAACGCATGACGCACGTTTCGGTGGAACTTCACCTTCTTCAGATGCTAATGGCAAACTACTTAGTTTAATTATGTAGGAAGTTTGAGATGTATAACCGTATTTATTTTGAAGTACTTATTGTATTTGATACGATTATTTATTGAGTAAATTAAGTGAACATCTCCGAATCGACTCATTTTTGAACAGTTATTGATAAACGTCAAAATTTGACGATCCTGTTAGTTTTCGATTGGTAGAGCTACTCTATGCATAAACAGGTATTATCGGAATTATACAAGGCAATTTAACTGAATTGATCGTTCTGAAAATTATACGAAAAAAAAAATCATATAAATATATATCATATATATATATATATATATATATATATATATATATATATATATATATATATATAATATATATATATATATATATATATATATATATATATATATATATATATATATATATATATATATATATACATATATATATATACAGGATGTCCCACCGGGAAAGAACGCGATCTGTATATGGAAAACTACACATAGAAAAATTTTGAAAATTTGACAGTATACTAATGTCGATAGAGGCAACTCGACTGAAATATTTTCAAGACGGTGGCACTTCCGGTTATACCGGAAGTAGATACCAAATTGCTTATTTCAAATAGGATACCCTGTATAATAATATGTCGTACTTTTGACGCTGATTTGCCGCCCAAAAGCGCAACCGTGGTTACGACATGTTAACGGGCAAACATTGACAATAAGTATTTTTATTTTTCACTTGTATATTATATGTTTATTTCACCTTGGATACGGTTGCTATAAACACACTTATTATGCCCTAGACCATAACGCCCGTATTTGCGGGTATAATGGATCAAAACGCCCGCTTATTTTACTAGGAGAACTTAAGCAAATTTCATTGATTAAATACTTCATAATCCTTGTCCTATAAGACTCTGGATTTCTCCAGCCATAAATTATCCGCAGCTTTGCTACATTTTCTATGATATTCTTGGGTAAATTCATTTTCATTTTCATTATTTCTATAAGACTACACAAAGAAAGCAGGAATGAAATTCACTGAATATGATGACAAAAATATTCACAAACTTCAAAATATCAACAAATGACATGCCTACTATGAGAAGGAAAATAGATAGGAGCAATGAAACGATTTTAAAATCGCTTTTTTATTATAATATAATAATTTTTTCGTGAAAAATAAAATCTTTTATGCACCGCATGCGATACTAGATCCTTACGCTCATCGGGCTTAAGGATCTATATAACGCACTTGGTACATAAATAACTATTGCATATAAAAGTCACTCATTCTAGCAGTTATTTCATACGTGTTTTGCTGCTAATTTGTCGCCCAAAATCGCAATCATGATTTTTTCCAACCGCACGAAAAAATAATGCACCCAACGACTGAATTTAACATTTTTAATGTCATTTCATTTCGACTTTTACATTCAACAATATTTATCAGTGAAAATATCCTCTCCTCGAATGCATTGGATGACGGTAAGCTTAGACGAGTAAATACAAATAGAGCTAAATCTTTAAACATGAATTGGTAGGCCGAATTTTTTAAATCTATAACCTTCCTCCAAAAAATAATTATAGGGTTATCAGGGACTGATTCACCAAACATATCTTTCCGATCGACATTTAACAAGTTTCTATATTGTATCTCTATGTCAGATATTCTATTGGGAGTTACAAAAGTAAGTGGCAGCTCAGAAAATGTTGGTCTTTGGACTGGATTTGAAATTATAGCAGGACAAAAACTTCTTATCTGCCGAAAAACATTTGAATGCGAGGGCTTGCGTTTGGTTAATTCAAGTAAAAATACTTTAATAAAATCCACACATTTGCCTTTAATTTCTTCAACCTCTTCCGATAAAATATTATTAGTCGTTAATTCATTTTCAAACTTAGAATATTATATTTTACTTCAGTGGAAATAGAAACACAACTAAAAACTATTAGGCACAAACAAGTGACGAACAAGAGAGAGAATATTAACTTAGTTGTCTATTTATAAGCTATTTATTTCATTTATTTAGATTTTTCTGTGAGAGATTTTTCATTTATTATTTTCTATTAGAATAAATTTTTTTATTTTTGCGAAATGTTTTTTAATGAATATTCGATTTCCAGTATACTTTTCTAGGTTAAAGGACAGAAAAAACTGTATATTCCTGTATTTTTCTCACGTATATTTATTTCAGTACTGCGTAAAAACCAAGCCCCCTCTAGAATTTGTTCAGCACCCTCTAGAAAGCAGTGCTGACTACGGCCCTATATATACATATATATATATATATATATATATATATATATATATATATATATATATATATATATATATATATATATATATATATATATATATATATATATATATATATATATATATATATATATATATATATATATATATATATATATATATATATATATATATATATATATATATACATAAAATGCAGGTCTGGATTGAGGGAAGATCTCGAAACAATTTTCAAGTGTTCTACCTGTCAAATATTCGTTTTATTCACTTGCCGAACGATATATTGGGTCTTTTCTACTACAAATTCTAACGGTTTTTAGTAGGATTTCTTTTTGAAAACCTCCTTATTAAAATGGGTGAAATTAGAAAAGTTGGACCTGGGACCAAGATAGTTTTTGGTTTCATGACATTTTTTAATGCTTGGCACTCTCTCTCTCTCTCTCTCTCTCTCTCTATATATATATATATATATATATATATATATATATATATATATATATATATATATATATATATATATATATATATATATATATATATATATATATATATATATATATATATATATATCTTATCTATATAATACAAGCCGAAAAATTGAATCCAGTCTACAGCAAAAACCATATTTTTTAAATTTCTGAAATTTGGTGGGAAGTTAAGTCTGATCATGTAGATTCCCACTAAGACGGGGTTTTTCAAAATTCCGCCGTTAAGGGGTTGAAAAAGGATAAAACGTGTTTTTTGATGTTTCTCGCAAAATAATGGACTTAGCGATCCCGTTCTTCCACTAAAATGTTAAGTGAAATTAACTCTAGAAAGATTTTTCTCAGTTTTTTGAAATACCATCATTTAGGGGTGCAAAAGGGGTAAGTCTGTTTTTTTATATTGGCTATTTCCGGCAGTATAATCGACTTAGCGATTCCGCTCTTCCACTGAAATGTTCCTTATAATTTTATCAAAAAACCATTTTCTGCATTTTTTGATGTTGTATCATTTAGGGGTTGAAAGAGGGTGAAATGTGGTTTTCGTATATTGGCTATTTTTGGCTGATTCTCGCAAAATAATGGACTTAGCGATCCCGCTCTTTCACGAAAATGTTAAGTAAAATTAACTCTAGAAAGTAGTTTCTCAGTTTTTCGAAATTCCATCATTTAGGGGTGCAAAAGGGGTAAGTCTGTTTTTTTTATATTGGCTATTTCCGGCAAAATAATCGACTTAGCGATTCCGTTCTTCCACTACAATATTCCCTATAATTGTATTAAAAAACCATTTTCTTCATTTTTTGATGTTGTATCATTTAGGGGGTGAAAGAGGGTGAAATGTGTTTTTCGTATATTGGCTATTTTTGGCTGATTCTCGCAAAATAATGGACTTAGCGATCCCGCTCTTTCACGAAAATGTTAAGTAAAATTAACTCTAGAAAGTAGTTTCTCAGTTTTTCGAAATTCCATCATTTAGGGGTGCAAAAGGGGTAAGTCTGTTTTTTTTATATTGGCTATTTCTGGCAAAATAATCGACTTAGCGATTCTGTTCTTCCACTACAATATTCCCTATAATTGTATTAAAAAACCATTTTCTTCATTTTTTGATGTTGTATCATTTAGGGGTTGAAAGAGGGTGAAATGTGGTTTTCGTATATTGGCTATTTTTGGCTGATTCTCGCAAAATAATGGACTTAGCGATCCCGCTCTTTCACGAAAATGTTAAGTAAAATTAACTCTAGAAAGTAGTTTCTCAGTTTTTCGAAATTCCATCATTTAGGGGTGCAAAAGGGGTAAGTCTGTTTTTTTTATATTGGCTATTTCCGGCAAAATAATCGACTTAGCGATTCCGTTCTTCCACTACAATATTCCCTATAATTGTATTAAAAAACCATTTTCTTCATTTTTTGATGTTGTATCATTTAGGGGGTGAAAGAGGGTGAAATGTGTTTTTCGTATATTGGCTATTTTTGGCTGATTCTCGCAAAATAATGGACTTAGCGATCCCGCTCTTTCACGAAAATGTTAAGTAAAATTAACTCTAGAAAGTAGTTTCTCAGTTTTTCGAAATTCCATCATTTAGGGGTGCAAAAGGGGTAAGTCTGTTTTTTTTATATTGGCTATTTCTGGCAAAATAATCGACTTCGCGATTCTGTTCTTCCACTACAATATTCCCTATAATTGTATTAAAAAACCATTTTCTTCATTTTTTGATGTTGTATCATTTAGGGGTTGAAAGAGGGTGAAATGTGGTTTTCGTATATTGGCTATTTTTGGCTGATTCTCGCAAAATAATGGACTTAGCGATCCCGCTCTTTCACGAAAATGTTAAGTAAAATTAACTCTAGAAAGTAGTTTCTCAGTTTTTCGAAATTCCATCATTTAGGGGTGCAAAAGGGTAAGTCTGTTTTTTTTATATTGGCTATTTCCGGCAAAATAATCGACTTAGCGATTCCGTTCTTCCACTACAATATTCCCTATAATTGTATTAAAAAACCATTTTCTTCATTTTTTGATGTTGTATCATTTAGGGGGTGAAAGAGGGTGAAATGTGTTTTTCGTATATTGGCTATTTTTGGCTGATTCTCGCAAAATAATGGACTTAGTGATCCCGCTCTTTCACGAAAATATTAAGTAAAATTAACTTTAGAAAGTAGTTTCTCAGTTTTTTGAAATCCCATCATTTAGGGGTGAAAAAGGAGTGAGTCTGTTTTTTTTATTGGCTATTTCTGGCAAAATAATCGACTTAGCGATTTCATTCGGCCACTAAAATGTTCCTTATAATTATCTTGAAAAACCACTTTCTCCATTTTTTTAAAATTCGATCATTCAGGGGTTGAACGGGGGTGGAATAAATTTTTGGTATTATTACGAATTACGAATATCAACTATGTCTTAATAAATTCATACGTATACATATATGGATACGCGGGCGAAGCCGCGACGGGTCCCGCTAGTATATATATATATATATATATATATATATATATATATATATATATATATATATATATATATATATATATATATATATATATATATATATAAATATATTGAGATATAGTTATATATATAGATATATATATATATATATATATATATATATATATATATATATATATATATATATATATATATATATATATATATATATATTTATAGAGAGAGAGAGTGCCAAGCATTAAAAAATGTCATGAAACCAAAAACTTTCTTGGTCCTAGATCCAACTTTGCTAATCTCACCCATTTTAATAAGCAGCTTTTCAAAGTGAAAACCTACTAAAAACCGTTAGAATTTGAAGTAGAAAAGACCCAATATATCGTTCGGCAAGTGAATAAAACGAGCATTTGACAAGTAGCACACTTGAAAATTGTTTCGAGATCTTCCCTTAAATCCAGACCTGCATTTTCGAACGCGTGATACGAAGAGCATTTTTTTATGTCACAGGAGGCTATAAATCGACCGTAGTTTCGTCAGTTTATGTGACATCATCGTATTTGTTTTATGTCGCCATTAGGATCGTCCCTCGTTAATAACTTGGGGGAATTAATAGATTATTTTCGGGAAATAATCTATATATCAGTGAATTTATTGAGGCGTTTCCAGTAGCACTTTCACGTTTACTACATAATAATATTGGTATTATTATCTGCTCGTTAATCTTTCATTAAATGGATTTTCAGGAGATATATATTATATTGCCTGCTATCGGCTATATTTAAATGATTAATCACAATAAACAAGAATTATGCATATACGTATATACAGTGTGAACCATTGAAAATGTAACCACTCCTGTAGAATAGGTACGCATTTTTCAATCAATCCCATTTTTTTAAAAATATTAAGCATCAAAAAATCATTTTGGCACAAATTTCATAACTTTTGTTTCACTTCCAAGGCCCTCTTTATTATTTTCCTTAATCGAAAACGGCAAAAGTGTATTACGCAATTTTTGTTTTCTGATTTGACTACACCACTGGATTCGTAGTCGTTATAAATCAAAAATTCATGAAATTATATTGGTCAACAACGTCGTTACAACAACTTCAATTTTTGACACAAAATGTTTGCTTTGTAATTTTTATTTAGATTATAAACATATTTAAAATCTGGAAACACTGCCGATATAAAGTGGAATACCAATGAACTTGTACAGTGAAAGTCAAAAGTCAATTTTTCTGCATGTTCTAAAACCCAAAATTTAACCATCAGATATTAAATTGTAACATTTCTTTACGAGGTGCTTCAAAAAAATTATTGAATATATATATATATATATATATATATATATATATATATATATATATATATATATATATATTTATTATATATAAATATATATATATATATATATATATATATATATATATATATATATATATATATATATATATATATATATATATATATATATATATATATATATATATATATATATATATATATATATATATATATATATATCAATGGCGGCTCGTGAGGTTTTGGTTTGAGGAGGCTACAAGAGGTGTTAAAAAATACACCATAGGCGAAAATTTTTAGGATTTCAAGGTCAACCGCCTTATAATTTAAAGAAAATCAAAGTAAAACAAGCACCCTCAGCTATTAATTTCTTTTCACTTTCGAGTGTCTACCTTGAGACCTACAACTCCTATTTACAATATTCACAAAAACTCTTCTCAGCCAATTAATCAATTCATCTATTCACCAAATTTTTTTTTCTTTCACAAAATAGGTACCTACCTACCTACTTAACGAATTTTTTAACAGCTGGTGAGAGCAAATAAAAAGTTATTATATATTTTTGAAGATTAGCGGGATTCTGCGATCTTTAACGTTAGCAAAATGATCTATAATATCCTCATAAAATTTTTTGTCTTTCGCCAAAATTTTTACCAATTCCTTTTCAATAGACAACAAACTAATATTTTTCAAACGATCCTGGCTCATTGAATTTCGTAAATAAGTTTTAATTCTTTTAAGAGTGGAAAACGAGCGCTCTACGGAAGCCGATGTCACCGGGATAGAAACAATTAGACATAAGAGTTTATAAACTTGGGGTCAATCTTGATTCAAATCATTATCAAAAAGTTATTTAATAGTCCTCACATGATTTTCATTTTGCCCCAAAATTTCATTGTCATTATAAACAACACACCGTTCACTTTTTATGGCCACCTTATCAAAAAAAGTGTATTTTTGACATAAATTTTCCAAAAGGTTATCTGGAAAATTAGCCAAAAATCCGGTTAACAAAATTTTATTGAGTAAATCGAAGAAATGCAGTTCTTTCAAATCAGAGAACCTAATTTCTATTTGACCCCTAATAGTATCCAAAATTTCATAAAATATTTGCTTATAGTGAAGCTCCATATCTGCGTAACTGAATTTCTTTCGCTTTGGGCTAAATTGAGTCGTATCATCAGTAGTTTGAAATACAGAAAATAGTTTTTTAAAATAAACTTCTGTACGAAATACTAAAATTTTTTCCAAAAGAAACTTAGCCGATTTCATGAGTAAATTACATCTGAAAACTTGTGCTGTAAGATTTGAAAAACTATTTCTGTTTGATCAAAAATTAATTTAAAGATGTTTCAAAAATATATAAATTGCTCATCTTGTAAGTAATATATTAATCCGCGTGCTGTATTTAAAGTTACTTTATCGGTGAAAAATTCCTCACTTTCAACTAGGTATAGAATTAAATCCTCAAATCCTGAGCGGCCCCAAACAGAGACATTTTCACTAGTAAAAAGTAAACACTGTCAACAAAAAATTTATTTTTTACCTGTGATCCGGTTAGGCAAGGATGTCTCTCATAATTCCTTATATTAAAACCGCGGTTTTGTTGTCTGTTACGCTACACCAAATTGTTTAATTCAGGGGTAGGTCGCAATGTTTTTATCAAAACTTTATCCTCATAACTTAGTGCACTAAATTTATGGGATAACAAATATTCCACTAAGTCACCATTGAAATTTTTGAAATTAACTTCAGTAACCAAACTCATTTTAAAACAATACGCGAGCAATATAAGTAAACACGCTGCCATTAGTAACTACGATCACACTACGATTCAATTAATGATGCTTTCCAACGAATTCACTCGATGTCACGCGAAATTCTATAGTTGTGATTGGTCGACATTGTATAAGACTGGGTTCCTATCGGTGTTGCCATTTACATGTGTTTTGCTTTTCTATTGCAATGAAGTATTCATTCGCAGTAGTCGCACCGTTGTTTGCTTTTCTGTGTCAGGCATAATGAACGTTGAGACTATACCTTTTTATGCCTCCGCAGCGTTGCCACAAATCTTGAAATGAATGAAATGCAGTAAATGTAAATACCTTCTATCTTAATTAATGAATTATATTATATAATGTAGGGAAGGTAGGTGCATAAAATAATATGATTTTGATTAATATGAATATGCTGAATGCTGACTGTTCAATATAATATATATATTAGTGATACACGGAATATTATTGAGGAGGCTTAGCCTCCTTAGCCTCCTTTGACTAGCCGCCCCTGATATATATATATATATATATATATATATATATATATATATATATATATATATATATATATATATATATATATATATATATATATATATATATATATATATATATATATATATATATATATATATATATATATATATATATATATATATATATATATATATATAAAACAACATATGGCAGATAATATTCTTCTCAGGATTATATGAAGTAGAGGTCATTATTATTTGAATTATGTACATGGACTTCAAATTGATATCAAATGTAATTTATTTTTATTTGGAAACGCAACTATATCTATTATATATGAACAAATGTATTCGAATACTTGATATTTTGGTTGTATTTTATGAGTGTTTGATAGGTAATACACTTTTCTTTGTAATGTAACACCCCACATGCATACGTCATTTCATATTATAAGCTCTTTAAAAAGTCTTTATTATCTTTAAATTTTGTTTTCCTTTTCTTCATTTAAAAAAACAATATGAATCTATATTATTTCTGAAACTTTGATATCTTTTCAGGATATGAATCAACCTCATCTCCCACGACTTCCAGTTTGGATTGCCTCAGCTTAATCGTGCAAAACATTACCAATGCTAAAACAATTGAATCATCAGAGCCAACTTGACACTGTGATATAAGTAATAAATTAATAAATTTGATCCTAGTGGTTTTTAACCTCCCATCCTGAAAACAATAAACCTTCGTATTTCATATTTTAACCTCTATCCATAACAATTTTGATTTTCAAGTCGCCTCTATGATATACATTTATATATATATATATATATATATATATATATATATATATATATATATATATATATATATATATATATATATATATATATATATATATATATATATATATATATATATATATATATATATATATATATATATATATACTTGAAAATTCTCAAATTTCTTGAACCGTTTCACTATATTCTAGGACATTGAATTTTTCTTGGGAATATTGGTTCAACATTGGTAGTTAAAACTCCATAAATTTTTTGTTTATATTATATTAAAACGTTTCGACCAACATATGTAGTCTTCTTCAGTTTGGAATTACTTTAATCAAAAAAGGAAATCTTCACTATGACATTTATACTTTTCAAAAATTTTTCTCATAAAAAAAAAAAAATATATATATATATATATATATATATATATATATATAAATATATATATATATATATATATATATATATGTATATATATATGTATATATATTTATATATATATATATATATATATATATATATATATATATATATATATATGTATATATATATATATATATATATATATATATATATATAGGGTGTCGCACAGGGTCATATGTATATATATATATATATATATATATATATATATATATATATATATATATATATATATATATATATATATATATATATATATTTATATATATATATTTATATATTTATATATATATATAAATATATATATTTATATATATATATATATATATATATATATATATATTTGTTAAAAATAAATATTATATAGGTATATATATATATATATATATATATATATATATCTATATATATATATATATATATATATATATATATATATATATATATATATATTTATATTATTATATATATATATATATATATATATATATATATATATCGTTTGGGTTTCGACGTGCGAACTCCAACCACTTATCTCTCATTATTTTCTTGTTTGGAACATGTACAAATACTTTGTTGGGTGTTCTTATTGATGTGTTTTTACACTGCGGTACTGCACACTACTCATAATTTTTTGAATTCATTTTTATCACACAAATTAATTTGATGTTTTGTTTACTTTCTTCGCTACGCATAGACACAATGACATGTTTACCTAAGCGTGACGTCAGACCGACGCCATGACAACTGCTAGCTGTTTTCGCGCACTATTTAAAAAATATTAGAAAAATGGCTTCAAACTTCATTAAACTTAAGTTTATTACCGAAATAAAGATTTTTTCGTGAATTGTAAATGTGTACCCACGTTACGGAAGAATATTTCAAAATCTTTCGTCAAGCCTATTACAAGCAGCTGGTACTTCCGCTTATACCGGGAGTCGATACCAACTTGCTCATTTCAAATGGAACATCCTTTATATTTTAGGGTTTTCGAAAAGAGCATAAAATTCGTCGAAAATTTGAAGAATACCCTATGCCTAAACCTAGCCGTTTCAGAGATATTTGACATTTTATAGAAAATTTGACAGGTGCAACGGTTTACAAGAACCGGTATAACTTTCTTCCTGTAAAAGATACTCATTTGCTTCTTGTCACATGAAAAGAACACAACAAGAACTACGTTCTACGACTGAAATTAATTCAATAATATCATACCAAATGGTCCGTTTTTCGCGTCACATTTCGTCAACTTCAAACCGCGAAAACTTGTTTAGGTCAAATGGAACACCCTGTATTTTTTTACGTCAAGTTGTGTAAAATTGAATTCCCTTCTTTCTGTTATTGGCATTGTGGGGGTTAAGGTTACAACTTTTTGAAATATTTGTGATTTTATTAGAAATTCATGAATTGTTGTAATCAATTCATCAAAATAGCCATGATTAGAAACAATCAGTCATTATCTTATGTAATGAGGAATTAAGTTCTACTTCGTGTAAATCGTGTGAATTTTTTTTTATTTTAGTTTTTAAAATTTTTATTTATTTATAAATTTTTTTTTTCAATTTTTTTTTTATTTTTTTTTAAAATTTACAGCTTTATTCCTCATTGAGTAGTTAAATTAATCCCACGAAGACTTTTTAAATTTATTTATTATTTATGGAGAATCTAAGTAATAAATTATATCAAGAACTTGCAGCACATTTGCTACTCGATATCCAGAAAAACAGAAACACGAAAGAAATTATTAAATATTAAAAAACGCGTGAGTCAACAGAAAGAATTAGTAATACTCTTAACAAGATTTAATATAAAATACAAAGAAATAAGACAAAGTAAAACAATCAATAATTTATTAGGTATTAAAATATTTTTCTTATCTCACATATTCATATAATCACAAATTCTATAAAAACAACAATATATCACCAAATCGATCACTAAATGAAAAACAAATCTGATTTAACTCATGTGCGAATAAAAAAAAAGGGCTGGGACATTTGTAAAAATCAATGCAATAATAAATTCAACAATTGAAAGCAACAAAAAATCAAATTTTGTTTATACCTACAAAAGAGTTGGCAATATATTATGAGATTCAGCTTAATGTATAATTCAATGTACAAAAAATATTTACACCTGATGTTCACAAGACGTAAGAAATTTGTTCCGATATAACTATATTACACCATCTGGTTGCTATCCATTCACGCCAGTATTTCCCTGAAACAAAAAATTAGCTAGTTAGAATAGAAAAAGGATTAAATTGAAAAAGGATAAAATAACCTTATTAGCAGGTTTTCACTTTGAAAACCTGCTTATTAAAATGGGTGCGATTAGCAAAGTTGGACCTAGGACCCAAATAGTTTTTCGTTTCATGAGTTTTTATGATGCTTTGCACCAAAAACTCAATTTCATATATATATATATATATATATATATATATATATATATATATATATATATATATATATATATATATATATATATATATATATCTTATATATAATATATATAAAATTCTCGTGTCACAGTTTTCGTTCCCATACTCCTCCGAAACGGCTTGACCGATTCTCATGAAATTTTGTGAGCATATTGATTACGTCTGAGAATCGGCCAACATTTATTTTTAATCCCCCTAAATGTTAACGGTAATCCACCCCTAAATTTTTTTTTTCATTTTTTAGACAAAATTTTTTGTTTTTATTTTTTTATGATACAGCATACAAAAATACATACAATCCTAAATTTTCACCCTTCTACGATCAACCCTTATTTTTTTATTTGTTAAACTCCTTCGAAATGACTCGACTGATTCTCATAAAATTTTGTGTGCACATCGGTTAGGTCTGAGAATCCGACAAAATCTATTTTTCATCCCCCTAAATGTTGAGGGTAGTCCACCCCTTAATTTTTTTGTTTATTTTTCTGACAACATTTTCTTTTCTATTTTTTTATGATACAGCATTCAAAAATATATACAACCCTAAATTTTCACCCCTCTACGATCAACCCCTATTTAGATAGATAAAAATAATTTATATGGCAGAACAACGTTTGCCGGGTCAGATAGATAAGATAGATATGTAGATAGATAACCATCCAGATAGATAGATAGAGATACATTAGCAGATAGATGAATATATAGAAAGACAGATAGATAAAAATAATTTTTATGGCAGAACAACGTTTGCCGGGTTAGATAGATAGGTATGTAGATAGATAGATAGAAAGACAGATAACTATCTAGATAGATAGATAGATAGGTAGATATACATCGGTAGATACATGAATAGATAGAAAGATAGATAGATAAAAATAATTTATATGGCAGAACAACGTTTGCCGGGTCAGCTAGTATTTATCTTATATATAAAATTCTCGTGTCACAATGTTCGTTCCCATACTCCTCCGAAACGGCTTGACCGATTCTCATGAAATTTTGTGAGCATATTGAGTAGGTCTGAGAATCGGCCAACATCTATTTTTCATCCCCCTAAATGTTATGGGTAGTCCACCCCTAAATTTTTATTTTTATTTTTTAGACAAAATTTCTTGTTTTTATTTTTTTATGATACAGCATACAAAAATACATACAATCATAAATTTGCACCCTTCTACGATCAACCCCTATTTTTTATTTGTTAAACTCCTTCGAAATGACTCGACCGATTCTCATGAAATTTTGTGTGCATATCAGTTAGCTCTGAGAATCCGACAAAATCTATTTTTCATCCCCCTAAATGTTAAGGGAGGTCCACCCCTTAATTTTTTATTAATAATTTTCAGACAAAATTTTCCGTTCTATTTTTTTTATGATACAACATTCAAAAATACATCCAACCCTAAATTTTCACCCCTTTACGATCAACCCCTATTTTTATACGCCTAATGATTAACATTTTTATGAATTTTTTGAACAAATTTTTTTTTGATTTTTTATGATGTTGCTTTAAAAAATACATACAACTCTAAATTTTCACCCTTCTATCAACAACCCATATTTTTCAATAGTCATTTTAATAATTTAAACAACGTTTGCCGGGTCAGATAGATTGATAGATAGATAACTAGATAGATAGATAGATAGATAGATAGATGAATAGATAGAAAGACAGATGGATAAAAATAATTTATATGGCTGAACGTTTGCCCGGTCAGATTTCTTTATAAAGTTATATATATATATATATATATATATATATATATATATATATATATATATATATATATATATATATATACACACCCAAGAGAAAGGTAGGATTCGAACCCACTATCCTCGGTTTACAGGCGATACATCCTATCGCTGGGCTACAGAGGCCTCTTGGGTTTATGTGTGTGTATTTTAATTTTTAATCTTGAATTTTTTGTTAAATACCCGTGCGAAGCAGGGACGGGCCGCAAGTTATGAAATAAATTAGTAAAATGTTGAATTTTCTCGAAAACAAGGTGTATTCGACGTAAATATATTGCAATTCTAAAAATCTAAGTGATGAACATCAACACTTACCCCGTAAGTTCTCTTCCCGCAACTAGACCCGTTCTTGACCTCGACCTCACAAGTTGCGCCCTCCTCTCAGCTGAAAAAAATAGAGAAATTCTTTTAGGAAAAATGCTTGAGCGATGTAAAATCAATAAAGCATGCCTCCTTTACCCAACATCAGTTCATGCAGATGGGTTATTTTATCTATTGAGGGTGCATTGTTTGTTCTAAGTTCAAGTACTATTCTACTGAGGCGGTGCATGTCGAAGTTTCGAAGAATTGTTCATATTTTTGGCAAAAAAAAAATTAAAACAATAACCTGTTATTATTTTAATATATTATTAAGTATATATTATTTCTATTCAGTTCAAATTCGAGTAGACGTTCGAATTGTTCTATAATATCCAAGTATTTCTGTGAAAAATGTTGAATTATCAATAGCACACTTGTGCCAAGTGTAACTACAACTGCTAATTTTAGCTTGACACCATAAATTTCTTTTGAATTTATGAGATTTTCTGGAAATTAAATCGTCAGAGGAGAGTTTTTATTGCCTCATCATGAGAAGTGCGGTTATCTACAACTGCAAATTTTAGTTTGATACCTTGAATTTCTGTAAAATATTTGAAATTTACTGAAAAATTAAATCGTTAGAGGAGAGTTTTTTATTGCCTCATCATGATAAATGGGGTCATCTACAACTGCAAGTTTGACAATATAAATTTCTTTTAAATTTATAAAATTTCCTGGAAATTAAATCGTCAGAGGATAGTTTTTTATTGCCTCATCATGATAAGTGGGGTTATGTACAACTGCAAGTTTGACACCATACATTTCTTTTGAATTCATGAAATTTCCTGAAAAATTAAATAGTCAGAAGAGAGTTTTTTATTGCCTCATCATGATAAATGGGGTTATCTACAACTGCAAATTTTACACCATGAATTTATTTTAAATTTAGAAAATTTCCTGAAAATTAAATTGTCAGAGGAGAGTTTTTTATTGCCTCATCATGATAAATGGGGTCATCTACAACTGCAAGTTTGACACCATAAATTTCTTTCAAATTTATGAAATTTCCTGAAAATTAAATGTTCAGCGGAGAGTTTTTTATTGCCTTATCATGATAAGTGGGTTGTCTGCAACTGCAAGTTCGACACCATAAATTTCCTTTAAATTTATGAAATTTTCATTTCATGAAATTTCCATTAAATCTTCGGAGCAGAGTTTTTTATTGCCTTATCATGATAACTCGGGTTACCTATAACTGCAAATTTTGAATTGACAATTTTTTTTTTATTTATGAATTTTCGAGGGAAATTAAATCTTCAGAGGTGAGTTTTTAAACCCTCCTTATGATAAGTAGGGTTATCTATAATTTCAGATTTTAGTTCAACACCTTACATTTCTTTTAAATTCAAGAAATTCCCAGGGAGAATGAATCGTCAGAGGAGTTTTTTATTTCCTCATCATAAGTGGGGTCATATCGACGACAACTCTGCAAATTTCAGTTTTCAATTTTTTTTTGAAATTATGAAATTTCCTGGGAAATCAAATCCTCAGAGCACAGTTTTATTGAATCATCATGATAAGTATAACTTAAACCAGGCAAATCTGATTGTCTGAGCTATATTATGAATAATTTTGAAATTTCTAAAGATTTCAAGTCTTTGCCATATCTCGATTTATGTATACTTTGGAAATCGTCCACTATTAGCTTCTAAATTTCGAAATATAGGTTAAAAAGATAATTGATATTCTTCAAATATTTTTACAGATACCAAATAGAAATATGAATTATATGAACCGAAGTGCAAAACGTTGAAATTCCTATTTGAATTCTTTGAAAATACGTGATAACGAAAAAAGTTGTATTTTCACCCCTTGTTCCTTATGATACTAGATTAAAGTGTAACGAATACATGAACCACTGGTAGTGAAATGTATGCATTTGTTGACTTTATAAAGAAATGAAATCTAACTTTTCACAGGTTGAAATAAAATATATTGAATGAACGCGTTTCGTCATAGCATTGCGATCCTCTCCGATAGCCAAGCAGCCATCAAAGCGTTGAGCTCTTATAGCATCAACTCAAAGATGGTTTGTGAATGCCTAGACAAACTAAACGATCTGGGCAGGAACAACAAAGTGATCCTCCTCTGGGTGCCGGGGCACGTCGGAGTGAAGGGTAATGAACAAGCAGACACCCTGGCACGAAAGGGTGCGTCAACGCCACTAATCGGGCCAGAGCCTTTCTGCGGACTTGGAAAATCTTACCTCCAAGAAGAACTCAATAAAGCTGAAGAAGCAATGAGAGCAACATACTGGCAAAGACTTCCAGGACTGAGGCAGGCCAAAGATCTCCTCGGAAAGTTCAACCGAGCAAGATCGAAGACACTGATTAACCTCAGCAAAACTAGTCTAAATACAATCACAGGATTTCTTACGGGGCATTGCAGACTCAAAGAACACCTAAGGAAGCTAGGTTTAGAGGGGGACAGCACCTGCAGATTCTGCAAGGAACGTCCAGGAACACCCCACCATATACTGATGAAGTGCTATGCTGCGCACCATGAAAGACTGAACACACTGGGATCATACCAGCTGACTGTAGAAGAAATACCACGAATAGACCCCCTTAAAATCCTCAAATTCCTGAAGGTATTGAGGCTTGAGGCGCTGCTGTAAAACGAGAACACATCGAGAAGCAGAAGAAGATGGGGCACAATAGATCAAATTTGTTCCATAAAATAATGTCTACGTATTGTAGGTTTATATTCAATTATATAGCGTGGCGATACGTTATCCCCTCGTTATATACACTCTTGCGTCTAATTCTTTTATTACGTTGACGACCGAGTGGTCTAAGTACTGAGCCCTGTTGTGCCGTATTTCTGGGATCGAATCCCAGAGGTTACTCCTGGCTTTTTTAATTTTTTTATTTACAATCTCGTAAGAGCTCTTAGCGCTTAGCCCCACATTTCAATATTAATTATTTCAACTTGGATTAGTCGCACGCACATGTTTCCGAAGGAACTTCGTTCCTACCTGGTGTCCCATGACACCGTTTTTCTTTTTTATTTCAACCTGTGAAAAGTTAGTTTTTATTTCTTTGTAAAGTGATTATGAGCTTTCACCAAGTAAATGCCAATTCAATTCAATGTATGCAATTGTGTTGTACTGAAAGCAAAACGGCATACACATTCCCATATTTGTATCACTCAACTCACCCGTAGTTTTCCGAATAGATAACCTTTCAAGAAAAATTAAACAACAATGTTATTTTATGCGAGAATTACACTAAATTCGATGCAAACACTATGAATTATTAAAACAATGATTAATAATAACAATTTACACATTTATTAAAAGAAATAACGCATGACGCACGTTTCGGTGGAACTTCACCTTCTTCAGATGCTTAAAGCAAACTAACTATGTTTCTCTGTTATATCGAAAACAAGAAATGAAGAGATGACAAATTGTGTAGAAGGGGTAAATAGAAAGATGGCTACAAATAATTATTAGAAAAGGAAAAACCAATTCTGAACTGCTAGTCAGGTAGTTCGGTAATTTTGAAAAGATTAAGAGGGGGGCTTGAAGTATGATCGATTTGGCTGTTCAATAGGAGACCGGAATGTTTCTATTTATTTATCTGTAATGATTCTAAAAAATTAAGTTTAATTCCCTTACTTTCAGTATTTAATATTTTAAAATCGAAATTGAATGTGTAATTTTCTTGGATTAAATGGTTTGCGTAATGTAGGATTAAATGGTAAGCTACGTTTGTAGAATTTCAGAACACAAACGTAGCTTTGTGTTCTGAAAAAATCAATCCAATAGTGATATCGAATACAAAACAATTATATATATATATATATATATATATATATATATATATATATATATATATATATATATATATATATATATATATATATATATGTATATATATATATATATATATATATATATATATATATATATATATATATATATATATATATATACATGTATATATACATGTATATAATATATATATATATATATATATATATATATATATATATATATATATATATGGCGTTTCGCCATGACATTCGTGGCTTTATCAAAACTTTTGAAAAAATTGAATCAACAGACAGGTCTGTTGATATTAGATGGGAAGGGAACCACAGAAACCTTCACCCACGTAATGTACACAATAGGTTTAAAATATTTGATTGTTGTCTTTAAAAAGACATTACTTGTAATTTTGGAGATCACATGTTCTAAACTATACTCTTTTTAGAAAAATAGAAAATTCTAAAAGTTTAGATTTTGTCTAAGAAGATGAGTTGTTATGGTTAGAGTTTGTTTGATGAATTATTTTGTTTTGATTCATGTTGTTTCTTAGAAAAATTAAAGAATTAAATCTGCGTATATTGAACTCAAATGTTTGATATCTGTTCTATCATTTACGACTTTATTTGAATTTTTTTGAATATGTAACATTTCAAAAATTTCTCTGCGTTTTTGATCTTTTTCTATTTCTAAAATTTTTGTGCTATTAAAGTTGAAAGTATGATTCTCATTGTTTTTATGTTTTATTAGTGCTGTGGTTTGTGTTCTGGTATATTTGTGTGATTTTAGTCTTTCTTCTAAATTTTGAAAAGTTTGTCCTATATATGATTTATCACAATTATTACAGGGTGTACTATAAACAACATGAGATTCTTGGTGTTTTACTTTTTAATTTAGAATATATTTGTTTAATTTGATTTTGTGCGGTGTGGGCTACTTTAATATCGTGTGGATTTAAAATTTGTGAAATTTTATTACTTAAATGAGGAATATATGGGAGAGGAATATATTTTTTGTTAATATTTTCTTTTTTTGATGTTTCTAATGTGTTGTTAAGTTTATGAATTCTATTTTTAGTGCCACAGCCGAAAAATTTTAGCGAAACATAGTAGTCTTTTTCTATTCAAAATTTTTTTCAAATCAATTAATGTCAAAGAAATTTCAATTTTTTCAAAAGTTTCGATAAAGCCACGAATGTCGTGGCGAAACGTCAACTTTTTAATAAAATCGAGTTTTTTGAGATTCAACAAGCCTGTTATTGCTAATAATTATCAAGAGATTATATATATATATATATATATATATATATATATATATATATATATATATATATATATATATATAAACCAATACAAAATAGAAACTGACGCCCAATTCAGTGATATTAAATGAAGTATATAATCAGAGTGCTCAAGATATGATAGAAAACATAACCTTAATCTACTTGTAGAAGGCCGACAGAAATGGAAATAAATATTTTCCATAGTTATTAACTAAAATATGTATATAATAATATTTATCAAGTATTATAAACAATATATCCTTAAGTCAAGAGCAAATAAACTAAACTTTCATCAAATAATCACGAAGAAGTAAAATAAAAAGTAATCTTCAATTGACTCACCTCCAGCAGGCCTATGGGCCCTTTTTCTCTTCTGTTCCCTACTAAACGCACTACCAGTCTGTAGGGCTTCCAGCAAACTGAAAATGATAAAAACAATATGAGAGAAATGAAATGAATAAATACATATATATATATATATATATATATATATATATATATATATATATATATATATATATATATATATATATATATATGAAAAACTTGGTTCTCGGGATGAACCGCGTAAAAGATTTGAAAAATCTCGACGTTTCGGCTCCTTTTGCGAAGCCATCTTCAGGAGAATTAGAAGGGAAACTAATTCAGATGACTCTGAAGAGTAGGCAGGTTGAGACTTCAGAGTTGACAGGAAGTAGTACGGTTGGTGGAGTAGGCAGGTTGAGACCTCGCAGTCGTATTATTTCCGATTCCTCCTAATTCGATTCGTGGAGTAGGCAGATTGAGGCCACGTATCTGAATTAGTTTCCCTTCTAATTCTCCTGAAGATGGCTTCGCAAAAAGAGCCGAAACGTCGAGATTTTTCAAATCTTTTACGCGGTTCATCCCGAGAACCAAGTTTTTCAAATACTTCCGACCGCGGAAATCTTTCTGAACATATATATATATATATATATATATATATATATATATATATATATATATATATATATATATATATATATAGTAAAACGTAAATATTGGGAATGCAGCTGGTACAATGAAAAACTCTTTAAAGTTGATCGAAGCTTTCGGAACTTTTATTGATTATTTCCATTTTCAGGGATTCTAAAAAAGTTTAAAAATAGTAGTAACAGTTGCAACTTATTGTAGTTTTGAGCTCTTACATCTTTGGTGAGGATGAGTACAAGGATGTTAAACATTATTTTAAAAACCATTACTACCATCACACATATATAGTGACCTCAGCAAAACATAAATTGACGCAAAATGGAAAAAATTACACACTTAGTACCTAGTGAAATTATAGTTGTAACACATCAAAATTAACTAAATGATGTGTTACAACTATAATTTCACTACTAAGTGTGTAATTTTTTCCATTTTGCGTCAATTTATGTTTTGCTGAGGTCACTATATATGTGTGACGGTAGTAATGGTTTTTAAAAAAATGCTTAACATCCTTGTACTCATCCTCACCAAAGATGTAAGAGCTCAAAACTACAATAAGTTGCAACTGTCACTACTGTTTTTAAACTTTTTTAGAATCCCTGAAGATGGAAATAATCAATAAAATTTCCGAAAGCTTGGATCAACTTTAAAGAGTTTTATATATATATATATATATATATATATATATATATATATATATATATATATATATATATGAAAAACTTAGTTCTCGGAATGAACCATGTAAAAGATTTGAAAAATCTCGACGTTTCGGCTCCTTTTGCGAAGCCATCTTCAGGAGAATTAGAAGGGAAATAATTCAGATACGTGGCCTCAATCTGCCTACTCCACGGATCGAATTAGAAGGAATCGGAAATAATACGATTGCGTGGTATCAATCTGCCTACTTCACCAACCGTACTGCTTCCTGTCAACTCTAAAGTCTCAACCTGCCTACTCTTCAGAGTCAACTGACGGGCCGATCGTCGCGTGGCCGTATTTATAGGGAAAGGGGGCGGGTAGTCCATTGACGTAGTATTGACGTCAATGGGGTATTCACGCACGGTATCAGTGCGGGATGCACTCTGATTGGGTGTGACATGGCGACCGCTGAGAAGTGGTCCTTCAAATCTTTTACGCGGTTCATTCCGAGAACCAAGTTTTTCAAATACTTCCGACCGCGGAAATCTTTCTGAACATATATATATATATATATATATATATATATATATATATATATATATATATATATATATATATATATATATATATATATATATATATATATATATATATATATATATATATATATATATATATATATATATATATATATATATATATATATATATATATATATATATATATATATATATATATATATATGAGAGGCAGTTGAATATTCGAAGTGAAGGATCGGTTATAAAATTTCAAATGCGTTGTAATATTGTTATTGTTAAAAATAAGTTTAAAAATGAGCTGTTATGTGTAATTGTGTTAACCCTTACTGTAGATTCGGCGAGAATATATTACTCTAAGTTATTACGAAATATAGATTTGAGAAAGGCTGAAAATCCAGCCGAAACGTTATCTGTCTTCTTGTATGACTTAAAACTTATGTTTTCATTGTGCTCAAACCCAAGAACATAAAAACTTATGAACAAAATTATATAACAGAAACAAGGCACTTCACTGTCGAGTTCTCTTCGAAAAAAATTTCCATAGAATTTAATAGAAATAAAAAAAAATAAGAAATGACAACTCGGCATTCGAAAAACGAAAATTCAAAGAGTAAATCCTGGAAAAATAATATACTATTTTACAGTGTTAACAAAATTTCGAACTATATTGATAAATGACAGCAAGAAAATGCCCAGAAGCGGCAAAAATGTCCGATCCCTATCTCAATACCGAAAGGTGAAGGGTAAGCTCTAAATTTACAATTTCAGGAATACCTTTCTTCCAGATAATCTCATTTAACCTGTGCCCAATGCCCATTAGGTTGTCCCGTAGGGACAGCGTTATAAATTCTATTCAACTGTTACTAAAAATTCTTGTACAAAATCAACATTGAAAGATGAAATAGTTAATAACTTCTAGGCCCATCGCTGGTAACGATATTTTATTTTTCGTAATCCCATACTGTTATTTTGATTTAACGGTATTCAGATGACAATTGAAAAGTCAGTGTTAACGGCCGGCGGCCGTTAAGAAATCACTTGTTCAAATATTTATTTCAAAACATCATTCTGCTTACAATAACAACATTGAAAGCTTGGTCCGCAGCGAGTTGGGAGAATAAACCTCTGATTTTCATTTCGCATAGGCTAATAATACATCTTCATTGACCACCTTTACATTCTTGCTTTTATCCCATATTCCAAAATTTTCATATTTTTTTTGATATCGCTCTTGAGTTATTTTCGGCAGTTAATCAACACTCTCTGCACTGCACATGATTCTCCCAATATTTCTAAAGGAATTGGATTTTGTTTCTCAATTTCGTCAATTTCATCCATGGTCGTCGTTAAAGCGAACTTGAGAACACAAAAAACTGACGTTGTTTATAAAGCTGTCAAACTGTTCCATGACAACAGAGTGCACGACGTTGGGATGTTTCTTTAGAATTGCGAGGTACGGGGTTTTTTCTTTCTTCGGAATCAAAATATAATCTTTCAACGGGATTACGAAAAATTTTTTTCGTAATCCCATACTGTTATTTTGATTTAACGATATTCAGATGACAATTGAAAAGTCAGTGTTAACGGCCGCCGGCCGTTATAATTTCTTAACGGCCGGCGGCCGTTAAGAAATCACTTGTTCAAATATTCATTTCAAAACATCATTCTGCTTACAATAACAACATTGAAATCTTGGTCCGCAGCGAGTTGGGAGAATAAACCTCTGATTTTCATTTCGCATAGGCTAATAATACATCTTCATTAACCACCTTTACATTCTTGCTTTTACGCCACATTTCAAAATTTTCATATTCTTTTTGATATCGCTCTCGAGTTATTTTCGGCATTTAATCGACACTCGCTACACTGCACATGATTCTCCCAATAAAGCGAACTTGAGAACACAAAAAACTGACGTTGTTTATAAAACTGTCAAACTGTTCCATGACAACAGAGTGCACGACGTTGGGATTTTTCTTTAGAATTTCGAAGTACGGGGTTTTTTCTTTCTTCGGAATCAAAATGTAATCTTTCAACGGGATTACGAAAAATTTTTAACGACACACGGCCGATACGCAAATAACGGATTCGGTTAGTTATAATCCTCGGCTGCGCCTCGGATTACAATATCCAACCGAATCCGTTATTTGCTACATATCGGCCTTGTTACGTAACTATTTCAAACGGTTCTGATGAAACGAATTCAATCAAATTGACCGACTTACCTATCCATCACACCCTCTTGCGTCTCCGACGGATTCATATCAATGAGTGCCTTATTTCTAGCTTCCCTCTCCTTCTTCTCCTTGTCCGATTTCTCTTTAGCTAACCGCGCCTTCTCCAGCTTTTCCACTTTTTCCCTTTCCCTATCGTTGTCTTTTTTTGCTTCCTGGAAGAAATAAAGGAAGGTTACCGTAAAAGTTTTGGACTGATACGGGATATACTTGATGTAAATTAATAACCATATTAAAACAACGGGTAATAAAAGCAATTTACACTTTTAATAATTTTATCTACTCCAGTGAGTTAAGAAGCTCTTACCGCACGAATTTCGAGGGAGTTAAGATCTTCTTAACTCACGCGTTTTTATAACCGCACTCTTTCTTTAGATGACTACCAAAATAAAATAAAAAGTTTGTAAAACATTCATTATGCAATCCAGAAATGGCTCTCGATGCCTCTTCTTCAATATCAGAAGGAATACTTTCCGAATCGCTCATCTTAGATTACAATTTTTGAAACTTGACTTTAGAGTGACATCAATATTATTTAATATCAAATTGACATTGCCATGCGTGGTGTTTCAGGTACTTATTTGAACAAAGGTATTATGGTAAAATTAATTATAATGAAAATGAATCGTATAAAAATAAGTATCCCGGTTAGGAGTAGATAAAATATTATACATAACTCGCGTGGTAAAGGTTTTTAGCACACTTTAGTGAATGAAAAGACTCGCCTGCGGCCTTCATTTCATTCGCAAAGTCGACTTTCATTGTTATTTAATTTATATAATAGGTACATTCAAAAAATATTGACGACATGCACATGCGCCGAGGGTTTTATCATTCCTAGTGCTACGCGGTAGGGTGTCCTTCATTTTTCATTATAATAAAATAATTTGTTCGTGAAAAATAAAATCTTGTATGCACCACGTGCGTTACCATATAACGCACTTGGTACATAATATAACTGTTTAGTTATATTATCCCCTCCGTTTAAAACGTTCATAAGAACACTACTCACTATAAAACTATCTTTGAAAGTCTTCAAGTCCGTGAAAAACTCCTCCAACGTATACTTCTGCTTGTCGAACGCGTAGTATTCCGCAAGATCCTGATAAAGGTTCTCCACCTTCTTGAACATGTTCTGCATGACGTCGCACTGTTCCCTGGCCGCTTTCGCGAACGCCTCCATCACCTCCAGAAACTTGTCGTCGTCACTCTGAGGTAGTCTGTTATTGTTCACGTCGGTCTGTAGGTTTTTGATGTTGCTATCCATCTGGGTCAGCGTTTTTTGGATAGTTTCCATCGAAACCCGACTAGCCCTGGAGAAAATGAATTTGTTGATTGAAAATGCCGATTTACCACTTAAATTGAAGAAATAGTACATCTTTGAAAAAGGTACTAAATATTTCATTGTAAAGGATGTACGGAAAGTATCCTGCCAAACGCGAACTATAAATACTAGATGTGGTTTTATGTACATTTAACCTAATTTACCTTTATCTAAAAGTTCCTCCTAAGAAAGCTGGCGCCCTTTGAAGATGACGCTGTGAAGTTAGTTCTTTAAGAATATCTAAAAAAACAGGCAACCTAGAAACTTCAAACTTGAACCGTGTGAGCGTAGACCAACATATGTGCGGACATGTTAATCTTCCAATCTATTTTACAAGAAAAGAGTTATGAAGAGCTAGTGCACTGTCTTGTCTTGCTGTTTCGAGCATGGAAGTGTCACCGACAGGTGGTAGTTTGTAGAAATTACGGAAGAAATAGAAGAATATATCACCAAACGGTTGAACACTCATTTTTGGAAATTCTTGTAGTAATCTTGTACATGACAGAAACCATATTTAGGTCGACCAAGGACATCTATTCGCATACTATAACTTTGGCGTTTCTCATATCCTCTTGGAAATTGCGCTCTCTTTCGCCGCTTAAAGCGTACACAACGCCGTTCCGTGTTAACATCAGATGAAGAGATTAGTGTAACTTTATACCGTTCATGTTATTAGCTGCTACACCAGTTGGAGCCATGAGCAAATTCGAGTCTTTTCACCATATCACGAATTACACAAAATTTGCACGTTTCAGCACTTCCTTGGACAATCGAAAGCCTGTCGTTATTTCTACCTATCAATTGGTCATCTAAATATTTCAAAATAGTCAACTGTTCAGCGTTGAGTTGTATTTCTTGGCTCGTTGATCTCCCGGATGACCGTTCATGGGATTCTTTCTAATGTTTGATAAACAGGATATTATCTTCAAGTTGAGGATAATTATTCACCACGAATTGAAGTCACGATCAATATCAAGAATTCTTTCTGATACGGGCTGGTTTGGAAGAGCTGATGCAAATGCCATCCAATCATGATGGTCTAATTCGGGAGTATCGACGTCGTCAATGATAGTATATGTTTCGCTAGCTTCAGGCAGTTCCCATAATGTTACTGGACTCACTAAATATGGTTGTTTTCAAATTTTAATTTCAAACTGTTCATATCCCCTCGCCATGATTCATGTTTGTAGTGGGTGGCTTTCATCCATGTCTTCAGACAAGTCACAAACAAAAATAAATGGAAAAAAAACGTGAGAAATCTGTGGCAGTCGAACCCAAATATTACTGCACCAAAGTAAGATACTCAGATCACTCGAATTGAGCTTCGCTCAATAACACTGCAGTGATATAGTATATTACATACCGAGCGGGGATGTAATCTATTACTTGCCGAACGGCAAGGTAACATACAGAGGTGTGCTGCAGGTGTAAGGCTAGAATGATTTTTCCCAAGGTCTGTATACTATTTTACTCACAATCTACCACATTAATAATCAAGTTTTGATAATAATTATCACTTGAATTAATTAGGCAACATAAAAAGTAAGTTGATTCAACCATAGATTGGATCTGGCAGTTGGGTCATTATTCTCAATTGAATTTTTGACAATAGACTAGAACGTCGGCGTCATCATCGACTTCTGAAACTCATAACTTTGAGCAACAAGGTCTTGCTTTAACTGTCAATAGTAATCATAATTCGAACGTAACTATTAATATTTATAATTTCAAACAGTTTTTTGTTCTTCCTCGTTAAATAAATAACGAGTTACCTCTGATTTATTTCCATTCTAGCAGGTAAAGTGACACAAGCTAGCCGGTGAAGTGACATTTGCTACCGGGAAAGTGAGATTTGCTAGTCAGGAAAGTATGAAGTTTGTGATCATTCACTTCCCGACTATTTTGAAGGTTAGAAATCGATTACCAATCGGTTTTGAGTAAAATGGTTAACAACAAACCGGCGTTTTTATTGCCATCACAGGCGTCCAACGTGGAATAGGCAACGGGTAAATTTGGTAAAAATTTTCGTGAATCAGTTTTTTGACAAATTTTAGACTGAATTCAAAAGAAGGGTTCCAGTTAACAACTGAAGGATTATTCAATGTACCAAGTTTGTAGTTTTTAAGATATGCTTAAAAAACTGTCTCAACATCGTCACCTTCAAAGGTCACTAGCTCCCTTAGGAGGAACCTTCGGATAGGGGTAAATCAAGTTAGATGAACATAAAATCATATCTAGTATATGTAGTTTACGTTTGACAGGAGAGTTTTGTGACACCCTGTACGAGTTCAAATATAGAAACAGCAGCATTCACATACCACAACAAAATATTTAGAATCTCTGAAATTAAAATCAGCTCATGTACGACAGACAACTGATCAAATTCAACTTCATCGTAAAATTGAAAGAACTGAACTCAATCTCTTATGATAATCAAGCAAAAACACTTCGTATTGATGACATTTGATATTTAGAATAGCCAAGTAAAAAGTCAAGTCCATCAATGAGCAGAATTATTTTTCTAGCAGATGAAAATAATACATAATAGAAATATGTAAAATATTCCATAAAGTCATAAAATACACAAAACGAAAGGGAAGTTAAATATTGCATAATATTTAAGTACAGAAATCTATTGCTCTAATTCTGCACAAAATAACAAGTCCCACTACTGTGTTGTGTATTTCTATTGAGTAGCTCAATCTCTAATTTATCGATCAAGCATTTTGTAACTGGATCTCAATAACATTGAGCAAGTTTGTTGAACAATATGTCCACTAAGAATATTATTACTATCCGTTTCAGTTTTTTTGTCTGATGACAAAATCATTGGTTCTTCTTTTACCATAATCACTGAATTGATCAATTTTTATGTGTGTGATCAATATTATTCAAAGTCAACAGCAAAAATTTATATTTAATTATTCATAGCAAGGCATTACTGTAATATTCAATGATTCAATATAGTGTATAACGACAAACATATCAAATATCATAGGCCAATAGCTATTACTGCCATATTTTCAAAAATATTAGAAAAGATCATAAAAATTCGGTTAATTGGATTCCTTGATATATATAAAGAGCAGTATGGCTTCCAAAAGAATAGCTCCACATTAGGCGCAACTGTAGACCTAATTGAGTTTATTACCAATAAGCTAAATAAAAAAGAATCTGTACTTGCAATCTTCATTGACCTACATAAAGCATTCGACACTATTCATATTAAAATATTGATAAGTTAAAAAAATGGAAATTCAAGGTGAAGCTCTGAAGCTATTAGCACTTTCTTAACTGGTAGACGGCAATATGTCCAATTGAAAGAAGTAAAAAGTAGACATAAAACAACAAAAACTGGAGTTCCACAGGGGACGGTGCTAGGTCCGCTATTATATTTAATATACATTGAAAGCATCGCCAAATTAAAACTAAGTGGATTATACTGGATGTTCGCGGACGACACCGTACTAGTTTACAGCGCTACAGATGAAAATTTATTACAAAAAAAAATTAAAAAGGATATGGAAAAGTTTCTATCCCGGCTCTCCGACAACAAACTGATAATTAATGAAAACAAAACAGTTTATATGATCTTCACTCGTAAGCGACAAACCTGAAATCAATAAAAATTCAAATAAACAACAAAATTTCAAAAGTTCCGTCATACACTTACTTAGGGCTAAAAATTGATGAAAGGCTAAACTGGAATGATCATGTTGATCTCATTATAAAGAAATTGACCGGGTTGGTGGGTGCATTGAGAAAAGTATCAAGCTATATGACAGAATCATGTAAAAAGTCAGTTTATTCATTCTCTGATATTATCTGTTCTAACATATCTAATGCCAGTCTGGGCAAATGGATCTCAAAATAACTTAAACCGTATCCAGCGACTCCAGAATAAAGCCCTAAAAGCAATATATAACCTCCCTTATTACACAAGCACAATACAACTATATGAAAAACTTTCTTTTCGGACGATTAGACAGATAAAACAACTCGAACTTTGCAAACTATTACATAAAATCAAACACAATATGTTGAAAACGAAAATATCACTCCGGACTAAATATAATCTCCATGGAAGAAGCTTAAGGAATGCAACCGGTTATGTAAGCGTTAGAGCCACTTGTGAAAAGTCGAAACATGCTCCAGTCTATGCCAGTATAGTAGAATACTAGTGAGCGGCCCGATCACCGAACCCCGATGGGTGTCACGCCACTGTCCGCCGCATAGCTGTCACATACCTAGCCGTCGTAGGGAGTCAGCTGATTCCGTACGCGGGAACTCGTTACTACGACGCGATTGGGCCTCGCGCGCCCGGTAACTTTCGAAACGAATGAAAGCCCTCCAATTACTCGTTCGAAAGCCGGTCACGTGAATTCGAGACCATGCGAAGCGAAAATAGTTCTTAAGCGTCCGGAATGCAGCCGTTTTCGCGAATTTCGGAGAAACGTCAAACTTTAAACGTTCGATATCGAAAATCGGCGTCTCGGATCGAGGCGAGACGTAGCCTAAGCAGTACGGAAAGGACGCGGGCGATCGACGGGGCCCTTCGGGCCCCGCGATTCGCGGCCGATCTCCTTATCTCGGCTTCATAAGTTTGCCAAAATGCGGCCTTCGGCCGCCTGCATTTTGGGAAGTCGAATTTGGCGATGCAATTATTTATTTAGTATTATATACAACAAATTACCAGATTATATTTCTTCAGAAAAAAACTATAAGAAATTTGTTAGAATGTTAAAACTTTATTTGAGTTTGTAATTAAATATTTTATATTGTTACAATATATTTAATAATATCATATCATGTCAAATAATTAAAACTCAAAAATAGCTATTTTAAGTCAGATTATCTTTATCTGTTTGTAGCTTATTCTGAATAAATAATAAATAAAAATAAATAAACAGAGGATAACATTATGAAACTCACTTATCGATGTGTGGCATCTCATCGTAGAAATTCAGCAGATCTGGGAACTTTTTCTCAGCAGTTTCAACGATGAAATGGAGCAACGTCTCCTTATTGTTTACATCTTTCGTACCAGTTAACTGAAAAAAAATATATATAGCCGTTGATTTCGCAAATGAAATAGATAATTAAAGTTATTTCGATAAAAACTACTGCTAGTAGAGCTAGCCCGACATGACTGTTGTAGACGTGACTGATAGTTTAGTATTAAAAAAAAATATCCAAGTTATTCTGATCAAATCGGAATTCGGTGTGACGTGTGGTTAAAGTTTGATTGAACTGTAAAGATTCTCACCTTCGTCAAGAAACTCATCTCGAATCCAAATGCTTGTGCATTTCTACTTCCGCTATTCATGTAGTTTCCTAATAATAAAATTAATTCCAACATCCTGGCAAATTTCTTACTTTTTTTGACTTCATCGCAGGCCGCTGTGGCCGCCACGATATCCTGAAACAAACATCGAAAACATCATCAAACTTGGATTCGTAAATTTCCACAGAATACTGTGAGACTAAAATAAGACTATAAGCCACTGATAGCTATCGATGGGCTATTGTTACTTAGAGAATAATCATTAAATGCAAATTTGAAATATAATGTCTATTATTCGACTCTTGGCAAGAACTCAATGTCAACAGCAAGACCAATATGAGCACTGCTAAAGTGCTCTTATTTTGAATACATTTAGAGAAGCTAGTTTTCGTTTATGACATTTAGAGAAGTTAGTTTTATTTTGTGACATTTGAAGAAGCTAGTTTTCTTTTGTGACATTTAGAGAAGCTAGTTTTCTTTTGTGACATTTAGAGAAGCTAGTTTTTTGTGACATTTAGAGAAGCTAGTTTTCTTTTGTGGCATATACAGAAGCTAGTTTTCTTTTGCGACATTTTGAGAAGCTAGTTTTCTTTTGACATTTAGAGAAGCTAGTTTCCTTTTGTGCCATTTAGAGAAGCTAGTTTTCTTTCGTGACATTTAGAGAAGCTAGTTTACTTTTGTGACATTTAGAGAAGCTTCGTTTGTGACATTCAAAGATACTACTTTTCTTTTGTGATAACTAGAGAAGCTAGGTTTCTACTGTGACCTTTAGAGAAGATTGTTTTTTTGTGCCATGTTAATATTATCAATTCCAAGAAATGCTTCGTTTAGAAGTTTAAATTAAATGCAAATTTGAAATATAATGTCTATTATTCGACTCTTGGCCAGAACTCAATGTCAACAGCAAGACCAATATGAGCACTGCTAAAGTGCTCTTATTTTGAATACATTTAGAGAAGCTAGTTTTCGTTTATGACATTTAGAGAAGCTAGTTTTCGTTGTGACATTTAGAGAAGCTACTTTACTTTTGTGACATTTAGAGAAGCTAGTTTTCGTTTGTGACATTTAAAGAAGCTAGTTTTCGTTGTGACATTTAGAGAAGCTAGTTTACTTTTGTGACATTCAGAGAAGCTAGTTTTCTTTTGTGACATTTAGAGAAGCTAGTTTTTTTGTGACATTTAGAGAAGCTAGTTTTCTTTTGTGGCATATACAGAAGCTAGTTTTCTTTTGCGAAATTTTGAGAAGCTAGTTTTCTTTTGACATTTAGAGAAGCTAGTTTCCTTTTGTGACATTTAGAGAAGCTAGTTTTCTTTCGTGACATTTAGAGAAGCTAGTTTACTTTTGTGACATTTAGAGAAGCTAGTTTTTTATTGTGGCAATTAGAGAAGCTAGTTTCATTCTGCGATCATTGGAATAGCAAGATTTCTTTTGTGACATTTATAGAATCTAGTTCTCCTTTGTGAAATTTAGAGAAGCTAGTTTTCTTTTGTGACATCTAGAAAAGCTAGTTTACTTTTGTGACATTTAGAGAAGCTAGTTTTCTTTTGTGATATTCATAGACGCAAGTGTTTTTTTTGACATTTATAGAAGCTAGTTTTCGTTTGTGACATTCAAAGATACTACTTTTCTTTTGTGCCAACTAGAGAGGCTAGGTTTCTTCTGTTACCTTTAGAGAAGATTGTTTTTTGTGCCATATTAATATTATCAATTCCAAGAAATGCTTCGTTTAGAAGTTGTAACAAAACATTAACCAGTGCGTACAAGCCTTGATCATACTAATTGAGTTTATACTACAACATGAAAAACAAGAAAAAGGGACAACGTCAAACTGAGAATTATAGATTCAGTTAGAAATATTATCAAAACGATATTTCAGATCTGCATACAAAGTTATTGAAATTCCTTTTCTTCGGTACGGACTTATCCAGTTCAGACTACCTTCAACTCACAGGAAACCTTGCAGAGTAAATTTAGAATTTCAATAATCAGAATTCAAACACTTACAGGTTTCGTATCTTGAATCATTTCAAGGTAATGATGTTTGAAACTCAAGGACTTCAACCTTGGTAACAGGCGCTTGATTTCGGAGATCTTCACACAGAATTGTTCTGCTTCTGTTAGATCTTTGAAACTCTCTTTGTACTGCTGAAGTTTATTCAATTGGTCTACTGGGGGTAAGTACTGAAAAAAAAAATTTGATCATTGAAAATAATTTTCAAAAGAAATTTAAGAATTTATATACAGAGGTTTTTTCATTTTGAGTCAAACATTCGAAGTAATAACTGTAAGAGTAACATAAAAATACACTTTAAACATGTACAGGTACAGGAAATCCTACAATTAAAGAAGTTAGATCCTCTAAGATTATATATATATATATATATATATATATATATATATATATATATATATATATATATATATATATATATATTTATATATTTATATATATATATATAATAATATATATATATCTATATATTTATATATATATATATATATATATATATATATATATATATATATATATATATAGTATAGTATGGTATTCAGATCCCTCATCACATTCTGATGAGTTAAATGCAGGCTAAGACAAAACTCTAAAACGAACTCTGTTATTAGAATGAAAAATAATTTTTCTCGAGTACTTAAAACACTATATATTAACTATAATCAACATTTACAGGAAACTGAGTATTTCCATAACTAGAATGAAAAGTA
The DNA here is from genome assembly GCA_030704885.1 of Cynegetis impunctata. Classification (NCBI taxonomy): domain Eukaryota; kingdom Metazoa; phylum Arthropoda; class Insecta; order Coleoptera; family Coccinellidae; genus Cynegetis; species Cynegetis impunctata. Next base: position 709,717 of record JARQZK010005059.1, read on the forward strand.
TCAATTAGGAAAATTAGCGCAAGCTACCAGTCTACACTTCGCTTTCTAAACGAATTCTTCGATATAGAAAATGTCATAAATGAGTAATTTAAAGCAAATATTAAAAGAAGTAAATTATATTCTTTCGATCAATGAAAATGATCCTGGTTGAGTATATAAAATCAAATGTTGAGTATTTCCCATATTTAGAATCAACAATTACATTATATAACTTTATAAATAAATGAAAAAACTAACTTTTCACAGGTTGAAATAAAAATCTATTGAGTAAACGCGTTTCGTCATAACATTGACTTCATCTCGTACTAAACTATGGTATTACAAAACAATCTATTTATACGAAAATTGAATATAACAGAGGGGTTCTTAGAGAAACTAAATAACAATAAATAATTCCTTCAGAGCTATTAGTAGGTACATTGAACAGATTAAGGAGAGGAGAAGGGTTTACTTCAATCTGGTCGTTAACTAAATTTCGGGAATTTTTATATTTATTTATGTATAGGGATTCCCAACAGTTGGTTTTATGGAGACTATTTTCAAATTGTAATATATTATAATTGTGAATTGTAAAATAGTCTCCATAAAACCAACTGTTGGGAATCCCTATACATCAATAAATATAAAAATTCCGGAAATTTAGTTAACGACCAGATTGAAGTAAACCCTTCTCCTCTCCTTAATCTGTTCAATGTAGGTACCTACTAATAGCTCAGAATGAATTGCTTATTGTTATTTAGTTTCTCTAGGAACCCCTCTGTTATATTCAATTTTCGTATAAATAGATTGTTTTGTAATACCATAGTTTAGTACGAGATGAAGTCAATGTTACGACGAAACGCGTTTACTCAATAGATTTTTATTTCAACCTGTGAAAAGTTAGTTTTTTTATTTCTTTATAAAGTTATGAATACGAACTTTCAAGTAAATGCCAATTCCATTCAATTACATTATATTTTAGAAATATACAAACTTACTTCTACGAAAAACTATACGAATTGATACGTGATAATGTATCACGATGAAAACTGGCAGCAGCTTGATGAAAACAGTCTTAAATAGTTATTGATTCAACATGAGCTGCCACGTCATTCAGAATAATGATTGAAAATACGAAAGGACAATACAATTATGAAAAAACTACATGTGTATCCGCTAGAAGGTGTGTATTTGATAAAGGGCCAACAACTATGTTTTTTTGCGAAAAAATAAGCACTGAATCATTGAAAATTGAGCTGTAAGAAAAATATTATCTGTCTTCCTTTCTCGAGTGGTAAAAAATGAAAGCAACATAAATTAATGTGGTCCTTTATCACGGATTTTTGATTGCCTACCTGGATAAGTTGTTCTATCACACTTTCGGTTAGCACGCTGTCATCACACCTGAGTAAACATCTTTTTATCTCGTCGTAATCCATATGTTTCAGCGAACCACCCAGAAGAATACTTATGTTTTGCGCGGATTTACTATCTAAAACTTTCAGTTCTTTAATTTTCTTCAAGGTGCCAGTGCTGTATGGCCTGAAATAAGAAACAATCGTAAAAAATATAAGAAAATTAACCAAATTAGCAATTGAAATATACAGGGTGTCCCGTAAATAACACGCCAGAGTGACACTGGAGGTAGATTGGCTTCAGGTCAATCGGATAACATCAACATGACCTTAGTAAAAGTTTTCTGCTTTTCGAGATATTGCCACTCTTATGTTTTTTTCAAAAATCTACACTTTTTGGTCATTTTCTCGCCTGTTTTGAATATAAATAAGTTCTAACTCATGGTTTTTTTTTCTTGTGCTATCATCAATATATGGTTGAGACAACTGACCTATCATTTCACTAAAAACTAGCTCGCTAACCTCAAAAAAAAATCAAGTTGTTTCAATTTAATTTAAATCCGAAAACCTTGTAAAGTTTGACTATTTACTGTAAAAAATATTGTACCAGACAGAATCAGAAAATGATCTTAAAAACTAGCCTTTTTAATGCTCCTTCGAAAGTGGTATAACATTTGTGGTTTTTATCTTTCAAAAGTCTAAAAATTCCAATTTTTGTTATTGAAGTTGTGCTACTTGCGAAATACACTGCGCCGAAAATTTAACGTATAGCTTATATATTTCCTAAGTTTTGACTGAATATTTTCTCAGGCGGTGATCCGATTTGAATGAATTTTTCACCAAATAGTAGCTCCGTTTTTTGAAAAAATGCTATAGTTATAAGATGATCAAAAAAAATTAATAAACTTATTGTACAGGGTGTTTGAATAGCGACATGTTTTCTTCGTCCAAGTTTACATCCTTCTGCAGGCAATATCGGGTAGCTCAGACTTGTAGTATGGAGAGATATACAAAACCAAATAAACACAGTTTCTACTTGTGAAGAAATTTTGAATACACAGCCTTCTTCGCAAATTAACAAAAAAAATTTAGAAAATTTCGTTTGAAAAGTGTGAGAATTATAAAAACATGAATAACTTTCGAGTGGCTCAAGATTAACAGACGATTGCAAAAACAAATTACTCAGAAGTCATGCGATTATAATACCGTCTATTTTTTTTCTGCCTGAGCTACCCGATATTGCCCGCAGAAGGATGTAAACTTGGACGAAGAAAACAGATCGCTATTCAAACACCCTGTACAATAAGTTTATGCATTTTTTTTTGATCATCTTATAACTACTGCTTTTTCTCAAAGAACGGAGCTACAATTTGGTGAAAAATTTATTTATCGGATCACCGCCTGAGAAAATATTCACTTAAAACTTAGGAAATATTTAAGCTATGCGTTAAATTTGCGGCGCAGTGTATTTCGTAAGTAGCACGACTTCAATGACAAAAATTGGAATTTTAAGACTTTTGAAAGAAAAAAACCACAAATGTTATACCGTTTTCGAAAGAGCATTAAAAAGGCTAGTTTTTAAGATGATTTGCTGATTCTGTCTGGTACAATATTTTTTCACAGTAAATAGTCAAACTTTACTCAACGTTTTCGGATTTAAAATAAATTGAAACAACTTGATTTTTTTTTAGGTTAGCGAGCTAGTTTTTAATGAAATGATAGGTCGATTGTCTCAACCATATATTGATGATAGCATAAGAAGAAAAAAAAACAGGAGTTAGAACTTATTTATGTTTATGAGGCGAGAAAATTACCAAAAAGTATAGATTTTTGAAAAAAACATAAGAGTGACAATATCTCGAAAACCAGAAAACTTTTACTGAGGTCATGTTGATGTTATCTGATTGACCTGAAGCCAATCTACCTCCAGTGTCACTCTGGCGTGTTATTTACGGGACACCCTGTATATATATATATATATATATATATATATATATATATATATATATATATATATATATATATATATATATATTAAAAAAATTAAATAATAAGAAAATAACTTGTCTAAAAACCACAAAATGAAAATAACTTTTTATTCGACTAGTTTCGCCTGTTACAGCATTATCAAGACTGAATACATACATAGGCGAAACTAGTCGAATAAAAAGTTATTTTCATTTTGTGGTTTTTAGACAAGTTATTTTCTTATTATTTAATTTTTTTAATATAAATATGAACTACCACAGAGTTGATTCATCGTCCATCGAATTTATTATATATATATATAAATATATATATATATATATATATATATATATATATATATATATATATATATATATATATATATAATTATATATTTATATTCAAGTTGTACTTGAAAAATTTATAATAAAAATTATACTCTTTAAGAATACAAGATACCCCAACTGATTTGGTTTTTGGTGGGAGTGGATTGTTAGATATTCGACAGTTAACTATTGAATCCCACACAGGCCGGGTTCGCAACCGGTATCGCTTTCGAAGTTTTCACCTCGATTAAAAAAAAAAATCCACTCGATTAGCACTTCTTCAAATATGTCCCTCTCGTCTATTTAGGTACCTGCAATAATTCTTTCCCACCCGTAAGCGCAAATCTATAATTATGTATTCAGTTCTTAACTCAATCTGCCCGATGATGGTCTATTGACCGAAATTGCTTTCGCAGTGTTATATTTTTCAAAGTATTTTTGTGATAATAAACGTAGTAAATTCAAGTTTTGTTTTTGTTCATTTGTGGCTTTTATTCAAATATTCCGTTAGAATAAAGCACTCGAAATTCGATGATAGAAGTTATACTAACCTATCTCCGACATCTGCTGCTTGTTTCGCTGGCTTGGACGAGAATTTTTGAGCTAAGCCATCTAGAATATCGGGAGATGCCATGGATTCTTCCTCAACTTTAACCCAAAACGCTTTTGAAGACATTCTTTGTGGAATTATCTGCAAAAGAAATGGAGGAAATAGTTATTATAATTATATTAACTCACGACAGTGTCAAATTTTCTTCTGTATCACCTAATCAACCACTTATCATCAATATTATAGCTTGAATAATTCAAAGAAAGAATTTTCCTCGATAGTTCAAAAAATTATCGAACAACTTTCCAAGGGAACTGGTTATATGTATTTCTCGACGCTTAATCTGCATTCACGATTCAATAGTGAATTATAGATTCACTTTCAAACTGTTTCAGTCCTTCCTAACCGATAGAAGACAACATGTGGTTATTGAGGGTACAAAAAGTAACCAACAAAAAATCAGAACTGGAGTTCCTCAGGGCACATTACTTGGACCACTACTTTACCTAATATATGTAGAAAATATAACCAAATCAGGATTTATATATAATGCAGACAATTTGAAATCTTTGGAGGAAATGGTCAATGAGGACATGCAGAAATTTAGTGATTGGTTGATTTCTAATAAACTAGTAATAAATGAATAAAAAACAGTATACATCCTATTCAGAAATAGGACTACCAGAAATAGTAACATCCATCCACAATTGGTTATTAATGGTAGGACGCTTAGGCAGGTGAAAAAAACAAAATACTTGGGATTAATCATAGAAGACTCATTAACGTGGAATTCACATGTGCACATGATTATGGATAAACCATCACCATTGGTGGCAAAGCTTCGGCATATAAATCCATATCTTGATAAATAGTCAAGCAAAAATATATACTATGCCTACTTCCAATCGGTGTTCAGTTATTTGTCGGTAATCTGGTCCAACACAACAAAATTCAATCTTAATAGGCTACAGAGATTACAAAATAAGGTAATAAAACGACTCCATAATCTTTCATATGATTATCCAACAAAGGAATTATATGAAAGATATCAATATATGAAGATAGAGAAACTAGTTAAGTTTCAACAGTGTAAATTAATTTTCAAATTAGAAAACAATCATTTAAAGAGTCAGAATCTATTAAAAAGAGTTCAAAGCATTACCAACCGCGAAACAAGGCAAAACAATTCATATTACCTACATAGAACGAAAACAGAATGTCGTAGATAGAGTCCTATCTATGCCAGTCTAATAACTTTCAATAGCATGCCATACCATATAAGAAGTTCAATAAAATGTAAATTTCATAATTTAAAAAATTTAATTGTAAGTCAACTATAGTAACAACAAATTGTTGAATATGAGTTGTATTCTTAAATAAATAAATAAATAAATAAATACAGAACTATTAGATCTCTTCAGTGCAGCTTATTCGACTCGGAGTGTATTAAATATTTCTAATTGTTTCCCACTACAAATCGCGACTGGACTACTATATAGATAACAACCCATCCCGCCCTCTTCCGAATATATTGAAAACCAACAATTCACTGTTTAGGTCGAAAATGCAGAATTCTGTCGCGAGAACAGATACTTCTTGAGATGGAGGTATCTACTCTGCAACAGTGGCGTGTGTGGAAGTTGGAAAGTTGTTTGATAACTTCAAAAATTATTGAAGAATTTTCACTTTGGTCAACTTTGGTATATTTTTCATGAATTGATTATCGATATTAAATCGTCTTATTTTAGCAATAAGAGGCCAGGTTAAAAGGTTGTCTTCTCTCTGGATACCTTTCGTGATAGTCTAAGAGCCAGCATTCCGCAGACTTACGGTATAGTAGCAAAGTCCTTATTAATGCTAGGTATACTACTTCACGTGCCGTAGGTGAAGTGGGGATTTACTATTCCCATCAAGGGTTCCTTTGGGCGTGTCCAGAAGTCGAAAGACATCACAATCGACTCCGAAAACGTGATCGCAGCATGTCTGCCGTTTTGATATCTTAAAATATAAAATTTTTTTCATGTAAAAACTTAATAGCAGACACTTCTTCCGGTTCCTACTATTAGCACGACTGAAAAATCATTTTCGTAATCCCATACTGTTATTTTGATTTAACGGTATTCAGATGACAATTGAAAAGTCAGTGTTAACGGCCGCCGGCCGTTAAGAAATCACTTGTTCAAATATTTATTTCAAAACATCATTCTGCTTACAATAACAACATTGAAAGCTTGGTCCACAGCGAGTTGGGAGAATAAACCTCTGATTTTCATTTCGCATAGGCTGATAATACATCTTCATTAACCACCTTTACATTTTTGCTTTTACGCCACATTTCAAAATTTTCATATTCTTTTTGATATCGCTCTTGAGTTATTTTCGGCAGTTAATCAACACTCGCTGCACTGCACATGATTCTCCCAATATTTCTAAAGGAATTTGATTTTGTTCCTCAATTTCGTCAATTTCATCCATGGTCGTCGTTAAAACGAACTTGAGAACACAAAAAACTGACGTTGTTTATAAAACTGTCAAACTGTTCCATGACAACAGAGTGCACGACTTTGGGATTTTTCTTTAGAATTGCGAGGTACGGGGTTTTTTCATTCTTCGGAATCAAAATATAATCTTGCAACGGGATTACGAAAAATTTTTAACGGCACACGGCCGATACGCAAATAACGTTATTTGCTACATATCGGCCTTGTTACGTTAATAACTATATGTGTCTGCATAATACTGTCAGAACCGAACTATCAGTCTGGTTTTTTTTTAATATGTGTATGTCATAATAATATAAATGACACACGTCATTTTTAGCTTAGATGAAATAACGCAAAGTTGTCAAGATTTTCGCAGCTTTGAAATTCTATAAGTTATAGTAGGAACCGGAAGAAGTGTCTGCCATTAAGTTTTTACATGAAAAAAATTATATATTTCAAGATATCAAAACGGCAGACATGCTGCGATCACGTTTTCAGAGTAGATTCTGACGTCTTTCGACTTCTGGACACGCCCAAAGGAACCCTTGATGGGAATAGTGAATACCCACTCCACCTATGACAGGTTAAATAGTATACCTAGCATTAATAAGGACTTTGCTACTATACTGTAAGTCTGCTGAACGCTGGCTCTCAGTCTATGATACAAATTGCTTGCTGCATCTGCATTTCCCATGGTTAGTATGAAACAGACATGCGTTCGCTGCAAAATATTTCATATTCGAAATCATTAAAAAGGAAATAAAGTAAACTGTAATATGTATCCTGACGTATTAATTATTATTATTATTATTATTTATACTTTATTCTTTATGATGTTTCACCAAGTGATGTGCGAGAATTCAATCTCAGTTATATTTATTTCTAGTTATAACTGTTACTACGAATTTTGAAGTATTATTATGTTGTAATAAAATTCTGAGATTATATGAAGTCTTCAATAAATTTTCGTAGGTTACTGATTGATCATAAAATTCTTTCAAAAATATAATATAGAGATTTTGTTGAGGCAGAGGTTTTTTTGTTATTTCAGAAATTCTTGGGTTCTTCGGTAAATCTTGGAAATATTCACGTATATAATTCAGATATTCGTTTGATTGTGCATAGTCGCATGACATGGGTATTATGAAGTTTTTGATCTTTGTTATTGGTACGTTTGTTATTTTAGGGTTTGGAATTCTAATTTCTCTTTGATGAAAGCCTTTGAAATTCTCAAACGTAAGATCCTCATTATTTAATATTCCATTTTTCATAATTCTCATACTTCATTGCAAATGTGTTTGACAAATGAACAAAAACCACGGATTGAGGAGCGTAAGATGGAAAAAACTCAACTCACTTTTCTCATTTTCTCAGTATTGATTTTTATATATGATACTCAGGGAACTATTTCAATACCTTATGCAAACAACCAGACCGACCGTACGGGCCAACCATCCCGGCAGACATAAATAAAGTGTGCCTATGAGTATGACAGTATGATCGAAATCTCGTGACAGTAAGTATAGAAGGGAGGTCGACGCGCAAAGATAATCACTATCGCGCTCAAATGAGCAATTCGTGACATTTCGCTCATATTGTCATATTCATAGGGACCCTTATTTGTGCCTGGTGGGATGTTTGGCCCATACGATCGGTCTGGCTGCTTGCATAAGGCATTGAAATAGTTCCGTGAGTATCATATATGAAAATCAAGACTGAGAAAATAAGAGAAGTGAGTTGAGTTTTTTCTAGACCCAAAAATGGTGGCTAATCAATCTAATTCTTTTTTTGTTAGCAGACCTGTAGACATTGTAAACAGTATTAAGTTACAAAACCCAATAACACCAAAAAAACGAACTCATGAATGCAAAAATACTCTCTATTTGTACCCATTCACAGAACAAGAAATATTTAATATTATCATGAATAAACTAAAAAACAAACGGTCAGCGGGATATGATGAGGTTCCTACTTTTTTAATAAAAAGAGCCTCCCATATTATTACTGCTCCCCTATCACATATCGTTAATTTATCGTTTAACACAGGTTGCTTTCCGGGTCCACTAAAAATAAGTAAAGTCATTCCAATACCAAAAAAAGGAAGTGAATCAGATATTAGTAACTATAGGCCTCTTGCCCTAAAAGAGCCTCCCATATTATTACTGCTCCCCTATCACATATCGTTAATTTATCGTTTAACACAGGTTGCTTTCCGAGTCCACTAAAAATAAGTAAAGTCATTCCAATACCAAAAAAAGGAAGTGAATCAGATATTAGTAAGTATAGGCCTCTTGCCCTAACATCTAGTTTCTCGAAAGTTTTTGAATATTGCTATCTCGAAAGACTAACGAACTTTCTTGATATGAATAAAATATTGACTACTTGTCAATATGGCTTTCGTAGAGACCGATCTTGCACCGATGCTATAAATGCTTTACTAAAAAAAGTTATTGATTATCTTGAAGCAGGCGAATGTCCAGCCGGCCTTTTCTTGGATCTTACAGCGGCGTTTGATTGCGTGTCACACACTTCCCTTCTTGAGAGGATTGAGGAATATGGCATCAGAGGCGTAGCAGCAGATTGGATAATCAGTTATTTGATAGATCGCAAACAATTTGTATCAGTCAAATGCCAAGAACGTAATCAGATTACAGAGGTTTCTTCTCGCTTGATAAGCAGTAAAATGGGAGTGCCCCAGGGTTCAGTGCTTGGACCACTCCTCTTTATTCTATATATAAATAAGCTTGAACTATTCCTGGAGTCCGACGTCTCCGTGACTTTATACGCAGATGATTCATCTTACATTTTCTCAAGAAAAAGCAGTGAATCACTAACAAGTAAAGTGCAGAACAACCTTGGCATACTAAATAATTGGTTTAGTAATAACAGTCTTTTTATCAATGTCGAAAAAACTAGATTTCTTAGATTTCACGGTTCCCAACATCATAGAATAAACCTGAATCCAGACGTAAATATCAATAACAAACCCATCAAGAGAGATAACTCAGTTAACTTCTTAGGGCTGACAATTGATGATAATGTTAAATTTGATCTACATTGTAAAAACCTACAAAAAAAATTACGCTCGTATTCTTATCTAATAAGAAATTTAAAAAACTTTTTAACGCAGTCAAAACTTGTCATCTATTATCACTGTCAAATTGAGGCAAGAGTAAGATACGCTATCTGCTTTTGGGGCAGTTCTTCTGAGGCATCGCGTGTCTTTGTTGCACAAAAAGCAATAAGAAGTATACTAGGTGCAAAACGTACAGATTCTTGTAGAGAGTTGTTTGGTAAACTGAATATTTTGTCGTTTTACGGCCTTTTTATCTATGAACTATGCTTATTTACTTACAAAAACAAACATTTATATCAGAGTAATTTTGAAAGACACTCCATAGACACTCGCCAAAAAAATATGTTACATGTACCATATTTTCGCCTAAGCATTGGATTGCGGTCACCGTACTCACTGGGACTCAGGGTTTTTAATCATCTGCCTCCTGATGTCAGAAACAAGAGAACTGTTACTGGCTTTAAAAGGGCTATAAAACAATTATTTCACTCGGTTCCAACTACTTTTTACTCGGTGGAGGAGTACCTTAACTGTGATTTAAAAATGTGATTAAAAATGTGATTTAGAGTTGTGATTTGAAATTGTAATTGTGTTTTGTAAAAATTGTAATTGTAAAAATTGTAATTATGATTTAGAATTGTTATTCTTATTTACTTTATTCTAAAGTCAACATTTTATTTATTTATATTTTGTATTGACCTGTTTAAATTGAACTAATAAAGCTTATTATTATTATTATTTATCCTAAGCACCTGATACCTGAAAATTGGCCGTCGGCACAAGGTAGCAGGTATCCATACACTAAAAGTACATAAAGGGTGTTTTTTTTAGAGGTATAGAACTTTGAAATTAAATAAAAAACATAAATATCACTAATAGGCCATCATATTTATATTATTGGAATGTTTATTGTATGCCATTAATGCTTAAATAGGATTTCGGGCATATGGCCGCCACGGCTAGTTCGAACGAACCGTAATCTGGAAGTCCAATTGTCGATCACTTTCTCAAGCAGCGGAGTCCTTATATCGCCAATAACGCGTCGTATGTTGGCTTCCAGATGGTCCAACGTAGGTGGTTTATCAGAGTAGACTAGTGACTTGACATAACCCCCACATAAAATGATCCATAGGTGTGAGATCACACGACCGTGGAGGAAAATTGACGGCTCCGTTAAGCGAAATTACGCGGTCATCAAATGTTTGCTGCTATAAATTGATGGTCTCGCGCGCTGTATGGCATGTTGCGCCATCTTGTTGGAACCAAAGCGTCTATGGATTAATGCCATTCAACTGGGGAATTAAAAAGTCAGCAATCATTGATCTATTGCGCTCTCCATCGACTGTAACATTCTGACCGGCCTCATCGTTGAAAAAATATGGGCCAATGATTCCACCAGCCCATAAAGCACACCAAACAGTGAGCTTCTGTGGATGTAACGGAGTCGAAATAATCGCTTCTGGGTTTTCTGCACTCCAAATCCGGCAGTTTTGCTTGTTTACATAGCCGTTGAGCCAAAAATGAGCCTCATAGCTAAACAAAATTTTTTTATGGAAATCAGGGTCAACAGCAATCTTATTTTCGGCCCATTCACCAAACGTACGACGAAGATGATGGTCACGTGGCTTCAGTTCTTGCACGAGCCGGATCCTGTAAGCTCGTAAACCAAGATCCTTCCGCAAAATCTTCCATAAGGTGGCCGATGGGCACAGCTGCAATTGTTGTGCACGATGGCGAATTGACTCATTTGGGTCGTCCTGAACACTACGATCCACAGCAGCAATAACTTCCTCGGTGCGCACTGTACGACGTCTCTGCGGATGAACATTGTCAAGTAGAGCGTGCGTGGTGCGAAAACGATGCATGGTTATTCGGATAACTTGCTCGGATGGACGATTATGTCGACCGTAAAATGGTCGTAGTGCACGGTAAGTTTCGCGGACTGAACCACGATTTTCGAAATAAATTTGCACAATTTGCAAGCGTTGTTCCGGCGTAAGTCTGTTCATGGTGAAATGGCAAACAATTCTGAGCACACACCACCTGTCATCGCTCAAATTGACATTTACTAGAAGCGGTGTTGCCAAGTCAAAAAACAAACCTCTAAAAAAAAAAACCCTTTACATTACTTCACCCCAAAAATATTATTGCTGAGAAAATAAGGAACATCTGGCGGCTCTGGGATCTCGCTCTATAAACATTTACTTTCTGTTTTATCGCCGCGTCGTCCGAAGCCTACTTGTTCAAAGTGTGCGTTTCAAAATCCACATAAAAAAAAAACTTAAAAGCTCCGCATTTCAAAGGTGACTCTAGCAAACATCAAACGTGTTACATTTTTGAAACGGCAACGTCAAGTTCTTTTGAAATATGCAGGAATAAACAGATTGTCCCATCGAAAAAAATAATTTTTGCGTTAATAACTATTGATGTACGATTTGGAAAAATGAAAAACTCAAACCTTTGAATTCTACGTGAAAAAGTGCTTTCAAAATGTTTTCGTAGAATAAAAGAATTTTTGACAGTAAAAACGTCACAGCAACTTTTCGAAAACCATGCTGTAACTCCAGAGCCCATGATAGTTATCGATATGCGCTTTTCATCATTGAGTTTGTCACGAAACTTGAGCCTAAGAGACAGGTAACAGCTTTCAACGCCAAAAACATACGATAGTAATATTTCATTGTAAAAATAAGAATTCGAGACTAACCGTTTTCCAATTTGCCTTCTTCAAAGGTCCACTGACTTGCCACTTTTTCTTCGGCTTCAAACCGTGAGGCAGAACGTCGGGACGCATCCCCAACGGCGCCATCATACCAGGCGGAGGTATCGGCGGCGGAGGGCCCATTCCCGGCATCATCGGCGGCGGCGGCGCCATACCAGGCATAGGTGGAGGTGATGGTCCGCCCATTCCGGGCATTGGAGGTGGAGGTGGTCCCCCCATGCCTAGAACGAGATAATTTCAAACAAATACTTCTACTCGCATACGCTTCGTGTTTCTTATTGTCGTCGACAGTGAGTCTACTAACCTAGATGTGTCGTCTGAAAAAATTGTAATTTAGGTGGTTTCTTATACTTATGAGTACCAGTGTTTATATATTATATTTAGAGAATGAGATGAATAACTTCAAAATAAGAACAAAAAGTTGTAGAAACGAATTTTCATGTTTATGCCAATTTGTTATTTTATAATTCGATCATTTTATCTATGAATTTTTTTCTTTACCTGGCATCGGAGGCGGCGGAGGACCTCCCATGCCGGGCATGGGCGGTGGAGGTGGCCCTCCGCCCATATAGGGCGGAGGCGGAGGAGCAGGAGGAACGCCCATGCCCGGCATTGGTGGCGGGGGCGGTGCGAACACCTTTCCGACGCTCGCGACCTTGGCCGGATCCAACTTGCCCCCGACAGTGTCACTTCCCCCATTTCCTGCGAGGAGGTCCAACTTAGCCTCAGCTTCCGACTTGGCGGCCAGCGCCTCCTCGAGCTGCTTCTTCAGTTCCTCGACTTTTCCGTTATCCGTGTCAATAGGTTTGTCTGAAATTAAGTTGTTTTCTTTTAATGTTTGGCGAAATACCATGTGCTGAAAGCACAGAATGCAATATTTTCTACACAGGTGTAGAATAAACACATCAAACGAAAAAACTCCAAAATATATACCCTAAAACTACATGGGCATTCTACCCCACCCATTTATAATAACATGCTAGAAATCTACTGTTATATAACTTTAACTTATTCTTCTCAGTCAAACAAGATATTGGTTAAGTTTGATTATTACATTGTCAGTAGTAGTAGGCGGCTTACAGCAAAAAATCTATCAAATATTATCGAACGAATACTAATTCAATTATCTTATTTCATAAGATACCTACATGATTGTAAATTTTAGTTATACTGTGGTGTACATTTTTTTAAATATTTTTGTCGATATTTGTTTAATTTGTCCTGAATTCTCCTTGTATATTTGTATCATGATTATGTTCAATTTCACAATGTACAAACACCGATTTATGTTCTGAGGAAAACCTTATTGCCTCGTAAATATGAACGCAATATAGAGTGGGAATTATTTCAACGATGAAACCCCGTTTGCAAAAATCAGTTGTGCTCCAAAAACAGCTGATCAGATTATTATTCAACCTGAACCCAAGAGACTCATGTCGTAGTTACTTTGTTGACAATAAAATATTGACTGTTCCTTGCATTTATATCTTCTATATAGTAAAATTTATATACAAAAATATTCCATCTCTTCAAGAAAGTTGTAACGTGTATAATCTCCACGTAACTATAGCCACTGCATTTTACGTTGAAATAGGCACCGCGATTCCACGCTAGAAACGATACATCACTTTTGGTCTTCTATGATTAATGAGTTGCGCATTAAGAAGGAGAGTAGCTAGGTAATGTGGGATTAACCATCGCTCGCTCTTTTGATAGCTAGTTGCCGAACGATTGACATCGTTAGCTAATAGAGTTGTGTTCAATATAAATTGAAAGTTTGTTAAATTTTAGTAAAATTTATTTAATATTTGTGGCATCTGATAGATGCCACCTGGTTTGGAGTTAAAAATCCACCTGGTTTGGAGTTAAAAATCCACCTGGTTTGGAGTTAAAAATCCACCTGGTTTGGAGTTAAAAATCCACCTGGTTTGGAGTTAAAAATCCACCTGGTTTGGAGTTAAAAATCCACCTCGTTTGGAGTTAAAAATCACTTGGTTAGAGCCGAAAAGACACGTTGTGTGAGGGTTGAAATTCACCTGATTTGGAGTCAACAAAAGAAACCTAGGACTAACATCCACCTTGGCAAACCACAGCTGAACCAGGGCAGAAGTCGAGTACAATACACATAGGGAAAACGTCGATAGAAAATTATATATAACAAGAAAAGATAAGTCTCACATTATATGTAAAAAAGGATAGTAAATATCTTTCATTTTACTGTGTTATTATTACTGAAAACAAACCAGAACCTTTATATGTTAACCAATCTCCCTGCTAGCCAGGGCATAAATATTTGTTAAAAAGGGGGTTGGTTACAAAGTCAACAAAATCGGATATATAATACGAGGCAGAGTAGCCTCCTGCAAACAAGACAACACAACGCCTTTATACGAAAGATCCCCCTTTCGTGTTGCGTTTTATAACAAGCTTCCTAATGTGTTTAAAGGTGCTGAGATCAGTTGTGGGTTCCAATGGAACCTTAAAAACTTTCTGTTGAATGGGGCATTTTATTATATGGATGAGTTCTTAAAATTTTAACCGATGTCTCTATTTGTGTTGTGATTTATTGTGTAAGATGGGTAGTGCCCATTTGCTCATTTTATTTCTGCTGTATTTGTTATTTTTTTTGTTTATTTATCTTTTCTGTTATTTTGAGTCCTTTCATTTGTGTTTTAATCTGAAAGGCTTAAAATAATTAAGGTTCCACTCATTACTTGACGTTCATATATATATATATATATATATATATATATATATATATATATATATATTATATATATATATATATATATATATAATATATATATATATATTATATATATATGTATTATATATATATATATATATATATATTATTACTATTAATATATATAAGTATATATTATATCGTATATATATATATATATATATATATATATATATATATATATATATATATATATATATATATATATATATATACCTTTGTATATCTCAAACAACAATAAATTATCTATCTATCATATACAGGTTGACCCAGAGCTCCGTAATCGGTCCATATTTTTTTTTGCCATAGAAGATTTCGATATGAAAATTTTATGGCAATATCTATCTTTCAAAATTATTTTGAACAAAATTCCGCTTCCGGTTTCACAGGAAGTAACTTCAACTTTGTTATTTCAAATAGAACTCCCTGTATTTTTCCGTTTTTCAAATTTCCTGTGTAATTTCTAATAAAATTGCCATGCCATTCACTATATCTAAACTGAACAGTTTTCGAATTATCAAGGCCTATTTTTGTTGAAGACGAAACTGTCAAAATTTTACGAAAAAAACTGATAACTCGAAAACTGTTCAGTTTAGATATAGTGAATGGCATGGCAAATTTATTGGGAATTACATAGGAAATTTGAAAATAAAAAAACACCGGGTTTTCCATTTGAAATGACAAAGTTAATGACACTTCCGGTGGAACCGGAAGCGGAATTTTGTTCAAAATAATTTTCAAAAATAGATTTTGTCGGATTAGTCATATTTGCCATAAAAATTTCATATCGATATCTTCAATAGCAAAAATAGATGGACCGATTACGAAGCTCTGGGTCACCGTGTATATATTTCTTTTACAGCTCTTTTGCAACGCCGAAATTCTCCGTGTATCCATAGAGTAACCTAATATTATAATTCAATACGCTAGAATCGAATTAATAAATCAGTTAAACGAACAATCTGAGCGAATAGGCCTAAAAATGAACCTAAGTAAGACCAAGATAATGAGCAACAATGAATATAACATTACTATCGATAACGTTACCATAGAAAATGTGGATCATTATATATACACTGCCGTGCATAAAATCCGGGTGACCACGTAATTTGCAAATATTTTTGAAATTTCAAGTAAACTCATAATTTTTTCTTGGCACTGGGTTTCAACACTGCACAAATAGAGGGAGGCACTATTTCTAACTGTCAGTTGTTGTTTTGTTCGAAGTTTGATGAAAAAGTGGTATGTCATCGAAGGTTCTGGTTACCATTACCATCATATTTTTGCTATCCATACATGTTTTCAGTTCTCAATTTCATTGTTTGATTTAGTATTATTGTCATTTTAGTTATTGTTAGTGAATTGGCCATAAATCCTGTTATTGCGGCACGAATTGTAGCGGCCATAGAAGATGGCCACGGTAAGCGCGAAACGGCGAGAAACTTTGGTGTAAGTCTCTCCAGTGTGCAACGAGTATCTCAACGATACGAAGAGACTGGTCTGCTTACCCGAAGACCTGGTTCAGGATGAAGAAGAAGTACAACAGCCAGAGACGACCGCTATCTCGCTTCTACTGCATTGAGAAACCGAACGGTTACATCAGTTTTCCTTCGAAATCATTTACAAGAAGTGAGAAATGTGAACATAAGTCAGTGGACAGTTAGAAGGCGACTTCATGATGCTGGATTATCTTCTCGAACTAGGGCTACTGGACCGCCGCTTTCCCGTGAACACCAAACTGCAAGGCTGAATTTTGCACGAGAGCACTTGGCTTGGATAATAGAGGACTGGACTAAGGTATTGTTCTCCGATGAATCTCGATTTTGTCTTTCGGGCTCAGACAGACGTGTGAGAGTGTGGCGTCGACAAGGCGAAGGATATGCTGAAGCTTGTATCGCCGAACGACTTCCATTTGGCGGTGGATCAGTTATGGCATGGGGAGCCATATGGTTCATGCTCGCACGGAGCTAGTATTTATACAGAATGGGACTTTGAATGCGCATAGGTACCTCTCAGCAGTTCTAGAAGGCTATGTCGTACCATTTATGGGATTTATTGGACAAAATGCAATATTTATGCATGATAATGCACCGCCCCACACTGCTCGGTTCGTTAATGCTTATGTTGACGAGGTTCAAATCACGCGATTTGTCTGGCCTCCTTGAAGTCCAGATTTGAATCCCATCGAGCATATTTGGGATGAGATGAAGAGAGTTTACGGAGACATGTGCCGGCCCCGAAAAATTCTGTAGAGCTCCGCAACATACTGGTGTAGGAATGGGACAATCTTCCTTAGGATGTAATTCAGAATCTCATTCAAAGCACGCCCCGTCGTTTGCAAGCTGTTATAACTGCCCGAGGAAGAAATACCCGATATTGGATCCTCGAAATTTTCTTTTGCTTCAACTATCAAATTAAAATTTTTGTTCGCATTATTGTCAATAATTTAATTACACTTTCAATCAAATATCAAAAACTTTCTTTTATTCAAGCAAGCACGATAAAATCATCGCATGAAGTCAATAAAATATACTACTCCTGAAAGAAATCCGAAAAAACTCAAAATTTCAAAAATAATTGCAAATTACGTGGTGACCCGGATTTTATGCACGGCAGTGTATTAAGGTCATAAAATCAAATTAGGCAAAGAAAATCAAAGTGTGAAAATAAAACGCAGGATCCAGTTGGCATGGGTGGCATTCGGAAATATGAAATATATCTTTAAAGACAGAGAGGTACCCATCAACCTAAAGGAAAAAGCCTACGACAGCTGCATCCTACCTGTTTTTACCTATGGCTTGGAAACCATGGCAATAACCCAAAAAGCAGCAGAACAACTGAGAGTTGCACAAAGAGCCATGGAGAGAATAATGCTGGGAGCCACCTTGTGGTACAAAATTCGAAATAGTCAGATACGTGATAGAACCAAGGTAATAGATGTTATTAAAAGAGTAGCAAGCCTAAAATGGCGATGGATCGGCCATGTGGCGAGACAGGAGCCGGACAGATGGACCCAGAAAGTGATACTATGGAGACCAAGAGGGACAACAAGAAGTATGGGCCGACCTAAAAAGAGATGGATCGATGACGTCAGACCAGTGGCAGGAGGACAGTGGATGAGATTGGCAACAGATCGTATAGCATGGAAAAACCTGGAAGAGGCCTATATCCGACAATGGATGAACACGGGGCGAAGAAGAAGAAAGAAGGATATTTTTAGCGCTGAAATGCTAACACAATTAGAAAGCATCCTCAAAGCTTTCTATTCTTTTGACAAGTTTCTCTATGTGTGCTATCTAGTCCAACCTTCTCTTTTATTAAAAAAAAAAATTACAGCTTAAAAATTTCAAACACAAAGATTATCTTAGTTTCCCGGATTTTTCCAGTTAGATATTAAAACCCAAAATATTTCATATGCAATACAGTTAAATAAAACCTACCTTTCAATTCGTCAAGAAGAGGTTGTAAATCTAGGTCGAAATGTTTTTTTGTGAAGTCAGGGTCCAATCCTGATTTGTGCAGAACTACCTGTGACACGCATTCTTCGATGATTTTGTAGTAGGCAGGCCTAGAAAATAATTTGAAATTATATACACGCTTCATACCTTGCAAAGAGCGTACTGCATTGTTTTTTTTAAAAAAAGGTTGCCTGCTTATACTCCGAATATATATAAAAATCAACTGTGAAAAAGTCGAGATATTTCTAAAAAAAATTGAAAGATTAAATGTTGCCTGCTTATACTACGAATATATATAAAAACCAACCGCGAAAAGTCGAGATATTTCTAAAAAAAAATTTTAAGATTAAATAAACCTGTAGCTCATTCCTACTTTCAAACATTAAATACATAGATTTTATGCGCAATCTACGGTAAATAAATTGAACCATTTGTCTCTCCGGTTTAGAAAGAACGTATGGTGGAGATAAAAATAATAATATTATGTTTTTTTTTGTCCAATAACAAATGTTTCAAATAATTACTATAGTATTTTATATCAAAAACAAAAATTACGTTTCCCATAAAACATCAAAACTTGTACGTGGGCAGTACAAATCAAAAAAAGTTTGTACAAGAGTGGCGTTACAATGCTTAATTAAATTAATTTTCACACATTTGGAACAGCTAGTGTTAAATGAAATTGTTTCTATTTGTGAACGTATACCAGAATAATGCAGGCTTGCCTCGAATCCATTTTTTATTTTCTTATTGAACGTTGGGTTTGCGTTAGTTCATCCTTCAAGGGAGAATGTTAGAAAATTCGACATCCGTGTCACACACGATGAAAAACTACATAGTCAGTAAATATTTAGAAATAAGACGTAGTCTTCCCTAGCCTTCTAGCTTTTATAATCACGTCTACTCAAACGTAACCAGCTGCTTTAATTCACATTTAACACAATCTTTCTCTTCTCTATAACATAATATGGTCTTCATACTACTCTGAGTACTAACTATTTCTAATGATTACGCCTAAATTGAAAACCTTCTTCAATTTTTATAATATTTTTGTTTTCTATATATTCCTATATCTTTTAGCAGGTTTTCACTTTGAAACAAGTTTGTAAATAGTTAGTTTCATATCATATCTGGGATGGGATTGTTTTTGGTTCGAATTGGTTGGAAGGTTGACCCCCTGGGGAAGAAATAAATCTTGTTCATATAATAAAGGTCGCAATTATGGAGTAATAGGGTTGAAAGTTTGTAGGTAGGTATTTTCGAAAGATATCTTGGATGGGATTGTTTTTGGTTCGAATTGGTTGGAAGGTTGACCCCCTGGGGAAGAAATAAATCTTGTTCATATAATAAAGGTCGCAATTTTGGAGTCATAGGGTTGGAAGTTTGTAGGTAGGTATTTTCGAAAGATATCCTGGATGGAATTGGTTTTGGTTCGAATTGTTTGGAAGGTTGACCCCTGGGGAAGAAATAAATCTTGTTCATATAATAAAGGTCGCAATTTTGGAGTAATAGGGTTGAAAGTTTGTAGGTAGGTATTTTAGAAAGATATCTTGGATGGAATTGGTTGTGGTTCGAATTGGTTGGAAGGTTGACCCCCTGGGGAAGAAATAAATCTTGTTCATATAATAAAGGTCGCAATTTTGGAGTAATAGGGTTGAAAGTTTGTAGGTAGGTATTTTCGAAAGATATCTTGGGTGGGATTGTTTTTGGTTCGAATTGGTTGGAAGGTTGACCCCCTGGGGAAGAAATAAATCTTGTTCATATAATAAAGGTCGCAATTTTGGAGTAATAGGGTTGAAAGTTTGTAGGTAGGTATTTTCGAAAGATATCTTGGATGGAATTGGTTTTGGTTCGAATTGGTTGGAAGGTTGACCCCCTGGGGAAGAAATAAATCTTGTTCATATAATAAAGGTCGCAATTTTGGAGTAATAGGGTTGAAAGTTTGTAGGTAGGTATTTTCGAAAGATATCTTGGATGGGATTGTTTTTGGTTCGAATTGGTTGGAAGGTTGACCCCCTGGGGAAGAAATAAATCTTGTTCATATAATAAAGGTCGCAATTTTGGAGTAATAGGGTTGAAAGTTTGTAGGTAGGTATTTTCGAAAGATATCTTGGATGGGATTGTTTTTGGTTCGAATTGGTTGGAAGGTTGACCCCCTGGGGAAGAAATAAATCTTGTTCATATAATAAAGGTCGCAATTTTGGAGTAATAGGGTTGAAAGTTTGTAGGTAGGTATTTTCGAAAGATATCTTGGATGGGATTGTTTTTGGTTCGAATTGGTTGGAAGGTTGACCCCCTGGGGAAGAAATAAATCTTGTTCATATAATAAAGGTCGCAATTTTGGAGTCATAGGGTTGGAAGTTTGTAGGTAGGTATTTTCGAAAGATATCCTGGATGGAATTGGTTTTGGTTCGAATTGTTTGGGGGGGGTTGACCCCCTGGGGGAAGAAATAAATATTGTTTACATGATAAAGGATTTTGGAGCAACAGGCTTGAAAGTTTGTGAGTAGGTAGTTTCGTACGATATATTGAATGGAATAGGTTTTAATGCGAATTGGTTGACCCCCCAGGGAAATAAATCTAGTTTAAACGATAGAAGAAGCAATTTTCGTACCATAGGGTTGAAACTTTGGAGGTAGGTAGTTTCGTACGATATCTTCGATGGTATTTATTTCTATATGAATTGGTTGGAGGGTTGATCCTTCAGAGGAAGAAATAAACCTTGTCTACAGGATAAAGGCCGCAATTTTATAGAAATAGGGTTGAAAGTTTGTGAGTACGTAGTTTCGTATGATACCTTGGATGTGATTGGTTTTGGTACGAATTGGTTGGGGGGGGTTGATCCCTCGGGGAGGAAATAAATATTGTTCACACATTAGAGGGCGCATTATTTTGAATTTGGAAAAAATATCATAATTTAATGAATATATTTTTTTAAACTGGATACGTTATGAAAACCTGCTCTTCTAATGCAACTCGCTGCGATAGAGTTTTTTCTATTTGTATGAATGTGTATTATTTGTACTTAGTCAGTTTCTTACAAAATACGTATGATTATTTTCTCAACATCAATTATTATTTTTTTAGAGAAAAAAAACAGTTAACAGGCCTTGCGGATAATAGGAAAATATCTTTATCACTGCTACTACTTGTATTGCTTCTATCAGGAACTACAAAGTGATTTTGATACATATTCATACGTTTCGGCAGATGGTTGAACTCACCTCATGTGTATGTCGTCCTTGATGAACAGCAGGTGTTGCAATATGCTCAGGAAGTACGGTTCGGCGGGCGTTTCGAGCGTGGTGTTCTTCAGCACCTCGAAGCAGTCCTGGATATCGTCCATGTCCAGGCGGACCTTGTCGAAGCGCTCGTGCAGTTCGTCTGCGTCAGCCTCTTTCTCCGACTCGAAGATGTCGAACTGCGTTTTCACCAACGGGTTCGTCTCGTTCTTCAGGTCGGCTGAAAATACCGAAAAAAGTTAATTTAAACGAATTCAACGTGGACAATTATTTGACAAAAGAACTCTAGAATTAAATCTAAATTATATATATTTTCTGGCTTGTGCATGCATTATAATATGTCTTATACACTATATAAAAGGGGAGAATCTTTGAACAATATGACAATCATTAATTCTCTTACACCAATTGTAAAAATACACATTTAGGCCAAGCTACAGAGATTCAGAATGAGCATTTTGCGCAAAAAGTGTTAGAAGAAAACCAGCTGCGCCATTGTTTGTAAAATAGTTCCACATGATATAGCCATATGTTTTTCACTCGACTTTATTATTAATATCTTTTTTATTAACAATTTTATGCAAAAAATAGCGTTTTTTTTTTAGTTTTTTGCTTATAAAATTGAAACTATCAGAGTAATCGTGATGATATCAATAGACTTATTGTAGAAAATGAAAAGACGAAAAAAATTAGAGGTCGGACGACTCGATCAGACACTTAGGGTGTATTCGCGTTGGGCGCTTACACGCTTTAAGCGCTCACGCTTAGAAGCACAGATTATTGGCGTTCGTGTTGGCCTACTAGCGCTTAGAGACGCTCACGCTTCGCCTTTGAGCATTAAAGTTGAATGTCAGATCTTCTTTTTACGCTTAGGTAGGCAAAAGCCCGATAGTTCACGCAAATACTTTGCTTTAACATTTCCCTACAAATTTATTAATTATCGACAACAAAAGTTAGGTTAGCTTACTCTTAGTGTTAAGCGTTTGTGAGCGCAAGTCGACCACAGAGAACGAAGCTTATAAGCGCTTAAAGCGTGTAAGCGCCCAACGCGAATGCACCCTTAGTCTATGGGAAAATTGAAAAAAATCGGCCAAAATGCAGTTTTTTCAAAAATTCATAACTCGGTTATTTTTTGAAGCGTAAATCCCCCGGTTAGTATTATTTATCAATATAAAATTTATTTTTGCGGAGAGCAGGAACTGTCCGATGCATAGTTTTCGATCTGTGGCCATTTGAATATTTGACTATGCAATTTTCCAGCAGACCTGAATGCGACAGGTATGGTCTGATTTCAATTTACAAAAAAGATTTTGAAAGTAGAATTCTCATAATTCAAAACGTTCATCTTGGTTTTACACGAAAACGCTGAGAAATATGTTAAAAATAAAGCTGAACATGACGAAAAGAGGCCGAGCGCGTGAGAGTAGTTGAAGAGTGGGGGTAGAGCAGCAGGCAAGGATAAGCACGACATCCGAAAGCGTCGGCATTTTGAACATGACGGTTATTTCTCGGCCGTTTTTCGTCATGATCAGCTTTCTTTTTAGCATATTTCTCAGCGTTTTCGTGTAAAACCAA
This sequence comes from Cynegetis impunctata, assembly GCA_030704885.1. Classification (NCBI taxonomy): domain Eukaryota; kingdom Metazoa; phylum Arthropoda; class Insecta; order Coleoptera; family Coccinellidae; genus Cynegetis; species Cynegetis impunctata. Next base: position 733,197 of record JARQZK010005059.1, read on the forward strand.
GATGAACGTTTTGAACTATGAGAATTCTACTTTCAAAATCTTTTTTGTAAATTGAAATCGGACCATACCTGTCGCATTCAGGTCTGCTGGAAAATTGCATAGTCAAATATTCAAATGGCCACATATCAAAAACTATGCATCGGAAAGTTTCTGTTCTTGGCAAAAATAAAGGTTATATTGATAAATGATACTAACCGGAGGATCTACGCTTCAACTCAAAAAATAACCGAGTTATGAATTTTTGAAAAAACTGAATTTTGGCCGGTTTTTTTCGATTTTCCCGTAGACTAAATGTGCGGTGGCCGCACATTTACTACAATCGGATCCGATTGTCTGAAACGATTTCAAATCGGACCACAAGCGTACACTGCCGACAAAATACGTCCGATTTTATTTGAATGTCACAAGCAGGGATATTTTTCGACCGTGGTAATCAAATTTTCAGTATCGCACATGGTTTGACCATTCCTTTTTCTATACTCCTTGTCAAAAACTGACCGAAATAATCGTATGTTTGCGGTAGACTATGCAAAAACAACGCACGGCTTGCGTTCCGGTAGTCGGATCAGACTTTTTATCGGTCCGATTGGTAGGACGCACTGCTCGTGCATCCGAGTCGGACGTCCGATCCGATATCGGATCGTAGGTGTGCGATATGATCGTATAAAAGTATAGGTATTTGAGCGTCAGATGCCCTGATCCAACAATCGTTTCAGACAATCGGAACCGACTGTAGGAAATGTGCGGCCGGCCTTAGTAGTTGTTTAGTAGTTATTTTGAATAATATAAGGCCGGCCGCACATTTCCTACAATCGGTTCCGATTGTCTGAAACGATTGTCGGATCAGGGCATCTGACGCTCAAATTTCTATACTTTTATACGATCATATCGCACACCTACGATCCGATATCGGATCGGACGTCCGACTCGGATGCACGAGCAGTGCGTCCTACCAATCGGACCGATAAAAAGTCTGATCCGACTACCGGAAGGCAAACCGTGCATTGTTTTTGCATAGTCTACCGCAAACATACCATTATTTCTGTCAGTTTTTGACAGGGAGTATAGAAAAAGGAATTGTCAAACCATGTGCGATCATAGAAATCTTAATATATATATATATATATATATATATATATATATATATATATATATATATATATATATATATATATATATATATATATATATATATATATATATATCTGATAGTATATATCTATGTGTGCGATAATTAAAATTTGATTACCACGGTCGAAAAATATCCCTGCTTGTGACATTCAAATAAAATCGGACGTATTTTGTCGGCAGTGTGCGCTAGTGGTCCGATTTGAAATCGTTTCAGACAATCGGATCCGATTGTAGTAAATGTGCGGCCGCCCTAAGGGTCTGATCGATTCATCCGACCTCTCATTTTTTTCATCTTTTCATTTTCTACAATAAGTCTATTGACACCATCACGATTACTGTGATAGTTTCAATATTATAAGCAAAAAACTAAAAAATTTTAATTTTTTGCATAAAATTGCTAATAACAAAGACATAAATAATAAAGTCGAGTGAAAAACATATCACTATATAATGTGGAACTATTTGACAAACAATGCCGGAGCTGGTTTTCTTCTAACACTTTTTACATGAAAAAATCTCTGTAGCTTGGCCTAATTGCCCAAAATTCTCTAGTCCGACCGTTTAACACTTCATATATGAAGTACGACATTAACACAATTTAATTCTCGCCTACGATTATAATCTCAGCGACTCATCAAAGGTCATTAAGAAGAGAATCTGTAGATCTCAATTATAAAAGAAGGAGCTTTTCAATTGCATATTTATTAAATTATCGGATTTTATTGATATAAATTAAGTTTTAACTGGACGTTCAGTCCAGTTATATTGATATCCGCAAAAAAAACCGAAAAAACAAAGACGCGTAATTAAATAATGCTACTATATGAATGTTTTTATTGCTATCTTAAAGTCAGTTTAACTCATTTTGAAGGCTTTTAAAAGTCGCTATTTTGTTCATCAGTTTTAAGCTACAGTTCCACTGGAGGAAAATTTTGTTGCTGAATGTTTCTCCTTGTTGCCATGGGTAGAAACTTATGGCGACATACGTAAATTTCTTGTTTCTACTGAAGCAACAAGAATTGTCAATAGTTGCATATATTATTTAGTAGAAACAATCAATATTTGTTGCAGAAACATTAAGAAATTTTAAGAAATATTTTGGAACATTTACAGAAACAAGCAACAGCAACAAAAATGTTCCTCCTATATTTATTCGTTTTCGTACTTCACTGCACACCGAAAATCTGCGACACGTATGTTTACTAGTTGCGTTCTCGATACGTTTCCACTGCGATAGCAACACGGCTTTGTTTACACATGTTTCCTATTTTCTTTTGAAGTTTATCGCTCATAATGGAAACCGGCGACAAGTACGAACAGTCAACATTTGTTGCCGAAAAATAAAGAAACACGCAACAGCAACAAGAATGTTCCTCCAGTGGAATCGTAGCTTGAAGGGTGACAAGTAAAAACAGTCAAAATTTGTTGCCGAAACATAATAGTTATTTATGTACCAAGTGCGTTATATACGATCCTAACGCCCGGAGGGTAACATTCGGCCCGAGGGATGAATATTGCCCGATGGGTGTTAGGATCTAGTAACGCACGTGGTGCATACAAGATTTTATTTTTCACGAAAAAACTATTTTTTTTTTTTTTTTTATTTGCTCATATACCCGCATCAACCGCTTTGGGTTATTAGCAGGGGAACATACACATAGTACATGTCAATTTAAGTTGTAAGGTAAATTTTAGAGTAACAAGTTGGATTCCTTTAAGAAGTTCAGTAGGTTCCTATATTATGTGTTAGGACTGTAGCGAGGTTCCCTTCGAGATGATGTTTCATTCTGACGTGGTTGTTTGCTTGGCATTCAGTTAGGATGTGATTTACTGTAAGTGTAGTGTTTACAGACGGTGCACATAGAGGAGGAGTTCTTTCTAGAAGGAAAGAGTGTGTAATTGCAAGTGTGTCAATTCTTAGCCGATTTATTATTATTTGGTTTTTCTGCCATTTGGTAAGTGGAGGTATTTGTTGATGTTGGAATGAATGTCTTTTAGTTTACTGCTGCTAGTGTTCCAATTTTGTTGCCATATACTAGAGATGTGTGATCTGATTGAAAGTTTGTGGTCTGCTTTTGGTAAGTGTTTGATGTTCTCCAGTTCCTCGTTGTTTATTGCATGTTGTGCTAATCGATCTGCCTCTTTAATTGCCTAGTATCTCAACATGAGACGGGACCCACATGAATTTTACATACTTATGTATATCTTTTAAGCGAAGTAGTTCCAACTTTATTTTCCTGTATAATTTCCTGTTTGGATACAGATCTTTAAGTCCCTGGAGTACGCTTCGTGAGTCAGTTATGATGAGAAAACAGGCTTTTGGATGGTGGAGCGCAGGTGCGGATTGCTCTTAGTATTGCTAACAGATTCTGCAGTGAAGATGCTGGCGTTTGGGGGTAGACGTACAGCAGATTTTGTATTTTCGTGAATTACGGCAGCTGAGACTCCTTGAGGTTTTTTGAGGCATCGGTGTAAATTTAGACTGTGGTTTTGGTACTTGAAGAGTTGCACTTGAAAAGCAGTTTCGTATTTCCTGATGGTTGTTTCGTGTTTTTTGAGAATTTTTCCAAGGGTAAGGTCGACAATTGGTGGAGTAGAGGTCCAGGGGTAGAAAAAAACTATTTTATTATAATGAAAAATCGATTTTGAAATCGGTTCATTGCTCCTATACTTTTCATTTTCCTTCTCATAGTAGGCATGCCATTTGTTGATATTTTGACGTTTGTTAATATTGTTGTCATCATATTCAGTGAATGTCATTGCTGCTTTCTTTGTGTAGTCTTATAGAGATAATGGAAATGAAAATGAATTTACCCAAGAATATCATAGAAAATGCAGCCAAAGCTGCGAATAATTCATTGGCGGAGAAATCCGGAGTCGTATACGACAAGGATTATGAAGTATTTAATCAATGGAAGTTGCTTCAGTTGTCCTCTTAGAATGAGCGGGCGTTATGATCCATAATGCCCGCTCATAACGCCCTAGGGCATAATGAGTATATTTATAGCAATCGTATCTAAGGTAAAATCAACAAATTATATACAATTCTATTATTTTGATGCACGAGTGTAATTCGGGGGAATATTTCTCGAATAATCTGTCAAGTTGTCAAACTGACGTTGGTAATTCATGAATTCTTAGCTTGTCATTAATAAACATAATATGAACTGTGCAATTATCGGTCCACAGAGCAATTATCGCAACTATCTAAGTAATTGCACAAGTGCATCAAAATTACCGGTAATTTTGCATGACAGCGTGTTGTCAAAAAACTGCATGAGTTCATTTTCATTTTTGAAGAGACTCCACCTTGGATGTCGGGCTCTTTCTCCAAAATATGAAAATGACCGAATGCAATTATCAATAATTGCATTCCATTTACATGAGATTTTCCAGAGGAGGGAAATATTCGCTGTAGTTTTCGATAATTTCATTCCATTCACATGAGATTTTCGACAGGAGGAAAATATTCCCTGTAATTTTCGATCTATGCATTGCCGGAGAAATCCAGAGTCGTATACGACAAGGATTACGAAGTATTCAATCAATGGAAGTTGCTCCATTTCTCCTCGTACAATGAGCGGGCGTTATGATCCACAATGCCCGCTCATTACGCCCTAGGGCATAATGAGTGTATTTATAGCAACCGTATCTAAGGTAAAATCAACAAATAATATACAAGTGAAAAATAAAGAAATTTTAAGGAACATTTTGGAGCATTTTTGGAAATACGCAACAGCAACAAACATTTTCCTGAATATTCCTCCGGTGGAACTGTAGCTGTATGTTGACCAGTGTACTAAGTAAACTTAAAAGGAAGATACTCACCTAAGTGATCGAACAGTCCATTTCTAACGATTTCGTTCCTCAGATGCATTCGAAATTCGAAATCATCCGTTTGCGACAACAAAGCGTTGATGAACTGGAAACACATACTCTGAAAAAAAAAGTTGTCTATGAGAAAACAAGTTAGCAACGCCACATAAGTCAGCGTAAAGCGGGACTAAACACTCACTTGAACAAAAATAAAGGATTCACTTTTCAGAGCAAACTTAATAGAGCAAGATCTCAGAACCGCCAGACGTTTCTTATTTTCTCAGCAATAATATTTGGAGGATGAAGTAGTGCCCGTATGTACTTTTAGTGTATGGATAATCGCTATCTTGTGCCGAAAATAATAAATAAATATGACAGATCATTTCTCCTCGTGGTGACTATATCGGGAAATGTATAGTATTTGAGATATAATCAAAAATTTGAGTGAAATTCATAATTTTTACAAACTTTTTTATTTCGAGGTGGCGTCACGTCAATATTTTTTGAATGTATTATATATAAATTAAAAAACTACACATTAAATGCTATCATTTTATTTCATTATTGTAAAAATCGGTTCAGGTTTAAGATTTATAGATAGCACCACATGATGATAATTTTTTTATTCTTCGCGGGGAAAAATTTTTGAAAACACTTTTCTTATGAAATCATATGTGTTTCATCGATATCCGTTGGCATTTTTTAAAATCGGACCAGCTACTAACTTTTTGTCGTGGTACTATAACCCCTTAGCTTCGCCTCGAGGTAATAAACCTTATTATTGCTTGCTGGGCTGTTTTTTGACCTATCGAGAGAATTTGATTGCCTTGTGTTCGAGTTCATTCTGAGTAAGCTCTATAATATTGGTTTCAGAGGAATTGTATTGGAATGGTTACGTTCCTTCATCACTGATCGTTTGATGGTGGTCAAGGTTCAGGAGAGTTGGTCTAGTGAGTATGATGTGGGTTTGGGAGTCCCTCAGGGGTCTGTGCTTGGGCCATTACTGTTTCTGCTCTTTATCAATGATTTACCTGAGTACGTCGTTGCGAGTAGAATAACGATCTTTGCAGATGATACCTCGTTAGCAACTTCGGCGCACACACCTAGGGACCTTTCGGAGAAGTGTTCTAAATTAATGTCATGTTTCACTGAGTGGTGCCGCAGAAATGCTCTCATTTTGAATATTGGCAAAACGGAATGCATTTATTTCAATGTGAGAGCCGTTGATAATGGCACTCTAAGGTTTGAATCTAATGGAGTCACAGTAGTTTCTAAAGATAGCATTAAATTCCTCGGCATTCAAATTGATAGTGAGTTGAGATGGTGCAAACATGTTGATTTGTTATGCGGAAAGCTGAATCAAGTCTGTTACGCCATAGGCAGAATCAGGGACTCGTTAGCTATTCATGCTGTCATGAATATTTACTATGGTTTATTTTACAGTCATATTGGATACAATATTTTACTATGGGGTAACTCTATTGATATGAATAGGGTGTTTTTGGCACAAAAACGTGTTCTGCGCTTAATGTTCAACCTCAAGCCGACGGATTCTTGTAAACCGATACTTGTAAGTAGGCGTATTCTGACTGTTTCTTGTATTTATATATATAAATGTTTAATATATGTGAAAGAGAATGAACACATATTCATTAAACTTTCTGACTATCATCATTATGATACTAGAAATGAAGGAATTTAATGCATACCGAAGCACAGATTGGCTAAGTATGAATCATCGCCATCGTATCAGGGCATTAGACTTTTTAACCACCTGCCACCAACGGTAAGGGCACTTAAGTTATATATGCATATAAAAAATATATCAAAAATTTCCTAATACTAGAAGCCTTTTACGGTGTCGGTGAGTATTTGAACACTAGAATTGAGACTTCTTAAGTATTGTTGATTTGATATTTGAGTTTTTTTGATTTTATTTTGATTGAGTTGTAATTTTGGGATTTTTTTTTCCAATCTATTATTATTTGGAACTATGCATATTTATTGTTGTTGTTATCTTTAGTAGGTATGCATATTTATTAGTGTTAAATTATTATTGTTATCATTGTTAAATGAAAATTGACTTGTCCAATACAGTGTAAATTGTCTTTCTGGACGAATAAAAATTATTATTATAAAAATTATTATTATTATTATACAAATCTTCTGTATAATCTGAATTATGTTTTGCGTCAGATAGATAAGATGGAGCAAATAGAGTATAGCACGATTAGTTGAGTACTGAAATTACCAATGATACGCTCAGCTTTTTACGTGGGTTAAAGTTAAGGATGAACTAGTCACTTCCGTTATATGTTTTCCTTACGGTTTTAGTCTCGCATATTTTTCTGTTTGGTCCCGCAGCAAAATCCCTATATCCCCCAAGCCTGAACTGAGGAACTTCGTTCCAATAATGACCCCCGCACCTGATTGCTTTCCTTCGATACACTGCAACAATTTGTACTTAATAAATAAAATACGACTAAAAAGTACTCGCGCACTTGAAAGTCGACTTTCGACACGCCGCGATAGTCTATTTATTTTCGGGGTAAACACTACCGAAAAGGGTAAACATATTTCGAAGTAAAATAGAGTCTAGCGGCGCCGTAATATTAAACTGAGAATATCGATGGGTCGAATTGAAGATACCGTTCGCACGGATAACGAAAATAATTAATCCCAAGAACAATGGTAGATATACCACAAAACTTCTCGATCGACAACAACGTACACTCTCGAGTTAATCCCTGAAACGATAAAGAAAAATGTTCGACATTGATCGATAAACCTAAGATAAATATGACACAATCGGTTGCGTTTCCTTCTTGGGTCCCCCGAAAGGTAGTGAGACAAATTCCGTTGGTTACAATTATGTGTTACTTAATCTCTCTTTTAGACTACTTAATAATATATATTTAGGTTTTCACTTTGAAAACCTGCTTAGTAAAATGGGTGCGATTTGCAAAATTATATATATATATATATATATATATATATGATAATAATAATAAATTTTATTATGACAGAAAACTACAACAAATTGAGACATTTCAGAAAAAAACACTACATAAAAAAACTATTATGTTCCCAATTAGAAGGGTCGTATTCAGTTGAAACTGATCTTCCATACGACCCTTTCGCAAAACTTAAAATCAGAAAAAAAATTTTAACTCATTAAATATTCTTACAACACGCAACTGAAAAGATACACAAAAAAAAATAATAATACAAAACATAATATTATTACAATGTCTCCTTGTTCCTCATCAGTGCAATGGGCTCTGAGCCAAATAGCTCCTCAATTCCGCAGAAAATCTACTCAAAGATGTGCAACCTCTCAATTTCGGCAATAGAAAATTCATTGTCTTGCATATGTCGTACGAAAAACCTTTCTGGAAAAGCGCAGTACGATGTTGTGGGGGGGTAAGCAGTCCCCTACTTCTTACATTCAAGGTATGCACATCCGAACGAAATTTTATTTTATTATAAAGATATGGAGGTGTTTTGTTCAATAAAATTTTAAAATACAGAATCGCCGAATGCAGCTTACGCCGATTCTCCATAGTGAGCCAACGAGATACCTGCAGCTTATGCGTTACTCTGTCAAATTTGCGTATCCCCCATATAAACCTCAGACAACTACGCTGCATCATTTCGACACGTTTTATATCCAACTTTGTCAGAAAACGCCCATAAACAACGTCACAGTAATTAAAATGGGACAGAACCCATGCGTCACAAATGGTTTGCTTCAAACTTTGTGGCAAGATATGCCAATGTGGAAACAACATCCTTAGTTTTGCAAAAGCTCCTTTCAAACATTTATTTATATGCTCAGTGAATCTGAGTTTATCATCCATCAGTAGCCCCAAATTTTTATATATATATATATATATATATATATATATATATATATATATATATATATATATATATATATATATATATATATATATAATCTCTTGATAATTATTAGCAATAACAGGCTGGTTGAATCTTAAAAAACTCGATTTTATTAAAAAGTTGACGTTTCACTACGACATTTGTAGTTTATCAAAACTTTTGAAAAAATTGAAATCTCCTTGACATTTATTGATTTGAAAAAATTTGAATAGACAAAGACTGCTTTGTCTCGCTAAAATTTTTTTCCGAATGTGGTTGTTCTTTGTTATTTATTACGTGCTATTCAGTCTAATATCAACATTCAAAATTGTTATCATTAGATGGCAAGGGAAACCACAGAAACCTTTACCTACGTAATGTTCGAAAATAAAAATAATAGGGTACTATTTATCTAACAACAAAGAAATTAGTCGCAGGAAAATATTAAAAAAGTAGAGCAGAATTATCGGTATAGAACGTTTATATGGAAGCAGCCGTTGACACGTGTTTCGGACTCTTTGGTCCTCATCAGAACGGCGTAGCAAAGCATTGGATTTTAGCGAGACAAAGCAGTCTTTGTCTATTCAAATTTTTTCAAATCAATAAATGTCAAGGAGATTTCAATTTTTTCAAAAGTTTTGATAAACTACAAACGTCGTAGTGAAACGTCAACTTTTTAATAAAATCGAGTTTTTTAAGATTCAACCAGCCTGTTATTGCTAATAACTATCAAGAGATTAAAAATAGATCACAGGCAACAACAATTCGAATAAATAATTAAATATTGCAAGCTGAAAATATGGCAATGATCCCAAACTTAAGCTGAGAGTTTCAAACATTGTTCTAGATTGTGAGTACCTTTTTTAAAAGATTTGTAATTCTAAATAAAAGTTTCATTAAAAACGGCTACTTCCATATAAACGGGCTATACCGATAATTTTGCTCTACTTATTTAATATTTTCCCGCGACTAATTTCTTTATTATTGTTTATTTACTCGTTCTGAGATCTCGCGGATGGCATTAATCGCCTCCGTGGCAGAGTTTGACCAAATCTCCCAAACCGGAGAGTTCAAACAATAGTCCACAAAGGTGTGATTGTCTTCCGTAGCAGAGGTTTTTATTTGTTGTACTATTTTCATCTCCAAATTTTCAATCCAATGCTTTGCTACGCCGTTCTGATGAGGACCAAAGAGTCCGAAACACGTGTCAACGGCTGCTTCCATATAAACGTTCTATACCGATAATTCTGCTCTACTTTTTTAATATTTTCCTGCGACTAATTTCTTTGTTGTTAGATAAATAGTACCCTATTATTTTTATTTTCGAACATTACGTAGGTAAAGGTTTCTGTGGTTTCCCTTGCCATCTAATGATAACAATTTTGAATGTTGATATTAGACTGAATAGCACGTAATGAATAACAAAGAACAACCACATTCGGAAAAAAATTTTAGCGAGACAAAGCAGTCTTTGTCTATTCAATTTTTTTCAAATCAATAAATGTCAAGGAGATTTCAATTTTTTCAAAAGTTTTGATAAACTACAAATGTCGTAGTGAAACGTCAACTTTTTAATAAAATCGAGGTTTTTAAGATTCAACCAGCCTGTTATTGCTAATAATTATCAAGAGTTTAAAAATAGATCACAGGCAACAACTATTCGAATAAATATATATATATATATATATACCGGGTGTCCATGGAAGGACAACTTCCGGTTTCACCGGAAGTAACATAAACTTTCGACTTTAAATGGGATACCATTTAATTGTTTGGGGGTTGATCCCCCGAGGAGGAAATAAAGCTTGTTAATACGATGAAGGTCGCAATTTTCGAGTTATAGGGTTGAAAGTTTGCGAGTAGGTATTTTCGAAATATAAACCTTGGATGGGAGGTTCGAATTTGTTAGGGGATTGACCCCCTGGGAGAAGAAATAAATCTTGTTTACATGAAAAAGGGCGTAATTTTAGAGCAATAGGATTGAAAGTTTGTGAGTAGGTATTTCCATATGATATATTGGATGGGATTCGTTTTGGTACAAATTGCTTGAAGGGTTGACTACCCAGGGGAAGAAAGAAGGCGCAATTTTGGGACCAAAGGGTTGAAACTTTGTAGGTAGGTAATTTCGTATGATATCTTGGAAGGTATTCATTACGTTATAAATTGGTTGTTAAGAAAGCCTGCTTTTCTAATGCAACTGGCAGCGATAGAGTTTTTGTAGATCTAGGAAGCATGGGACACGTTTTTATATGTATTAATCAACTCATGAAAAATATACAAGTTGAGCATAGTCAATTCTTCAATAATTACAAAATTATCAAAAAATTTTCGAAAAGCGATGGTTATATGTATTTCGAGTCGCGAAATCTTCATTCACAACCCAACAGTGAATTATAGTGAACGTCAAGTCGTCCTGCCTCATAATCTGCATACAGCCGTTTCGATCTTATTAGATCTCTTCAGTATAGCTTATTTGACTCGAAGTAAATTAACAAATTTCTAATAGTTGCCCAATACAATTCGCAGTAGAACAACTGCCATTATGGATAGCAACTCCCATAGCGCCCTCCATGCGAGAATAAATACTTCCTGACATGATGTATACTCTGGAACTGTGACGTATGTGATTCCAGAGCCCATTAACATAGCGTTTGAAAACTCGGGACATACTCACGAGAGCGCGCTCCGTACATACTTGTTGCGATATTCGCAATATTCAACAATCAAATCATGAAGAATATATGAGTTGACCATAGTCAACTTTAGATATTACATAAATAGGCCAAGCTACAGAGATTTTTTCATGTAAAAAGTGTTAGAAGAAAACCAGCTCCGCAATTGTGTGTAAAATAGTTCCACATGATATAGTGATAAGTTTTTCACTCGACTTTATTATTTATGTCTTTGCTATTAACAATTTTATGCAAAAAATCGCAATAGACTCATTGTAGAAAATGAAAAGACGAAAAAAATGAGAGGTCGGACGACTAGATCAGACCCTTAGTCTAAGGGTAAATTGGAAAAAACCGTCCAAAATGCAGTTTTTTCAAAAGTTCATTACTCGGTTATTTTTCGAGTTGTAGCGTAGATCCTCCGGCCAGTCTTAGCTATTGATATAAACTTCATTTGTGCGAAGAGCAGGAACTGTCCGATGCATAGTTTTTGATCTGTGGCCATTTGATTATGTTACTATGCAATTTTCCAGCAGACCTGAATGCGACAGGTATGGTCCGATTTCAATTTACTAAAAAGATTTTGAAAGTAGAATTCTCATAGTTCAAAACGTTCATCTTGGTTTTCCACAAAAACGCTGAGAAATATGTTAAAAATAAAGCTGAACATGACGAAAAACGGCCGAGCGCGTAAGAGTAGTTCAAGAGTGGGGATAGAGCAGCAGGCAAGGAGAAGTATGACATTCGAAAGCGTCGGCATTTTGAACGTGACAGTAATTTCTATACGTTGTCAGATAATAATTGTAAACCCCACTCTTCAACTACTCTCGCGCGCCGGGCCGTTTTTTGTCATGTTCAGCTTTATTTTTAACATATTTATCAGCGTTTTTACGGAAAACCAAGATGAACGTTTCGAACTATGAGAATTATACTTTCAAAATCTTTTTAGTAAATTGAAATCGGACCATACCTGTCGCATTCAGGTCTGCTGGAAAATTGCATAGTAACATAATCAAATGGCCACAGATCAAAAACTATGCATCGGACAGTTCCTGCTCTTCGCACAAATGAAGTTTATATCAATAGCTAAGACTGGCCGGAGGATCTACGCTACAACTCAAAAAACAACCGAGTTATGAACTTTTGAAAAAACTGCATTTTGGCCGGTTTTTTTCAATTTTCCCTTAGACTAAGGATCTGATCTAGTCGTCCGACCTCTCATATTCTTCGTCTTTTCATTTTCTACAATAAGTCTATTGACATCATCACGATTACTCTGATAGTTTCAATTTTATGAGCAAAAAACTAAAAGAAAAGCGATTTTTTGCATAAAATTGTTAATAACAAAGACATAAATAATAAAGTCGAGTGAAAAACATATCACTATATCATGTGGAACTATTTTACACACAATGGCGGAGCTGGTTTTCTTCTAACACTTTTTGCACAAAATGCTCACTCTAAATCTCTGTAGCTTGGCCTAAAAGTGCACAAGGAAAGTTCTTTAATATTTCAAAAATTATCAAACAACTTTCCAACGGAGATAGTTGTATGTATTTCGCGACGATAAATCTGCATTCGCAATCCAACAGTGAATTATAGAAATCGTCAAGTCACCTCGACTCAAAATCTGCATACACTTGTTTCGATCTTATTAGATCTCATCTGTGCAGCTCATTTGACTCGAAGTTAATTCGAATATTTCTAATTGTACCCCAATACAAATCGTGGTCGAACTACCATATGATACAACCCATAGCGCCCTCCGCCAAAGATATTGAAAACCAACAATTCACTATTTACATAGAAACTGTATAATTCACCGATGGATTGTGAATGAAGAATTCGCATCTAGGAATAAATATGAAAAACTCCATTGGAAAAATGTTTTATGATTTTCAAATTATCTACTGGTTGCATATATATGTATACTTGTTCACTTTATGTATTACATGTATTAATATTTCAATGAAACAACTCAAAGATTGACCAGCGTTAAAACACAAATAGTTGAAATTTCAAATCATAATGACGTTTCATAGCCACCTATCTTGAATGTACGAAAAAATAGTGCGATATTTGATTCAAGTAATCGTTGAAAAATAACATAATAATTTAGTGAAACTAAATAATAAAATAATGCTGTTGAAAGAAAAACATGTTTTAAAATTAGTAGTTGAACAGGATTCGTAATAGACAAATTCAAATAATTATAAAAGTCTAGTCAATGAATGCTTTTTTGTACAACTTTTTTCGGCAGTCTCGAAGAAATATGAAAAAGGTTTCATTCGATTTGGAATAGCATGTAAGTGCTTTTTGAAAAAAATGAAGTTCCGCTCGCAAATTGTAAAAGTTATAAACATTTACTGAAAAAGAAGAAGGGTTTGTTTTTTGCAAATATCTCGAAAAATAATTAAGATTTATTAAAAAAATTCGGAATGAGGAGGAAATTTCCTAAAATAGAGTAATTCACAGGGCATTGCAGGACCAATATTATTATAATATGATTTTCCCAGAAGGGTGAATGTTCATGTACAAGCAGCAAAAAACTATTGATTAATTATTTCATAACTTATTGAAAAATCTCGATCAAATTTGTTTTGCATGCGGATTATTGTTCGGTCACTCATGTGCCTGTTTTTCACAGTTCCAAAACGGTAAAAACGGAACCCTATTACTAAGACTTCGCTGTCTGTCCGTACTTATCTCAAGAACCACGATAGCTAGACAGTTGAAAATTTCACATATTATGTATTTCTATTGCCGCTATAACAAAATAAAATAAATATTTAAGGGGGACTCCCATACAACAAACGCGATTTTATTGCCCTTTTTTGTTCGATATCAATACAACTTAGTTGTATTTTTGCTTTAATAATAAATAATGAAATTGAAATAAAATAAATATTTAAGGGGGGCACTTGGCCGGTTTTTTAATATTCATATTTGATATGGTTAAATAATTTTTAAGGTTTTTTTGCGATTTTTTTGCCCCTTTCTTGTTCGATATCAATTCAACTTAGTTGTATTTTTCCTTTAATAATAAATAATGAAATTGAAATAAAATAAATATTTAAGGGGGGCACTTGGCCGGTTTTTTAATATTCATATTTGATATGGTTAAATAATTTTTAAGGTTTTTTTGCGATTTTTTTACCCCTTTTTTGTTCGATATCAATTCAACTTAGTTGTATTTTTACTTTAATAATAAATAATGAAATTGAAATAAAATAAATATTCGGAGGGGGCACTTGTCCGGTATTTTAATATTCATATTTGATATGGTTAAATAATTTTTAAGGTTTTTTTGCGATTTTTTTGCCCCTTTTTTGTTCGATATCAATTCAAATTAGTTGTATTTTTACTTTAGTAATAAATAATGAAATTGAAATAAAATAAATATTTGGAGGGGGCACTTGGCCGGTTTTTTAATATTCATATTTGATATGGTTAAATAATTTTTATTGTTTACGTTTTTTATATTCTCATTGTATCTTTCTATGTAAATGAGGATCATCCAGTATATATGTTCTATTGCTATTAAGTGATAGTAACAAAATAAATAAATAAATAAATAAATAAATGTGTTCTAAATGGGAGTGGCTTGTCCAAGATAGAGTACCAGTTTTCGATCGTATTTTCAACAATTTCAAAAAAATATAAATATCTGCCCTACAGTTCCAAGAGACCGAACTTTCCTTTAAGAAATTTTCTCTTCTTTTCTAATTTTTTTTAGATTTCGAAAACCTCAAATCGTTTTGAATATATTTACAAAAAACCAAACCCCTCTTTCTGTACAGTAACTTGTTTATAACTTTTACAATTTTCACGAGCAGAACTTTATTTTTAACACCTACATGCTATTCCAAATCGATTGACACTCTGTTTATATTTTTCCGAGACTTCTGAAAAAAGTTGAGCAAAAAACGCTTTGACTAGACTATTTTGATTTTGAATCATTTGAAAACCATCTTTATTCATTTAAATTGAAGTACCATGCGAGGTAGTACTCAGTCAATGTCATTTAGGAAGAAAGATCTTAATTGTCTTTTATCTTTATGGAGGATCTTCTCTGTATCTTCTCATAATATAACAAATTATCAATGAATGAATAATGCGAAATCATCAACATATTCGATGTTTTATAAGTATATCAACACAAACAAAATAGTTCTTTTCGTGCAGGACACACTGAAGCAATAACAACAATTCTATAATCGAGAAAGATATTTTCCCGATCGTCTGTATTTCGTTCTACCTACCACATGTTTCATTATGTACTTCTTGTTCTTTTTAAAGAAGGCACGTAGTTTCATCGTCTAAAATACAACACAACAACAAACACTAATATTATATAATTCATTTAAAAACTCCTTAAATTAATAACTATTTCACACAACAACTCAACATTCATAGTTTTCGCACTTCACTATCGTCCATCTTAATTATGGGTTTTGCGGGGTAAAAAACGTAAACATCTGACACCTTCATGTGTGGAAATTGTCGCGACATTTCTGTGTTACCTGTAGAGAGAGACTCGGTGTTCCTGGAGCAGTTAAGAATTGATACGACTACCTTTGTTACCTAGGACTGGTAGGTAACTGAACGAAACTGTACCCGTCCCCACCCCCCGAGAAAATCCCTTTCGACGGCAGATAAGACATTTTCGAAAACTGAGACGAGAGCTAGATTATCAAATTCGACAGAGGCGGAGCTATGGATCCGGCGAATGAAAATAATTCAAACAACTTTCCCAGGGAAATATGCATTCTTGGATTTTTTGGATTGATTGGGCCGATACACGGTGTAAATTAATGAACATATCAAAACAATGGTTAATAATAACAATTTACACATTTATTTATAGTTATTAACGTAACAAGGCCGATATGTAGCAAATAACGGATGAGGTTGGATATTGTAATCCTCGGCTGCGCCTCGGATTATAACTAACCGAATCCGTTATTTGCGTATCGGCCGTGTGTCGTTAAAAATTTTTCGTAATCCCGTTGAAAGATTATATTTTGATTCCGAAGAAAGAAAAAACCCCGTACCTCGCAATTCTAAAGAAAAATTCCAACGTCGTGCACTCTGTTGTCATGGAACAGTTTGACAGTTTTATAAACAACGTCAGTTTTTTGTGTTCTCAAGTTCGCTTTAACGACGACCATGGATGAAATTGAGGAACAAAATCAAATCCCTTTAGAAATATTGGGAGAATCATGTGCAGTGCAGCGAGTGTTGATTAACTGCCGAAAATAACTCAAGAGCGATATCAAAAAGAATATGAAAATTTTAAAATGTGGCGTAAAAGCAAGAATGTAAAGGTGGTTAATGAAGATGTATTATTAGCCTATGCGAAATGAAAATCAGAGGTTTAGCTCCCAACTCGCTGTGGACCAAGATATCAATGTTGTTATTGTAAGCAGAATGATGTTTTGAAATAAATATTTGAACAAGTGATTTCTTAACGGCCGCCGGCCGTTATGAAATTATAACGGCCGGCGGCCGTTAACACTGACTTTTCAATTGTCATCTGAATACCGTTAAATCAAAATAACAGTATGGGATTACGAAAAAGAAATAACGCATGACGCACGTTTCGGTGGAACTTCACCTTCTTCAGATGCTAATGCCAACTAACTATGTTTTTCAGTTATATCGAGAACAAGAAATAAAGAGATGACAAATTGTGTAGAAGGGTTAAATAGAAGGATGGTTACAAATAATTATTAGAAAAGGAAAAACCAATTCTGAACTGCTAGTCAGGTAGTTCGGTAATTTTAAAAAGATTAGAAGGGGGCTTGAAGTATGATCGATTTGGCTATTCAATAAGAGACCGGAATGCTTGTATTTATTGATCTATAATGATTCTAGAA
This sequence comes from Cynegetis impunctata, assembly GCA_030704885.1. Lineage (NCBI taxonomy): Eukaryota > Metazoa > Arthropoda > Insecta > Coleoptera > Coccinellidae > Cynegetis > Cynegetis impunctata. Next base: position 750,577 of record JARQZK010005059.1, read on the forward strand.
AAAAAAGTTTATTTCATTTACTTTCAGCATTTAATATTTTAAAATCGAAATTGAATGTGTGATTTTCTTGGATTAAATGGTTTGCATAATGTGAATCCGACTTTTGATTAACAAAGCTACGTTTGTGTTCTGAAATTCTAGTTTGAAAACTTCTGAAAGTTCTACCAATCTAAAACTTATCACAATCACCACAATTAATTTTATAAACTCCTGATTTATTATCTTATTATTATGTACTTTGGATTCATTATTTTTTATACGATTTACCAAATTATTACCAGTACTATAAGCAATGTTAATGTTGTGCTTAGATAAGAGAGATTTAAGTTTTCTACTCGATCTTCCGATGAAAGTGAGGCTGTCTGTTATACTTGATATTATTTTTAGTACGGGGGTACACCTGGCTAATCGCATTTTTGAACAACTGTTTATCTATCATATAGTCTATTATTATATTTATTTCTTTAAATTATTTCTTTAAATAAATGTGTAAATTGTTATTATCAAGCATTTTTTTAATCTGTTAATAAATTTACACCAAGCTTCGGCTCAATCAATCCAAAATTTTCTATAATTCACTGTTGCGTTTAGAATGCAGATTTCGCGGCGCGGAATACATATATTCAGCTTCCTTGTAAGATTATTCGATAATTTTAAAATGATTGAAGAATTTTCCTTGTTCAGTTTATGTGATATATGAAATTGATTTTAGTGAACAAGTATATTTTTCATGAATCGATTAATGACTGTATTTCATGAATAATTTTCGGGGTACGGCATAATAATATAATACATTACTTGTCAACACAAAAGGTTACATTGGCATGCAACGTGAGTTCAACAAAATAATGAATAATCTAAGCGAATATTCATGCAATTACAACCGGAATTGTAATAAATTTGAATTGTGTGTACAGGATGAGACAAAACTATAGTTGCTAGAGTTGGTATTTCGAATACGGTCGATCGAAATTTTGACGTATAGGTATATCGACACAGCAGCAAAATAATTTATATATGCTATGCTATACTGAATCAGTATTACTGATGTATAACTAAACACAAATATAGCTCTCCTACATCAGCATTATATGAATGATACAAGAGCAGAACACATAATCTATATAAAAACTTGATTTAAGACGGGTAGGTACCAAATATCAACATTTCATACTATTTGAAGTTCGAATTGTACATTATAATCTTATAAAGGGAGACTACGCCACTGCCTGGAGGTAATCAAAATGCTATTAGGAAGTCATTCATCAAATTTGAAGATTAGAAGATAAGATATCACTGTATTGTTTTTCTACTAATACTACTATATTTAAATTAGTATTTGGTATATACATATATATATATATATATATATATATATATATATATATATATATATATATATATATATATATATATATATATATATATATATATATATATATATATATATATATATATATATATATATATATATATATATATATATATATATATATATATATATATATATATATATATATATATATATATATATATATATATATATATCAAAAATATTGTTATGATATTTTCAGTGATGTAATAGTATATTACATAATAAGTGTGGTAACTAGGTTTTTAGCACACGCTAAGTGAAGTTTGAAAAACGAGCCGCAGGCGAGTCTTTTCATTTACTTAAGTGTGCTAAAAACCTTTACCACGCGAGTTATGCATACTATTTTATCTACAATCGTTCGTTTTGATTAAATACAAATTAATTATAGTCTAAAATTTCCCAACTTGGTCACCAGCAATGTTTTAACTTTTTGTTATGAAAATTAGGATGTCATAGCGACAAAAAAAGCAACGCCACTTTGAAGTTGTCAGTCAAAATGTCAGTCGAAAATATGGAGATTTCACGGCTAGTTTAATAATTTTTTACCGC